>CM062805.1:784460698-785060698 GCA_031772625.1 Pinus tabuliformis
AGATTCTTATTTGGGTGGGGTTACTATCAGAACACATTTGGGGTGGAGGTTAAACCTTTGGAGACCCTAGTACTGATTGAGGGTAGAGGACCTGACCTCTAGATTCCCTAGGATACTAGTAAATTCATTATATTTGAAGTAGTCTTCTCAAGTGTTGGAATTCATGTTAGGGGTTACAACTACATAAGGAGTCTAATGGCAGCTTGTCTAAGGTTGGGAGGTGAGTATTGTCCCAAGCTCAATTGCCCATGTGCATTTGAAGAAGGAAAATTGTTTATATAGTAAGTCTTTACTAGATCTAACCGTGTTGTGTGTGTATCATGATCAAACCTGTATGAGTATGATGTGAATACGGAAGTCATAGGTATATAGGATAGGTCATGTTGGCTTATGTATGCTTGGAACAAGGTATTTGGTTCATGTCCTATGATGTATGGTTAGCACTGTGTAGGAGTTATGATGCCTTGTGTGTTTTTTTATTCATGCCATGTGATGCTAAATTAGCACTAACACTCCATATGTATTTTATATCATATGTAATGATATGTGTTGAAGAGTGATTTTGATTTTGAACACACATCTTGCTTTTGAGATGATCCATAGGGTTGTGACTAGTCTAGTTGTATAGATTCCATGTACTAAATGTGTTTGATCAAGTGCTCAAGGAATTAATCTCTTATTGGTTCCATTAGTGGGTAAGGTATTCTATGACACAAAATGGCATTATTGATTTCTGATGAGTCGTAGACACTACAAGCATGCTCTAAGGCATGTTAAATCTGCTTAACATCTACCCACTTCCTCATTACATTATGTAGTAAACCAACAACTAAAATACACATTTTTGGTTATTGGATGGTTTCACTCAATTTATTGTTTGTGGAATCATTGATGTGAGTCTTAGCATATCCACCAAATACCCATTGTTGCTCATTGTAATTTTTTGTCTACATGTGATTTCCAAGACTGCTTCAAAATATGTCTCACTGATGTCAAAATGTAGAAGAAACTATGATACTATGACTACATAAGACATTTGTTTCAATATGGCCTGCATAAAGGGTATTTTGAGACTATGCTACCACCTATATAACAATATATTTTCATAACTTCTTGAAATTCAATCTGGTTGTCCAAGGATTTTCATTTTAACTTTCCAAAAGCTCTTCAATAGCTTCACGATATATATTTTATTTTCCCAGCTTCATAACATAATTCATCATGCCATGATTCTTCATTTTGAACTTTAGTGGCCATCTCCCTCTTGCTTTGATAATTAGAGGCTCATTACCTATCAAAAATAAACCATCAACATATAAAAACAAAGTCAAAGTTATACCTTGGACTTCTTTCGAAGTAGAAGTTTGGATTATCACATCTTCCTGGCTTCACCAGGTAACTATCAATGCAGACATACCAAGTTCGGGGAGCTTGATTCATATAATGATTTATGAAAATATAACACTTTCCCAAACCAATATGCTTAGTATTACACAAATCAATATTGCGCAATGAAATAAACTAAGTCACCGTATCACACCTTATATGCCAAATCAAAACTAACATCAAAATCATAAAAGTTTTAGCTAATATCCCTATGAAAACAACCTTTTATTTACCAAGCATTATCCAATCCATCTTTATAATCATAGAATGAATCATTTATGCCACTAAATATGAATGGATACATCACGGACAAATCATATACGTTTCATGCATATACCAAGAATGAGTCATACAAGTTCCATCCATTCATTGTGAGATAACTACATACTGAATCACAATTGTTTATACTTCAACCATTATTCAAAAGATAATGAGGTCAATACAAAATAATTATTGAATACTCATATTAGTCACTGAAAGTTATTATGCTCACATAACACTTTCATCAAGTAAAATCATCAGATATCAAGTCAAATCATTAGTCATCAAGTCAAAACCCTAATTTCTCATCTTTGTGAATTCAATCAATCCAAAAGCCAAAAACATATGAAGCATCATTTCAATGTTCTAAAAAATATTTATGAACTATCAAGAATCATGTCAAAACTCCAAACATTTTTCATCTATACTAATTAACCAGATCTTGTCAAACCCTTGCAACTGTTATCAAATATTGTCATACACTAGCTTTAATCGTTAAATCAAAATGACATATTGATAGGCATATTCTGGTCTCCTGCAAACACAAGTTTAATCAAAAAATTCACATTCTATCTAGTAATTCAAATATTCAAACTTCCATACTCGTATAACCTTTTTAATTTCTACTCCATATCTGTAGGACTGCGTACTATTGGTGCTTTCCTGATTTTATGCATAAATATTTAGATTTTTTGACCTACAGGTATAACTACACCCATAATATTTCTTTTGTGTGGTTGAGAAGCTACAACCACACTCTTAAGCTTGCTTTTGTGGTGATTTTTTTGGGCTTAGACTAAGGTAAACGCTCTCTTCTCATACTAGAACTTGTTGTAGACCAAAAGTATTAGATATTTTTCTATTCATGTCCAAAAATCATACTTCAATAGTAAAGAATTTTCTATACATTTTATGAAAATGAAAATAGGTGTAGGGATTTTATGAAGATTTTCTCCCTTTTACTGAGCATCCCCTTCAGTGATTATTATTCAAGTCATCAACCTGTCTATAATACTATCATGCATTATTAGAACTATTAGATCATAAAATCAAACTATATCAGGTTCTAACACATATATTCATCATGGTTATAACATGTCAGTATCAACTACTTCATCATCTCATATGAACATGACATCAAATTTTAATCAATGGTTAGATTCATATGATTGGGGCAGTTGACAGGTGTATCATCATACTTCAAAAATTATAATCACTACATAACTTCTTTATCATTAACCATCAAGTTAGGGCATCCAATTTTACCATATGTCATAATTACGTCGTAAGGCATTTCCCTTTGAAACCCATCCCCCTCTTTGCCTACCTGTCATCCTTGGACACCATACGATTAGATGTTAGATGATTACAAAAACTTGAACCGTCGATCAATCCCTCTGAACCGTTCAGCTCCCATTTACTTTGAATTGTGATCAATCTCCTTGGAAGTGTTATCACATTCCATTTTCTGATCGTCAATACTAGTAGGCAGAAATTGACAGGAAGAAGAATATGGAGATAACAGCCGTAGGAAGATCATCATTGTGGTGGGATATGCAGAGTTGTCCCCTGCCTCCTCCTTTTGATCCTTTCATCGTTACTTCCATAGCCTCTGCTTTACTTCACAAATTTAACATCATCGATGTTAATGGAGCACACGATGGCTGCAGATCCCTGAATGACTATCACTTCTCTGCCTATGCATTCTTCTCTCCGGCTGAGACGGAGCTTTACCAGACTCTCATTAACTCTGGAATCCGTCTGCTCCAACTCCCTCCAGGTCAGTACATTCATTGCCCTAGCTTTTTTTTCAGAACTCTAAATCATGGAATCATTCATTGCGCTAGCTTTTCTTACTTCAGAAACCTAAATAATTTAGGAAATTTTCATCTTTTGGATAAGATCTTCTATTAACACTTTCCTGCCCCTATTAGTTTCCTTAGTTGCGTATCTTTTCTCCAGAGGAGAAGACATCCTTTGCATTACTTTTCATTAAGAAAGAGGAGCAAAGTTACATATATAACCTAAAATACTTCAAAGGCATATACACTTCAAAGTCAGCTACTGTAACCCACACAAAACTATCTCATATGGACAAAAACAAATATGACAAGAATAGCTTAAAGCTTTGCAAAAACTCAACGAAATTGCTGAAAATGATACATAGCAGATAGACTGAGACATTTTAAACTCCATATTACAAGAAAGATTGACTATTTGTAAACAAAATTAGATTGTTCATAAGCAGACAGAAAGGAAAGAACCTCTTGACATAAAAAAGGATGTGATCCAAGTGAATATCACTTGGAATCTGAACTGATACCCTCCTGAATAACCGAATGTCTCTTCATTCTTTAAAGAAGATGTGACCATCCTTCAGAAGAGTTTTCTTGGACAGATAATCAGCTTGATAGTTCCATTCTCCAGATAAATTATGAAAGTGATCCTTAAGACATTGAATTCAGTCCATCCAATGCTTAGGGAAAGAACCTTCAGATGCCCCTTTACCTATCTTTGAATTCAGTCCATCCAACGCTTGAGGGAAAGAAGAACCTTCAGATGCCCCTTTGCCTATCTTTTCAGTTGCAAGTAGTTGTTCAGCAAATGTCATTCGTCTCGCTTGAATTAGATCCTGTTTCCCCTCACTTCCGTCGTATTTCTTTGGGTGTCCATTGAAATTTTTCTTAAAATATTTCATAGTGGTATTCGTCTTGAGATTGCCTTTAGGTTAGGAATTGAAGGGCAGAAGAAGTTACCAGACTTCTACAGTAGTTAAATATTTCTGGACAGTAACACATAATAAATACTCACAATATCATCACACAGTAACAAATAATAGAGTTGGGGCTCTGTAATTCTAATTTATTAAATATCTCGAGAATACGAGATTATCAAAAAACTACTGGAAAATTCTTTATAAAGATCATGGAGAATTTGATTATCAAAAAACTACTGGAAAATTCTTTATAAAGATGATGGAGAATTTTCTAGAAATACTAATTATGTGGATAGATATGGTCTATTTCTAAATGTAAATTTTAAAATTTCTATTATTTAAAAAGTGGTTTAAGTATGACTAATGGTTCCTAAATTTTAACTCAGGAATAATTATGTGTAACATGAATCACAGGCCAGAGGTATGAAATGGAGAAAATGATGATCGCTGATATTATTTTTTGGGCGATGGATACACCACCACCGGCAAATCTTATCTTCATCGTTGGGAGTGTGGATTTCTGTTACATTTTTCAAAAGCTCTGGCAGAGATCGTATAAAATTTTCTTGGTCTGCCTACACATGAATCATAGGCCAGAGATATGAAATGGAGAAAATTATGATCGCTGATATTCTTTTTTGGGCGATGGATACACCACCACCGACAAATCTTATCTTCATCGTTGGGAGTGTGGATTTCTGTTACATTTTTCAGAAGCTCTGGCAGAGATCGTATAACATTTTCTTGGTCTACCCGTCTGCAAGCCAAATTCATAAAGGTATGTTAAATTCGGCCAACGATTGTCTGGAAGGGTTGCCTTTTCTCGGGTCGTTACAGGATGAAGATCATCAATCACACTCTCCTAGAGGGAATATTGTATTTGATCACACTTTCTCTACTACTTTCCCTGCTGCTTCAATCTCTGTTTACGAAACATAGACTTTCTCTACTGCTTTCCCTGCTTCTTCAACCTCTAATCATGATACAAAGGCTTTTCCTGCTCCTTCCCCTATTTCTTCAACCTCTGTTCATGACAATGACTCTTTCTCTGCTGCTTTTCTTGCTTCTTCAACCTCTATTCACGATAGACAGATGGAAGAATCAAATAATGCATCCATTCTTAAGTACAGTAGGGAAATTTTACTGAGTCTTAAACCCACCCTCAGTGGTGGATGGGATGGTACATGCGGCCTTCCATTTGATTTAACGGGCAGTAGCCCGGCTAGACAGAGCCTGGGTTCCATGGCCATTTTATTAGAACAAAGAAGCCTAGGAGCCCTGTATCTTCAGCATCGTCTACAAAAAAGAATAAATCGGCTTCGTTGGAGGAATTCAAAGCATGGCTGAACCGAGTTTTGAACGGAAACAAACATGCAGAAAAGGGATACTCTATTTGGGCCCATTCATACAGACTTCTGGAAAGCAACTGGCATGATTCTAGATGAGAAGTTGCTGGGATTTTCAGATATCAGACAGCTTGTAGAGGAATGCAAGGACATTGCTGTGCTCAGGGAAGTGAAGCTAGGATGCCATATGGCTTTTACCGTTAAGCCCAATGAGCAGCAAAACCCCATGTTTGCATCAAAGGGGCAGTATCCAAATCCGGTTTAAAAAATCAAAAATCTAAATAGAAACCCAAGACAGAAACAAACTCAACACGGAAACCAAAGGTTTCGGCCGAAGAATTCAGGGAATTTATATGTCAAAATTCATTTCCTGCAAGAGGGAGAATTATCGCAAGGATTTCTGATGTCAACAAAATAGCAACAAATTCTTTGCCTACCTGTCATCCTTGGACATCGTATGATTAGATGTTAGACGATTACAAAAACTTGAACCGTCGATCAAAACAGTTACAAATTTGTTGGAAATAGTTACATATTACAAATTGGTTACAGAGGCGGACAATTACAGTCTGGATTTTGTGAAGAACTATGTAGCTGATTTGGCAACAGCCCCTCCCCTAGATCCCTCCAGGCCGCTCTGGCAGATTCATTTTCTGCACGTTAGATCAGAGGATGCAGAGTCCAGTGCCTTCTGAATCTTGTAATTCCCTATTCAATTCCCAGATCTGTGCTGTGAATCCACTCTCCAGTCCAGCGCCTTCTGAATCTTGTAATTCCCTATTCAATTCCTGAATCTGAGCTCTGAATCCACTCTCCAGTCCAGTGCCTTCTGAATCTTGTAATTCCCTATTCAATTCCTGGATCTACGCTGTGAATCCACTATCTAGTGCCACCACGGTGTCTTGATCCTCTCGGCGACTCGATCCCGGGGAACTTTCTTGGCAGTCTCGGAGCAGGGCCAGCAACTAGTCTTTGGCAATGGGGCCTCCTAGGCCGAGCTGAATGCGGTGCATTTTGTGAAAAAGGGCAGGAACCATGGTGCACAACACCATTCTGATGCTCTCAACCTTGTTCAGCAAGTCCTCCGACGTGTAAACCAGCCCACCCCTGTGGTAATAATTCTTCTCGGACGTCACAGGTTCAAGACGGAGGCGGTCCAGGTAATGAGCGACGAGGTCATGGAAGAGATTGATGAAGAGCACAGGGTGCCAATCCCCAATCTAGAGGTATGGTTTCTCCAGAGGTGTTCTCCAGGCAGGCGTCAGGACTTGCAGCACGTCCTACCTTGCTGCGTGGTCAAGGGCATCGTAGTGGGATTCGAAATGGAGACATAGTGCTTCCACTTGAGCCTCCACGCGGATCACATCGTCGGATTGCAGCTGCATCTTGGATATCACTGCAGAAGCTTTTACATGGTTTGTTTGTGTTAGCTATTTCGTTAAATCTAAATCTCAAGAAACTACCAACCATTATTTCCATTACCTAGTGGACCATCCAATTTGTTTTAGGATCACTATTATCCCTTTCCTCTATAGAAAAAGTTTTCTCAACTGAAACATTCTCAGCTAAAACAATCCTAGATATTACTACATGGGTAAACTGTTTTCTTCTACTTTGCTATGCTATCAAAGTTGTTAGATGCCATACCTTCATCAGCACTAAGGATTTATCAGATCCCCTGTTAAAGGAAACTGCAGAAGAAGAGATTCAAGTTACTCCATTGAGTAAAGCATGGTTTTTGAGCCGTGTAACTTAGACTTCGTTTTATGATTGTGATATTGTCGATGGCAACTAGATTAAACTTCCTCATTGGTCATATCAAAGATCTCTTAGGAATATGTTTTATTGCCAAATAGAGGTAGATATTCTATACTTCTAATTAATTAGTCATTCACCAATGGAGAGAACTCAAGGATGTATCTTCTTACAATCCTTAGTTTTGGTATTGAATTCACTGTTGAAAGGGCATTTTCCAGAGGGCAATCATGGTTCCGACTGCAAAATTAGTTACATTGCAAGGATCAAAGGATGACATATTTGTTATTTGTTTGTCTCAACTTGCTTAATTTTGAGAAGCTTGAAAACATGTTATAGAAAGGATCAAGAGCATTTGCAGGCCCGCTAAAGTTTTTGTTACCTTGTAACGGACCTTAGTAATTGTATATATGTTAATGCTTGCAATGAGATATTGGGGCTGGGAAATTCAAGATGGAGCTCACGTATCTGGTACATTCTACCCAGCATCCCCTTCCCATAGAATCTAGATCAATCAATATATCAAATGATGATACGTTTTTCCTATAGTGACTGTAAGTGTCTCTTTTCTGTCAATGGATTCTACAATAAACTGGGACATTGCCTTGAAAGATTTGAATGCAGATGCAAAAAAGCAGTTTACAATGAACAATCAGTGGGAGAAACATATCACCAGTGATATTTGATCAAACCAAGAATGAAAATATGGCTAAGCTGTGAGCAGAGGCAGATGTGTGGACAACCAGGGTCCAGTAAGATGAAATTAGTGAAGGTTGAAAAAAAGTGTAATATGCAAAGTCAGAGAGGTAATATCACAAATTTATAATTGTAGAAATGGTTGACAGAGCCAAGGGGGTCGTTTTTGCTGGGTGTTTTGGTCACCAAAATGCAGTGTAAAAAGAGGACAAATTCACTAGGATTGGATCCATGATTTTGTTGAGAATTTACCAACCAAGTCGCAACAAAAGGGAACACATTTTTAGGTGGTAAGGCACCCATCAAATCTTTGTATTGAAGGGCCACGAAATGCCATTGACAAAGGCACGATTTCGCTGGGGAAGCAACAACCAAAACACAGTAAATTTTAGCACGAAGTAGCCGTGGAAATTGGTATGATTTCGCTTGGTAAAAGGTTCATCGAATCTACTGTTTGAGGGGCCATTAAATGGCAATCATTTCTGCAATGATTTGTAGAGAAAACTGGAAGAGGCAAGTAAAAACTAAGTTCGAAAATAGCCAAGAAAATGGCTAATCTAAGAAGATCATAAATGTGCCAAAAATATGAAATTTTGTTCAAGTCAATTTGGCATATGGTTTATTTGGGTTTCAAGTCTACTAGGTGTATATTGTGCATTGGTGAAGCTCACCGCCAGGGAACCACTCCCACACAATTCCACTTTTGGTTTTTTTCATTCCACTTTTCGAATCTCAGCCAGCACACCGAGAGAGCCAACAAGCAAATATCCAGGTGTTGAAAAATCCAAGCATGTCAACAATAATCAAACATTAAGTGTGTGCCAAGAAAGAAGAAGTGCGCCCACTAAGAGAACTCATGAATATCAAATGCACAACGCATCCAATAAAGAGATGAACACATTTCCATATATACGTTTTAAGAAATATTTTAGTGTTGGAACTTGGCAAGTTCATGCTTCTTCGTGAGACCAATATAAATGTATTGTTTCAACGTCGTTGGTGGCAGATTTATGCAACATATTTGATCATTTAAGTTTAACATATTTTCCTTTTCTTTTCCTACAAAGAATTTTCTCTTTATATGTGCTGGAGTTATTGGGATATTCTTTAGGAACTAGCAGGCATGCAAATTTATATTTTTAAATCCCTAATTCTCCTCATCATTTGCAAATTGTTCGTTTGCATCTATGCTTAGAGAAGACAACTTAGCTTCAGAACGTTTGTAAAACAGAAAATGCAAATTTTAGCAAATATGGAGGTAATAATAAACGCCCTGTGGTGTCAGAACAATGTTTTCTTGGGTTTCTTTTGCGCAATAGCATTAGAGAGCCGTATATTGGTGAGGGACCTTTAACCCAACGCATCAGTGGCTTCATACAGGTGTGATTGGGGGTGCTCATCTTTGTAGGAAGAAGAAAAGAATGTCATTGATACATTTGTGATTATTGCTTTCAATAGAGCTCTCTGGAGTTTTATCGATCCCAGGTCTGGCATTTACAAAATGTGACTTAGCTCTTAAAAATGAGGTAACATTCTCTGCATTTTTAGAGAAGAAAGAAAAATTGAACACTTGTTTCTGCAATGGCGCAGTATGGATATGTTGTTTGCATGATATCAAGGGAAATATCTTATTCAGCTGATGTATTCCTTACCTTCTCGTGCTATTTGTAATCGTGTTGTTAAGATACTTGATAATTTTCTTATGCACAACACTCGTGTGAAATTTTCTAATAGTGATTTCTAGTCAAGTTTCCCAGCAGATCTATTTGTACCCTGAATTGCAGTCACTATTTTATCATAGAAATTTATACTTGAAAAGTGTTGCTCTTACATTCATAATAAGGCCTCATGCTAATTGGAAATTATTCTTGAATCCCTACAAATTACACAATTTAATTTATGTCATAATGGAACCATTTTTGCACCCAATTTGATGATTTAATGCCCTTGTTCGAGATATTCAACTCTGTTTCTTCAGATTGAATGTGGTTGTGGGAAGTCATGAACTCGTTGTTGATGATGGCCAGTGTAATAATTCTGTTGTATTTGGAAACAATGTTGAAGATCCAGTAGCTACTCTTAATGTACAAGTTTGGAACAATTCTTGGTTTCGTTTTTGGGAGGTATCATCTTTTCTTCTTCCCATAAAGATATAAGCTATGGAAGATGAGTGGATGGCTATAACGACTTTGAATGTGTAGTAATCCTTTGGATGGTATTTATTATGAGAATGTCATGTGCTTGAAAAGGTTTCCAAATCAAAAGACAACGCAGCTTGGACGTACACATTCTTAAGGAGAAGGCCATAATGAAGGGTTCGTCTTCCTCATTATTTGTAATAAAGATCCTCTGCATACATGCCAATGAAGAATTTGTTGTTATTTTGTTGAACACATATCTAGCCTATCCTTTGGTAGCAATTAGTGTTGGAACTTGGTAGGTTCATGCTTATTCGCGAGACCAATATAAATGTACTGTTTCAACGTCGTTGGTAGCAAATTTATGCAACATATTTGATCATTTAAGTTTAACATATTTGCCTTTTCTTTTCCTACAAAGAATTTGCTCTTTATATGTGCTGGAGTTATTGGGATATTCTTTAGGAACAAGCAGGCATGCAAATTTATATTTTTAAATCCCTAATTCTCCTCATCATTTGCAAATTGTTCATTTGCATCTATGCTAAGAGAAGACAACTTAGCTTCAGAACATTTGTAAGATAGAAAATGCAAATTTTAGCAAATATGGGGGTAATAATAAATGCCCTATGGTGTTAGAACAATGTTTTCTTGGGATTCTTTTGAGCAATAGCATTAGAGAGTCGTATATTGGTAAGGGACCTTTAACCCAACGCATCAGTGGCTTCATACAGGTGTGATTGGGGGTGCTCATCTTTGTAGGCAGAAGAAAGGAATGTCATTGATACATTTGTGATTATTGCTTTCAACAGAGTTCTCTGGAGTGTTATCGATCCCAGGTCCGGCATTTACAAAATGTGACTCAGCTCTTAAAAATGAGGTAACATTCTCTGCATTTTTAGAAAAGAAAGAAAAATTGAACACTTGTTTCTGCAATGGCGCAGTATGGATATGTTGTTTGCATGATATCAAGGGAAATATCTTATTCATCTGATATATTCCTTACCTTCCTGTGATATTTGTAATCGTGTTGTTAAGATACTCAATAGTTTTTCTTATCCACAACACTCGTGTGAAATTTTCTAATAGTGATTTCTAGTCAAGTTTCCTAGCAGATCTATTTGTACCCTGAATGGCAGTGACTATTTTATCATAGAAATTTATAATTGAAAACTGCTGATCTTACATTCATAATAAGGCCTCATGCTAATTGGAAATTAGTCTTGAATCCCTACAAATTACACAATTTAATTTATGTCATAATGGAGCCATTTTTACACCCAGTTTGATGATTTAATGCAATTGTTCGAGATATTCAACTTTGTTTCTTCAGATCGAATGCGTTTGTGGGAAGTCATGAAGTTGTTATCGATGATGGTCAGTGTAATAATTCTGTTGTATTTGGCAACAATGTTGAAGATCTAGTAGCTGCTCTTAATGTACAAGGCTGGAACAACTCTTGATTTCGTTTTTGGGAGGTATCATCTTTTCTTCTCCCCATAAAGATATAAGCTATGGAGGATGAGTGGATGGCTATAACGACTTTGAATGTGTAGTAATCCTCTGGATGGTATTTATTGTGAGAATGTCATGCGCTTGAAAAGGTTTCCAAATCAAAATACAACACAGCTTGGACATACACATTCTTAAGGAGAACCATAATGAAGGGTTCGTCTTCCTCATTATCTGTACTAAAGATCCTCTGCATACATGCCAATGAAGAATTTGTTGCTATTTTGTTGAAAACATATCTAGCCTGTCCTTTGGTAGAAATTCTGCATGCACCATTGAAAGAAGCTTCTAGATGTAGGGAATTGATGATGCCACATATATTCATTATGTAAGTAATAAGGACCAGAACATAGAGTTTCCCCAAAGAAGTTGAGGAAGATGAAGCCCTAGAAGAAATGCTTATCAATGCATTCATGGATTGGAGAAGCAGGTCAAATATGGAAGCTTCTATCTACTTAGGGTGTTTAAACTCCCATGAATGATTTATTGGATTGGGGATGTTGTAACATTTTCTTGGAAAAATAATACAGTTAAACTTTTTGAGATTTTCCAGAAATCTACCAGCTTTATTGGGTGTTCTTATTCTCATAACAATTGGTATATGGCCCAAATATTTTTTCACTGTATTCTTTGCATCATAGTTAAGTTGCATTCAAGATATTATATGGTTGTATTACTCAATGATTATCAATGGCATACCTTAGTGTGAGTACTATGACATGGGAATTATCACCTTTTGTTGCATCTATCACACAATGTTTTTAATTGCACCAACAAAAGTCATTGAATTGTAGTCATAACAATGCCAGGGCTCTGTAATGAATGTGAGGCATATATTTTCATAGCAATGAGATGGAATAGTGAATGGATGGGCAAGCAATGTTCTATTTGGACTTTGTTTTATGATTGTGATATTGTCAATGGCAACTAGATTAAACTTCCTCATTGGTCATATCAAAGATCCCTTAGGAATATGTTTTATTTCCAAAAAGAAGTAGATATTCTATACTTATAATTAATTAGTCATTCACCAGTGGAGAGAACTCAAGGATGTATCTTCTTACAATCCTTAGTTTTGGTATTGAATTCACTGGTCGAAAGGACATTTTCCAGAGGCCAATCATGATTCTGACTACAAACTTAGTTACATTGCAAGGTTCAAAGGATGACGCATTTTTTATTTGTTTGTCTCAACTTGCTTAATTTTGAGAAGCTTGACAACATGTTATAGAAAGGATCAAGAGCATTTGCAGACCCATGGACCTTAGTAATTGTATATACGTTAATGCTGCATTGAGATATTGGGGCTATGAAATTCAAGCTAGAGCTCACGTATATGGTACATTCTACCCATCTTCCCCTTCCTATAGAATCTAGATCAATCAATATATAAAATGATGATACGCTTTTCCTATAGTGACTACAAGTGTCTCTTTTCTGTCAATGGATTCTACAATAAACTAGGACATTACCTTGAAATATTTGAATGCAGATGCAATAAATCTGCTTACAATGAACAATGACAGTGGGAGAAACATATCACCAATGATATTTGATCAAACCAATAATGAAAATATTGTTAAGTTGTGGGCAGAGGCAGATGTGTGGACAACCAGGGCCCAGTAAGATGAAAGTAGTGAAGGTTGAAAAAAATGTAATATGCAAAGTCAGAGAGGTAATATCACAAGTTTACAATTGCAGACACGGTTGACAGAGCCAAGAGGTTCGTTTTTGTTGGGTGTTTTGGTGACCAAAATGCAGTATAAAAAGAGGACAAATTCACTAGGATTAGATCTATGATTTTGCTGAGAATTTACCAACCAAGTCGCGACAAAAGGGAGCACATTTTTAGTTGCCAAGGCACCCATCAAATCGTTGTATTGAAGGGCCACAAAATGCCGTTGACAGAGGCACAATTTCGCTGGGGAAGCAACAACCAAAACATAGTAAATTTTAGCACAAATTAGCCTTGGAAATTGGTATGGTTTCGCTTCGTAAAAAGTTCATCGAATCTTCTGTTTGAGGGGCCACTAAATGGTAGTGGTTTGTGCAATGGTTTGCAGAGAAAACTGGAAGAGACAAGTAAAAACTAAGTTCGAAAATAGCCAAGAAAATGGCTAACCTAAGAGGATCATAAATGTGCCAGAAATATGAAATTTTGTTCAAGTCAATTTGGCGTATGGTTTATTTGGGTTTTAAGTCAACTAGGTGTATATTGTGAATTGGTGAAGCTCACCACCAGGGAACCACCCCCACGCAATTCCACTTTTGGTTTTTCTCATTCCACTTTTCAAATCTCAGCAACAGACTGAGAGTGCCAACAAGCAAATATCCATGTGTTGAAAAAACCAAGCATGTCACCAAGAATCAAACACAAGTGCGTGCCAAGAAAGAGTAAGTGTGCCCAGGAAGAGAACTTATGAATATCAAATGCACAATGCATCCAATAAAGATATGAACACATTTCCATATATATGTTTTAAAAAATATTTTAGTGTTGGAACTTGGCAGGTTCATGCTTCTTCGTGAGACTAATGTAAATGTATTGTTTCAACGTCGTTGGTGGCAGATTTATGCAACATATTTGATCATTTAAGTTTAACAGATTTGCCTTTTCTTTTCCCAGAAAGAATTTGCTCTTTATATGTGCTAGAGTTATTGGGATATTCTTTAGGAACTAGCAGGCATGCAAATTTATATTTTTAAATCCCTAATTCTCCTCATCATTTGCAAATTTTTGGTTTGCATCTATGCAAGAAGACAACTTAGCTTTAGAATGTTTGTAAGACAGAAAATGCAAATTTTAGAAAATATGGAGCTAATAATAAATGCCCTGTGGTGTCAGAACATTGTTTTCTTGGTTTCCTTTGAGAAATATCATTAGAGAGCCGTATATTCTTCAAATTGTTGAGGGACCTTTAGCCCAACGCATCAGTGGCTTCATGGGATTAAATATTCCTCTTCCAATGGTGGCAGATTTATTCAACATATTTGATTATTGAAGTTTAACAGATTTTCCTTGCCATCACATTCATCTACTCCAAATTCAACTGAATTTCTTAATGTTGTCTCATTTTCTTCCTGCAATCCTTCAGGAAAGATTCCTATTTCCACCATAATCTAAGTGAAGATGGAACGGTAGCATTAAGAATTTTTGAAATGAGTTTGCCCTTATTTTCTTATCGCTTTTGAGAATAATTGGGGTTTATTAACATATTCCTAATTATTCATTGCATATGTCTGTACACAAAGCAAGTTCGTTTGGAAGGGCATCAGTCTGAATACAAAGAGCAGTTTGCCTTTATTTATTAACTATTCGGTTAGGTTGGATAAAGAACCATCTAGAAGATGGAAGTAGAATATTGAATAAACTAGTTATGTTTGTAGATTTTGGGAAATCCTCTAAAGACCCAAGATTCGGCATCTACTAGAGAGACAATTTATTTGATATGGTTTATAAACAAATATATGCTTCTTCTAGCATGGGAAGAGCAGGTGGGGGAGCCATGTTTTTGCAGTTGATGGCATAAGGAATGTATAGAGATGGTATGATATTGTCTTGTCTTAGAGTCCTTCCACAACATCTAACACCAATATGTTGCATGTTCACTCAGGAGGATGCACAAAGACTTTATTTTTACAAATTAGTCCCCATGAAAATGACATGGGAGAAACTCTGTGCTCACTGAAATTTTCCAATAGAGTTCAAGGATTAGAGCTTGGTCCTACTCGGAGGTAGCAAGATGTAAGTTTTCACTGCATATATTCTTCTGCTAGCATGGGAAGAGAAAGTGGAGGAGCCATGTTTTGGCAGCTGATGGCAGAAGGAATGAGCTCATATAGAGATGGTATGATATTGTCTTGTCTCAGAGTGTTTGCACAACATCTAACACCAATATGATGCATGTTCACTCAGGAGGATGCACAAAGACTTTATTTGTACAAATTAGTCCCCATGAAAATGACATGGGAGAAACTCTATGCTCACTGAAATTTTCCAATAGAGTTCAAGGATTAGAGCTTGGTCCTACTCTAAGGTAGCAAGATGTAAGTTTTCACTGTAGCATGGTCCTTGCCTTTTCCTGATATTTTTCTGCCTTTCAAAAATTGTCAAAGAAACATTAATTAATGTTATATGCTATTGCCTTACGACGTTTCCATTGCAACATCTGGTGCAATTGCTAGTTACTAAGATAACCAAGATAAATATGAATATAAATCCTATTGTTGCACTTCTATCATCATGGTTACCATGCTTGTTACAAGAATTTTCAATAGTATCAAGCTACCATATATAAGAATCAATGTGCTAGTCTTCTTTATGGGACCAAGATATCCTCATCAAGAAAAATTTTAAGGATGGAAATTTATCTTGAAGTTAAGAAACATGGGTGAATCTTATGAGTCCCTAATATGCATAATGTAAAATGTTTGGTAATATATTTTTTAAATATTTCCAAATTTCTAATGACTTTATATAGTCTCTATAAAATTTTGGCGATATTTAGGATAACATAATTGTATACTATAAAATATGGGTGAATCACTTTAAAAAAAAATGGAAATTAGCGATTTTGTTTTGGAAAAAACATGGAAAATTAACTCACCTTTGAATATTATCCCATAAAATTTTCCTTTTCCATCATGTTTAAAAATGTTAAATGTTAGCCAAGCATCAAGTATACCAATATATCGAAAAATCAATATCTCTAAGTAGCTTCAAAGAATCAAGAAATCCATCATGTCTAAAAATTAATATACCTATTATACTAATAGTTAGAATTGTATTAATAAATGTGGACCCTTTAATTTTTTTTTTTTTTTTCAAAAAATTAGCAAATAAGAACCGACCTTTTGAAACCATTCAGAATAGAACTTTGGATAAACTTAAGATATCAAATCAAGTCACTTTGTGATTAGGCAATCTCACTTTATTACAAATCACAGGATCCGAAGTAGCAAAGGTTAGTCATAAGGCAGAATCCACAGGATGCGATAAAAGAAACCCTGGAAAAAACCTAAGGTAGTAATAAATTTTTTATATAACTTAAGACTTAAGATATTCTTTAAAGTATTTATCGCAATCGCATCGCGGCTTCTATAAGGACGCAAAACATGCAAACCACAAGGAAATGTGAAATGTGATGTCGTCCAGACCCGACGGAATATTAAAATTGTTATAAAACTTCAATAGGGTCCAACATATCATAAATATATACTTTAATGAAATAAGCCTCCGCATAAAGGAAATGCACTCTAAAAGGTAAAATTTATGACGCTCATCGCAAATCGCAAAACACTAAAGCAACTTTGAATTGCTCTATTCGCAAATCTCCGATATTGAGATTTGCGATAATGTGATAATGCGACATCGAGATTTGGGAATTTGCAATATTGTGATTCATCGCAATCGCATGATCGACATTGCACATAACCACTAGTAGAAATGATAAATTAGTGACTAGATGACTAAAAAAGTTAGTCACCACAGTGTTTCTAAGGGAAATACTACAAAAAATGAGCAATCTTAAGTGACCAAACTAAAAACAACTAACATAAATCACTAATTTAGTCACGGGTTAAAATATGTGACTAGCTAATAAGTAATACAACTAAAAATGACTAACATGAATGACTAATTTAGTCTAAGAACAAAAATACAACTACTTAACAAGTATTACAATAATATGAATCAATTATTTATGTTAGTCAACTTAATTGTGTCAAGCAAACTAAACTTACAAGTGATAGGGGATTGAAAGGTTGTTAAAGATTGATTGAAAGGTTATCCTTCCTTAAACACTTCTTCATCTTCACATGGTGTATAGGTGAGCCAACTTTTCATATTCTCCAATAATTTGTAATTATATATATATATATATATATATATATATATATATATAAATATATTGAATCTAATTGAATCTATCTAGTTCCAATTTGAAATTAATTTGAAGGGCAATTTTATTTTTAAGACTATAATATCAAATAAAAACTACTTTAAGTTCATATTAATTGACATAGATCCATCTTAACGCCGGCTCTATCAAGCGCCAAGAGGGGTCCAATCTCTCGAGGTGCAAATTTTTTTTCTAGTTCAAAACTTGAGGAAATGTTTGCACCTCGAGAGATTGGATCCCTCTCAGCACTTGATAGTTATAGGGTTAATATGGATCTATGTTGGTTATATAATATTGTATAATATCTATATTTATATTTTTGTCTCTTTTTTATTCCCTCTTTCTATCTCACCCCCCAAACATACACACACTCTCTCTCCCTCTCTTCCCCTTCTCTGTCTATCTCTCTCTTCCCGTTCTCTGTCTATCTCTCTCTTCCCCTTCTCTCCCTCTCTATCTATATCCTTCTCTCTATTCCCTCCCACTCTCCTCTCTCCCTCACTCTCTCTCCATGACTCCCTTGTCACCCCCTCTCTCTCCACCTTTCACCCTCTATGTTTTTCTTGTTCCCTTCCTCTCGTACCCCATCCAATTCCATCTCTCTCTCCCCATCTTTATCTTCCTTCCTATCTATCCCTTATCTCCCACCTCCTTCTATCTCTCCCCCCAAATCAATCTCTCTCTCTCTCCCTCTCTTCCATCCAACTCTATCACTATCTCCCCCACTCACTGTCCTTATCCATCTTTATGTCTCCGTCTCTCTACCTTCCCCTTCTCTCCCTATTTTTATCCTCTCCTCTTCTTTCTCTTCCCTCCTCTCCTCTCTTCCTCCCTCTCTCTCCATCTCTCCCAAGTTCCAAGACATTGTACCAAGATGTCATGGAGGCTAGAGTCTGCTTCCAACCAGACACCATTACGCAGTTTGAGGACACCATCACATAGTATCAAGCTTGGCACCAATATGTGACCGAGAAGTAGCAAGTGGAGATTTTTGAGCTAGGCTTATCCCAAACTCAAGCATCATAATGTTGTGCCATATTAGGATATCAAGTTGTCTCTTCCCTATTTTGTCTCATATGGGTACAAGTGTAAAATATAATTATGTTGTATGTGAAATTCCAAGTGCTAATATTGGAATATGAAGAATCATCATGTAATGCAATGTGTCATTTGTAAAGAAGATGAAGAGTCATGAGGGTAGTCCAAAGTTCACAAAGGGGAGTTAAAGAGTAATTCAACCCCCATATTATAAATAGAAGCTCATAACTCATGTAAATGGCTTTTGAGAGCCAATCTTTTGGCTAGGCTTAGGCTTAGGAAGAGCTTGGGATTATTATGAATATCCTTGGCTTCTTCGTAGCATAAAGTGAGTATACTTCTTTGGAGGAGCAAGTGTTCTTGACTATAATGTCCCACTATTGGGGCTAGTGGTTGTCAATGGTGTATGTATGAATGGAACTCTCACTTATAATAATAAAATCAGAGCCAACACACTTTCATGCATATGTTGTTAATATAGTACGACTATTCTTGTTGTATTTTCAATGTATGTTATTCAACTTACATGTATGATTATGAACTATTTCGTTTACGAGAGATTTTTCGGCGTAAATCACATGATATTCATTTGTCGATGCGTTTCGAAACAACCAGTGTGGTTCATCGTCAGGACAAGTTGAAGAATCGGATCCAGCTTTGCATGTTAAATAGTTAGAGCAGAACCTCCAACGGCTATAATTCCTAACCAGACAACGGCTATATTGACTAACGACTAAATTTGACTGGGAAACGATTAGTTGGACTAGACCTGGGGCATAAAAATAAGTTAATTTAATTGATTATTAAAATGATAGTTAGTTATATTATTATTAAATTAAAAGTCAAAGGGACATATGAATTTACATAGAAGTTTTAACTATTTTATAACATTTAATTATCTACATATATATATATATATATATATAAATGATTATTAAATTAATAGTTAGTTATAGAAGGTCTTGACTATTTAATAAATATAGATAAAAATATAAATATTAGAATAATTCAAGTGTTAGAAAGAATAAAAATATAATATTTTAGATATTGAGATTTAATTAATTGTTTATCTAATAGTTAAATTAACATATTATCATAGATTGATTTCAATAATTAAATTAATTATTTTTCTTTTATTAGTTAAAAGCGTCGACAAATGAAATATCATGTGATTTACGTCGAAAAATCTCTCATAAACTTGATATGGATCACAGAAGCCTCAATTCAACATATGAACTATTTTGTTTGCATTTGTATGAATCTTGTTGAATGTGTGTTGTTGTATTAAATCATCACTTTAACTTGTTGAATATTCCATATCTTAGCTTGTGATGTCGTTATGCTTGTTTGTTCCTTTCAAGTTGCATACTATTAGATGCTTCCAAGGGGCACACTTCCTTTTCCCTTCGTGTGTTAAAACCTTCATGCATCACACTTGGCTCACCATAGGGTCACACACTTGCTCTCACCCAAAGTTATCATACTTCCCTCTTTCTGTTTTCATGATCGAGGCATAACATTACAACCCACGGATAGGACTCCTACTCCAAATGGTGTGAGGTCTAGTTCAGAATTCATATCAGGGAGATCCCCTTAATGTTGGCAAGTTTAGAAGCATCAACACATACCATGATATTGCTCAATGGGAAATTTTTCATCAAGGTCATGATTTTGTGTATCATATAATTAATTTGTTTTACAAAGCAATGTGAATTATCCTCAGTTAAGTATTTAATTGTATTTGGATTTGAATAAGAAAGGGACAATTAAAAGGCATAAAGCTAATAGCTAAAGGTATTAAAACAAAATCAAACTTGAACACATTCTAAAATTGAAAATTGGGGATATGGATCTTAAACGAATATAGACATCACCAAACTAGTTTTTTCATTTGTGCAAGAACTTATATGCAATGATTTGAAAAATGGGTCCACTAACTTTCTTTATTTCATTTAGTAGTGTCAAGCATATGTATGAGCCTTTAGTAAATTCTTCACCACAAATAAAGTGAAAGACAAAATCCTAAACTAAACCAAGTAGAAGAAGATTCCAATGGATACATTAATTAGAAATGACCCTATTACTTGCATGTGATATTATAGAAGTAGAATTAATGCTTTAAGCCAGTTAATTTTAAATGAATCCAAGTACTTTGGTAAGGTCAACAACTATTTCTTTGTAACAAAATTCCAAAATCAAGGAATCCAACATAAACATGGATTTCTATAGATAAACAAAACTCCTATCTATGGAACAAGTACAACCATTGAAATTGAAAATTTCTTTGACAAGTACTTGTGTTGCGTTGAAAATAGCAACAAGAAATGTTAAAAATAGCATCTAGAAATTCCAATTTAATTTGTCCTTGAATTAAATTGTAATTCTTTTCTCGTAGCAACTTGTAATAGTTAACTAAGTTAAGTTGACTTAATTAACTTAGGAATTTTGATTTGGAGGTCTATCTAAAGTCATGTAAGTGTGATCCCTAAGTTTTAGGGGTCCAGATTGAGTTTATTTGAGTTGTAATTACATAACACAATTTGATTGAGTTATAGATAGTTAAACTAGTTCTAACTGTTTGTGGAACTAGTAGAGGTCTAGTAGTGAGTTGGTGCATTGGTTCATCCTCAGTACTACTCGAGTTAACTAAATATTCACTCATGAGAAACTCATCCATGTCAATCTAGATGAATACCCAGTTGAGACTAGAGTGAAGGGACGATTTATGATTAGTTGTATAATTTTCCGAGTTGTACAAATGGTACATGCAATAAGAGAAGGACCTAAGTTTGGATTGCACAGTTATGGAAGAAGGATTTCCTCATTAAATAGAGGCTAATTCCTTTAGGAATTTCACAAGGAAATAGGGGCTTGGAGAGCATCATAATAGGCTAAGGTTTGGCTTGAGCTAGCTTGTGAGCAGAGAATTAATTATACTTGTGCAGGGATTTTTCTACTGAGAACAAGAATTGTATTTTCATCTTGGATTTTTTATTAATACAATATATATAGTTGGGGTTTTGAGAAGATTCTTTCCTTAGATAAATATTGTGTTATGTGCCATTGATGTTCTTCCTCTTTTTGATTATTATTTTCATCTATCATTGGTTTCCGATGTTGAGAGTAGGGTAGATTCTTGTCTTGTGTTTTAGGTCATTACATGAGTTGTGAATCTACAAGAAAATCTACATGGTATCGAAGCTGCAGAAAATATAATAGAGGATATTTTTATTTTTAGGTTACAGGTGAAATTTGAAATTGCAGTTCACACTTCAAGGTCAACAAATGGCTTTCTATGGTTTGAGACTCGAGTATCCATGTTGTGAAGGAAAATCCTCTCTGCGGACAGAGATGGTCCCCCTAGCCCAATGAGTAGGTCTAGAAACAAACGAGACAATCTAAAAGACACTTTCCTATATTACAATAAAAATAAGAGAAGAGGAAGGAGACCTACCTCACTCTGATGCTATAATGCACTCCTTTGTTGAAGATCTTGATCGCTTTCTCCTTGGGCTCAGCCCTTGTTTCTCATAGCATTCAAATACAACCCAGGCCTTGACGTTAATATCCCTCGAGTGAATGTCCAAGTCCAAGCTCAAGCTCTCCAAGCACTCCTCCAAGCCAAAGTGAATAGCATGTAGACACTATCTCACCATAAGGGTGAAAATAATCAGAGACCAACCATTTGCGAATGGAGGGGGATTAATTTATAGGCAAGGAGAGGGAGTTCTGATTTGACCAAAGATAGGGGAAGGTCCTCATCTTAAGGAGGAAGCTCATAGGGGTAAGATAAAAGGGTAATATTGGGAGAATTCGACCACATCCACAATGAACATCATCCATATCATCGTTTTGGAAGCCTCTAGATCACAAAGCTTCTCCTCCACTTTGGGAAAAATTGCCTTTTAGGGTTCAGTGTGACTATCTAGGAAAAATCCGCACTCGTAGCACGAGGCTCATATGGTACAACCTACCATCAGCACTTGAGGGCAATGTCACAGTCGTGCTGACCCAGAAATTAGGGTTTTGAGTTCATTTTTCTCAGGAAAGGCTCAAGGAAAATTTTCATTATTTCTTCAAGGAGGATCTAGACTGCATATCACGATGGGTACAGTACACAATTGTCAAGTTTTCAACACTCTGAGGTATGACACAGGGATGTGCAGGAGGTGTGTTAAAATTGGCAACCAGGGAAAAACTTCATGTGGGTCATCTTATTCATGGCTGATAATATTTTTATTAGATTCCTCTCATCGAGAGGTGTAGGATTGATATAAATATCATCCGATTCCGACAAGTATTCATGGAGATATGAATTTATTTTGATTATGGAATTATTATCAAGCCGACCTACAACTCATGTAGGCTCAAAAGCCCAACAGTCGCATCTATTCAAACACCAACGTTGTGTATAAATATAAAAGGACTTTTCCTCATTTGCAGTCACTCTTCTCATCACATCTCTCTCTCTACTGCGTAGAAATGGGTCTCTCTCTCACACATTTGAAGCCGGAAACTGCTGAAACTGAAGCTGCAACTGCAGAAGTAAAGATTGACTTTTGTGGCCTAGAAGATCTCCTCATCTAAACTACGCTGTAGGTTCATCTAAACCTCCTCTGAAAGCCGCAACTTTTGGTGGTGGAATGAAGTCAATCCGACGAACGGTTTGCAAGATATCGACTGCCCTAGTTTGAAGCCGGAAACTGCTGAAACTGAAGCTGCAACTGCAGAAGTAAAGAATGACCTGCGTGGCCTAGAAGATCTCCTCTTTGGAACTACGCTGTAGGTTCATCTGAACCTCCTCTGGAAGCCGCAACTTTGGGTGGTGGAATGAAATCAATCCGATGGTCGATTTGTGAGATATCGTCTACCCTAGTTTGATAATGAATCTGCTAATGCTGATGCTGCTAATCTAGGGTTTGTATTGCTGATATGAATCAGATTTATTGTACTATTTCTCTTTGTTGAATTATTGAAGATAAAAGAAGATTTGATCAAAGGGTTTCCCCACACATTGTGGGGTTTGTCCCTGGCTAGCCGCCACATCTTGTGTCTCTTGTCTTGGCTTGTTTTCTGTCGATCGTTTAATGTTCTATCTACACTTTACTTTATGTACATGTGATTGCTAATCTGTGGAATATAATAAGAAAAAGAGGTAAACTGTTATAAGCATAGAACATACCATAACTTAACAAGGTGTGACAAAATACTATGTAACAAATGCCCCCTAAAGCATGAAGGCAGAACAAGGAGTGATGGTTGAGATGCTTTACGAGCTATTGCAAGGACTATAAAAACACCGTCAAGGGACCTGCAAATCAAGGACCCATATACATATACATATCTAATACCTCTGTCATATATATCAAAACATGAATCCACGGTATGGATGCAGCCATCTAGATAGAAAGGACCATGTAAAAAGATCCACGGTATGGGCGCAACCATCCGAATGAAAAAGGATCATCTGGAAGTTTAAGTTCCATGGTATGGATGCAACCACCTAATATAGAAGGATCATCATCATCATAGATATAAGGTCCCATGGTATGGCCACAGCTATCTATATAGAGGAAACATGTATACAATCATGAATAATACATAACTCCATGCATCCTGAGTTATATCAGACAAAACTCAAGGTCTTACATTCCATCCCAACTCGATCAAAGTACGAATTCTAACATGTGAATGAATGTGTCAAAGTCAAACATGCTACCTGATTACCATCGAGTGATGTGAACCGTTAACAGGCACGAGAGAAACCACCAATAATGAAAATGGCTCTCAAGGTACGATAGTACAATCAGTGAATATGAAAATGAAGCTAAAGTCAAACACTCGTGGAATCATTTGATTGAAGGCCAAAGATGAAAACCTATTATTGAATGCGAAGAACTTGCCATTAAGGCATGCAAGCTCTAAGGTACTGAAAGGGAGTTTCTAAGCCATATTCCTAGATAATGAGATGAAGTCGACAAGAAATGACCCGTCGAAGGAGGGCCATAATGATTCCCTCATCATCAACACGAAACAAGGAATAAACTGGAATAAACGAGTATGATCTAGGACTGTGGCAAAAGGTCAGACAATGTATAGGTAGTAAACTGTAATAGGACTTCCCTTGAATATATCGGCGACACGACTCCAAAGTGTGGTAGGATTTGACTCAACATAGGACCAAGGGTCATAACGACAAAGTGGAATAGTCATATGAGAGGGAAAATGGATCATCCAAACCCAAAAGGACAAATGACTGAATGAGGATATCCCAAAATGGACATGAGAAACATATGAGTGACACATTCAAGAGCAACATGCTACCTATATGAGAGATGTTTCACTTTCACTTTTTTCACACTATTTATAGTGAGTACCCAAATTACTTTTAATCACAAGCTTGAAGGGGATAACATATTCTTGTCATATAAATTCATTCTTCGAATGAATCCATCCTAGTAAGTTTTACGAGTCCTAGGAAGGAGAAACTCGGTCTCGTCATGGTGACAAGTCTTTCGTTGTTTAATTTTTACGAGTCTGACGGAAGAGTAACTCGGTGTCTTTTTCATATTTAGAGAGTTTGAAAAAGAGACGAAAAAGAAAACTCTATCAGGTTCCTTTTCATAATTTGTCTCTCAAACCCAAAAAGGTAGAAAACAATATTCGAGAGAACCTCTTGACCATGTCGACCAAGGTGTTCCTTTTTCATAAATAATCAATGCCAACCTAAAAAAGGGGTAAACGTATATTGAGATGAAGTCAATTCATTTAATTTAATGAGTTCAAAAAGACAAGTACTCAGTGATCTTTTCATCTTTTGAGAGTCAGAAAATAGCATAAAGATTACTTTTCTTGGAAGAACGAGTGGTATAAAAGTATAGCAACTGGTTCCAGTAATGATGGAATTGCTCAAAACATGTAATGGTCAAGAGGCTAGCTAATAATACCACTCATCACGGATGTTCCTTAGGCAAGGGTAAAACAACCAAGTGAAAGCATATGATCGGACAAAGAGATGGTGACAATTGAATAAAAATTCCAAGGCTCATCTAGCAAAAATTAGGCTGATAAAACGAAAATCACAAGAGGTAAAAAGGGAAATGGTTTCATTTTTACAAAAGCTTGAAACATGGGAAACTATGCTTGAGTATACTTGAAGATGGTTTTATTTTTTCACAAGCTTGAAACATGGTAAAAAACTATGCTTGGATTTGGTTTCATTTTTACATAAGCTTGAAACAAAGATAAACTATGCTTGAGATGATTTTTCATGCCCCCAGCATAATGATTTGATTTGAGGTACATGCCCCCTAAGCTTCATTTCATTCATCTAAGTAGACTACTATTTACTAATAGGTGGATGGAATGAAGGTTCACTTACGAGATCAAGTGAAAGAATTGACTGGTATTTTACGAGATCTATTCAAAGACTCGAATTGGAAGGGATTTGTTTCATTTTTTAACGAGCTTGATACAGAAAAAGAACCATGCTCACAACGCCTTGTTTCATTTTTTAACAAGTTTGACAAGAGCAAAAGAACTCTTCTCATAACCTATTTCATTTTTTAACTATGTTGAAATAGTAAAACAACTATCCTCATGGGACCTATTTCATTTTTTAACGAGGTTGACATAGTAAAAGAACTATCCTCATGGTCCTTGTTTCATTTTTTAATGAGCTTGACCCAAGACAAGGAACTCTACTCCAAGCTCTTGATCACAGACCAAAAGAGGTCATGGCTTCCAAGAGGTTCTCATCAGATGGGATAACAACACTTGGAATGGATACATGTCCAGGGATCCAAATGAAAAAACAAGCTCCAATTCCCCCAATACATGATCTGCTACATCACTTACTAGATCATCAGTAGATGTGGGCATGGAACAGGTGGCCACATAATTAACCTATGGTGGGGATGATACCGCTTGCACATAAGAACCATTTAGGGATGATGGTTGATTGGGAGTTGATTCAAGACCAATGAATGTAAGTTGATCAATGATCACAATGCTTCCTTCATGCGGGAAACACATCACTCGAAAGAGGGAAGAGACAAGAGCTCCCATGACATAAACATAGTCATGGCCATGGAGTAGATTAAAATCCAATGGGACTTGGAAAACCATCACATATATATAGAAAATATTTCCTACCAAAGTAATAGGTAACTTAGGAAGGATCCCTAACGGTTGATTTGTTCCTCTATTAAAAGCTAACAGATTACGAGTGAGGGGGACAAAATGAGGAGAACCTAAAGCTTGCCAAGCAGTTGAGAACAGAATGCTAACAGGTGCGCCATCATCTATGACTATGCTAGGTACAGCCATATGGTAAGCATGTACTGTAATCTGGAAAGGCACATAAGATGGAAGACGATATCCTGTCAGTCAACTCCATTCAAAAGAAGAGACTAAACTACTCGGAGGGGGTGTCGTAGGAACATGAGAGATGCCCTCTTACTCTATGGGAACATGAGAACTACTCTCATGCACCTCAGGAACAGGAGGATTTCCCTCCAATTCATTTGAAACTGGAGAAACCAAAAGAATCTGAGTGGTATGAGCCTCACTCCTCTACCAGAAAGGTATGATTAACTAAAGGTGGAGTCAAGTCTATTGTTTTTTCAACCAATGGTTGATCGAGAATGGACTCACGAGACTCACTTTTAGAGAGAGCAAGGTTGACCAAAGATGGATTTGATCAATCACTTGATCAACTAGTGAAGGATCAAGGGAAATCTTTTGATACCCAGCTAGAAGATCAGGCTGGGAAGCAATACGGTTTTCCAACTCTTTGGAAGCTTCATCCAAAAGAGGAAAACTTTGAATGGGATGATTACCTTCACACAACTTACAAGGAAATTTGACTTTTCCCTTTTTCCCATGGACTTTATTATTATTAGTTGAAGGTTTATCACCAACGTGATCTCTAGAGGCTGATGAAAAAGGTTGATGTGAACCTGTGGAACACACTTCTAAGACCTTGGGAATACCAGGACAATTCCAAAGGAGGTGGTCACCCTTACATAACATGCAAGGGAATTTTACTTTCTAGGGCTGGTTGGAATATTTTTCTTCATTAGTTGCATCGGTAACAATAGTTTTTTGGTTGCCCCATTGCTTATTTTTCTTCTTCTTCATCATCCTCTTCTTCTTCTTCTTCTTAGCTTCCTAGTTACTAGAACCCAGAATTTTACCATGCAAAGAGGGAGAACGGGGTGAAGAAATAGGCAAAAAAAGAAATGGGTCAACTTTACAATTAACATGAGGTTGATTTTGTTCAGGTGGAGGAGAAATCAGTTGAAAAGCAGTTTGGACACTCGGAATCTCCGATGTCGAAAATAACCAAACGGGCAAACCAATGGTCAATCCAGGAAGGGACAACGTTTCCATAAATGGAGCACCAGTATTTCCAAAATAAGGAAAAGAACTAGGATTCCCATTAGAGGGGTTTCCTTGACTAGCAGACTCAGGAAATGTTTCCATTGGTATCAACCTAATAACTACTAAGTAGTATTTCCACAGGAAGGATGTTGTTCCATGGTCAATTAATTTTAGAAATTAAAAACAAATAAAACAAAAATGGGTAACTAGGCAAAAGGGTGTAGTAAGTATCTGTGAACGCAATATACACCTTACCCGAAACCAAGGACTTAACGTACGGTGGCCAATATCCCCGAATGTTGTGTTCGGTGTATCACATTTACAAGGTGGCGGACTTGGTTACCTGTGGCTAAAATATAGCAACCTAATAGGGTCTACCAATATATACTTGATGGTATGGGGAGCACAAGTCCGTGTTAGCATTGTCTAATGCATAATCATTTGATGAGAGCATTCCCATATACTTGACATACTGAAGTGCCTCTGATATACCTGAAATTACTGGAGAACCTTTGATATACTTCCATATTGGAATGAGGTTTCACTCCCGGGATACAATGCAGGCATTTAACAACAGTTGTTATGTTTAAAGATGCTCGAACACATCTCTAGCCTAGACCTCTAGATATTTGTGTTAGGTTACAAATGCTCCTTAGGTTAATTGAGGTAAATTTCAATTTTATGGCTCAACGATGTCTCCTAAATTCCTATGATGCAACTAAATGAGAAAAATGAAAGATTTTCATTCGATGAAAGCTAAACTAATGAGGGGAGAAAGACAACCAACAATGCATCAATCAAGAAAAATGCATCAAAACATATCTCCCTAACTTTTCGAATGCAAGATGTAAAAAATGAAAACTACTCTTTCACTTTCACTAACAAATGCAATGCCAAAATGCAATTTATTTCACTAATATGCACTAATATTTTCTTTATTTTTCTTTCACTTTGATTCAAAATGCAAACTAATGCATAAGCAAAGGAAAAATTGATTTCAAAACAACTAAAATGAAGATTACATTCACTTTAGTTTCAACTAAAACAAAAATTGTTTCAAAAATACTTAAATGAAGAGATCCTTTCACTTTTCTTTTCGAAACAACGAAATCAAAACAAGCATATAATTTCAATTTCACCAAAGCAACGAATTGTAATTTATGTTTGACAATGAAGCAAAATTAATTTTCAAAGTACAAATATGATCTGATACTAATGAAAACAACTTTGCAAATATGAACCGAAAGTCACTTGTAAATGGTCTCCTGATTGCAGTAAAACTCATAAGTGGAGACAATCGATCTCACAAAGACTTTCCAAGTGATGAGTGAAGGGTAACCTAGACCTAGAAACCATAGAAGACAATCTAACTTCAATCACACACCAGCAGAAGCAAAGAGACAATTGCAACCATTAAAGGACAGCAATCAAGGCAAACACAATGAGATCACATTGGAAAAGAAATCACAGAGGTTGAGACACACTGAAAATGAGAAGAAACCCTAAATTTTTGCTAGGCTCTGGGATCAACGCACCTGTGAAAGGAAAAGTAGTGCTGAAAGGAAAATTAGCACTTAATCCAAAATCAGCACTGACATCGCTTCTGTAAAACTAAAAAACACGTTGTGTGAGGATAAGAAGGAAGAAGCAAAAAGTTTCAAAAATCAAACCAAACTCAACACTCTCAAGCAAAAACCAGTGACTGTATAAACCTACAGTGATGCACACAAGTTGAGAAATCGATAGTTGTTCAAACTAATTAGAGGATCAAATCGAAGAAAGTGATGGAAAGGTTATAGCTTCCCCAGTGGAGTGGCCATTTTTTGTGAAGTAAAATGCTCTCTACAGACAAAGACAATACCTCTAGCCCAATGAGTGGGTCTAGCAAGAAACAAGACAATCTAAAAGACACAAAGAACATCATCTAACTCGATGTTCTAGAAGCCTCTAGATCACGAAGCTTCTCCACTTTGGGAAAACTTTCCTTTTAGGGTTCAATGCGAGTATCCAGGCAAAAGCCGCGCTGGTAGCGCGAGGCTCATATGGTGCAACCTGCCATCAGCACGATAGGGCAGTGTTGCAGTCGCGCTGACCAAGAAATTAGGGTTTTAATCTCTTTTTTCTCAAGAAAGGCTTAAGGAAACTTTTCATTAGTTCTTCAAGGAGGATCTTGACCGCATATCATGATGGGTACACTGCACAATTGTCAAGTTTTCGGCACTCCGACGTATGACACTGGGAAGTGAAGGATGTGCGACAAAATACTGTGTAACAATGCCTTGGATGGAAACTCAAATTACATAGCTTGGAAGGACAGGATGGAGCTAGTGCTAGAAGATAATGGCCTCAAGGAATTCATTGATCAAGATATTCCTAAGCCTCCAGTATCGTATGCCAAATATTTGGCTGAATGGAAAAAGTGTGTGGCAAGGGTAAGGCGAATTATCCTTGAGAGATTTTGAGACCACATAGTCTTGATTCTCCATGGAAAGGAAAATCCATATGCTATGTGGAAAACATTGACTAACATATTTTAGAACAGCAGTGATCATAGTAAGTTTGCACTAAAGGACAAACTTTGAAAAATCAATATGGAGGCAGGTGACTCAATTCCAAATTAGTTGACAAAGTTTACCCATTGTCAGGATGAGCTTGGAAGTGTTGGAATCATTGTTGTCAAGGATGATATGTTGAGCCTATCTCTTCTAGGACTTCCCAAGAGTTGGCATAGTTATTAGGACACTGTCAATGGGAGGGAGAAGCTGCCAGATTGGGAATGATTATGGTTGGATTTGGTACAAGAGGAGTTTCGACAAAACACCAAAGATGGGGCCTCTTCCAAAGAAGTGGAAGAGGACTTTTCCTTAGCAAGTGAGGAAAAGGGAAATAATTCCCAAGGTGAGGAGGGCGAAAGAAGATGAACTTGTCAAAATTCAAGTGTTTTCATTGTCATGAGCATGGGCACTATGCCACAAATTGCCCATAGAAGAAAGAAAGTAAGAAGGAGCTAGCATTAATTGCAGTAGGTGAAGCTCTAGATTCACAATTCATACTTGATTTCACTCTCATTACATGCATGGTCAACACTGTCATGGGAGGAATGTGGTATCTTGACAGCGGTGCCTCGTTCCATATAAAGGGGAACAAAGATCTCTTTAGTGATTTTGAGGAGAAATACATCAAGAAGATCATAGAGTTTGGAGATGATGGGAGGTATAGAGATATCGAGATCAGTATAGTTACCTTTCGGAGGGAGTTGGGCTCCCATCTTAGAATCACATATGTGATGTATGTTTCAAGACTAAAGAAGAATCTTGTTTCAGTCGCGGTATTGGAAGACCATGGCTATGATGTGATTTTTAGTAATAGAAATGTTTTCCTTAGACACATCACCACGAGACATGTGAAACAAATCGGTGCACGAGTCAAGAACCTGTATTCTATTGAGGTTCAAGATGCAGACAAAGGTTAGAAACTTGGCGGTTAACAGGGAGAGTGAATTACATCTAAACATGCAACCCCAGAAGAAGCCTCAGAAGCACTCTCAAAAAATTGTGGAGCACCCACAATTGGAGAAGCAGAGAGGAAACCGAGTGGAGAGATCCACTCAAGCAGAGACGAAATAGTGTCAGAAGAAGTCTCGGACAATTATGGAGTTGCCCCAATTGGAGAAGTAGAGAGGAGACTGTGTGGAGGAATTCACTCATGCAAAGACCTCCAGTAGGGGGGGATTTCAAGCCAGGTGGGTAGAGGCAACACATGCAACCACACCTCCTGGTGAGAGGTGGGGTGATCTGAAGTGATAATACCAAGAGGGATGAAATCGGGAAGGTTCCATTGAGAGGTTTTATCTCATGGATCGTACCTTGATATGGGAACCCATAGTACATAGTAGAAGGAGGAATCAATAGCAGTTGATGCAGTCAGAGATCAAAGTGACAAAGGCTAGAGCAGTTAGATACTGAAGATCACAGAGAATAGTTGACAAAAGTGCAGAAAAGTAGAGTCAACAGAAGCGCAGAGTTTTCATTCGACAGAGGCAGTAGCAGTCAGAGACTTTGGTGATAGATGCATCATATTAATTCAAATTGGATGTTTTTTTTGGTTTCAAGAGTTGTTGTAGCAACAACACTAGAGAGAAGTGTTGCATGCAGAACATTCCAAAGGTTCAGGATCGGGATAGTTTTTAATTCCTTTCCTTTTTAGAGGAAGTTTTGAAAATAGCAACAAGAAATGTTAAAAATAACATCTAGAAATTCCAATTTAATTTGTCTTTGAGTTAAATTATGAATTAAATTGTAATTCTTTTCTCATAGAAACTTGTAATAGTTAACTATGTTAAGTTGACTTATTTAACTTAGGAATTTGAAGTTGGAAGTCTATCTGAAGTCATGTAAGTGTGATCCCTAATTTTTAAGGTTCTAGATTGATTTTATTTGAGTTGTAATTAGATAACTTAGTTTGACTTAGTTATAAACAGTTAAACTAGTTCTAACTGTTTGTGGAACTAGTAGAGGTCTAGTAGTGAGTTGGTGCATTAGTGCATCCTCAGTGATACTCTAGCTAACTGAAGATTCACTCATGAGAAACTCATGCATGTCAGTTTAGAGGAAGACCCATTTGAGACTAGAGTGCAAGGACAGTGTACTATCAATTGTATAATTTTCCAAGTTGTACATATGGTGCATGAAATCAGAGAAGGACCTAAGCTTAGATTGCGCAGTTATGGAAGAAAGATTTTCTCATTAAATAGAGGCTAATTCCTTTAGGAATTGCGTAAGGAAGTAGGGGCTTGGAGAGAAGCATAATAGGCTAAGGTTTGGCTTGAGCTAGCTTGTGAGCAGAGAGTTGGCTATACTTGTGCGGGGATTGTTCTAGTGAGAACTAGCATTGTATTTTCATTTTGGATTTTTGATTAATGCAATATAGATACTTAGGGTTTTAAGCAGATTCTTTCCCCAGATAAATATTGTGTTATGTGCCATTTATGTTCTTCCTCTTGTTTATTATTGTTTTCATCGATCATTGGTTTCCGTTGTTGAGAGTAGAGTATATTCTTGTCTTGTGTTTTAGGGCATTACATCAGCTGTGAATCTACAGGAAAATCTACATGTTGCGAGTAAACTTCCTACAAATTTGAAAATTATCCAATATCATTGTCATACAAAAACTTGTAGGAAAATAAAATAGATGTAATGCGAGTTCCATTTTCCGATTCCACTAATGTGAAAGACACAAATACTTGAGCCTATGGAATTTGACAATGAAAGTACAAAAGCAAATGAAAGGATGATGTTTGATGCACTAGAAAATATGGAACATGATGATACATATACATTTGATAGTTTTCTTGAGAAATTAGGTATAAGGAAAAGTGACTACATCCATGCAATCTAATGTACTATGAAATGAAGAAAAAATCTATTGAAAAGAGAGACAACAGTCATATGGACTAATAAATTTTCTTGGCAAATTCCATCAATCTAGGGAGCAAATATTAATGCTCAATTTATACTTGACTCGTATGCTACAAATACTTATTGTAGTCCATACATGAAAAAACCAGATTAAACAATGATGGCGATGCTTAAACGTATACAAAATTACTGTTAAAAATTGATGGTAATGTCATAGAAACAATTGCAAGACTTGGAAATGCTTTATTGAACATGCAACAAATGTCTGCACAACAAGCTATATATATAGTATCGTCATTGCCAGTGAATACTAGTTCAAGAAAATGTATATTTATTAATGCTTCAGTAATAGATGATTGAGCATTTGTACTAAGAAGACCAAAAGAGCTAGAACATAAACTGGATGATTCAGAAAACATAACATGTTTACCAATTATCAGTCGCTATGTACAATGACCAGAAAACATTGAAAATATATGATTAGTTGAATTTTCATAATTCTATATACTATAGGGCAAGAAGAGAGCATGCTCTAAGAAACCATACATTATATGATATGTAAAATATAATAAGCATATTTATCCTAATAATTATTATAGAGAGTGACTGATGTTGTATGTCCGATGTCGTATTGACAAGAACAGTTTTAAAGAACAACATTTGACATTGGAAAATGCATATCTACCATTTAAAGAAGTCATAAAATGAAATGAATAAAAGTTCACAAACAAAACTATAACACCGTGGACTCATATTGACAACATGGCATCTAAACTTGAAAATAAAGAGAGTGAATTTTTTGAAATATATATACCTACATATCAAGGAATAGATATCCAAAGATGATATCAACAATACAATATCAAATCAAATTTTGAATATTTGCAAAAGGTCATAAATTCAAAATCAATAGTTGAGAGGGACTACCAAATCGTAAAACATCCACATGTTTTAGAAGAAACATAATTCTAACAAATCATGAGAATGTTGAACAGAGAGTTGGAAAAAATAGTGAAAGAAAAATTGGCAGCCAAAAAACAAATCTAGATCATCCAATATATGTATTTATAACAGGTGGTGCAAGAACTGGAAAAAAATTTATTGCAATATCAATATTCCAATATCTAATTAGCATGTACAATAACATATTGGAATATGACCCAACTCAGCTAAAAGGAATCCTGACAACATATATAGGGAAGGAAACATCCAATGTTGGTGGTATAATGATGCATTTTGCATCCCAGTTGCCATCTAAAAGATCAAAATATCTTTCACTTAAAGGTGAAAAATTAGACACGTTAAGAAAACATTGTGAACAACTATGTGATGCTTATTAATGAAGAAATTTGATAGATGCAACATTATTATACCAAGTTGATAATTGTTTACAAGAAATAAATCATAGTCCAGTAGCTTATTTTGGAAATTGATATAATATTTCTAGGTGACTTGTTTCAAGCACAACCTATCAAGGATTCTCTAATTTTTTAGCATCCAATCTTACCAAAGGAAAAACAACATACAATTTTTTGGAAGGAAAAAGTAAAATTCTATGGATTACATATGGTGATGCATTTAAAAGACAAAAAAATTATTGAAATCCTTAAAAAAATGTGAGTGAATCAATAATCTGATGAAGGTATAGAACATATAAACAATCATTTTTATATACCTATTCCACTAGATCCATTATGTCCATACTGCTTTTATAGGAACTAATAGTTCTTGATGTGATTGACAAAAATGAGAGTAAGGAAATAGGTTATGTACCATATGAGAAAACAATGAGAATGCCACAAAAAATTCTTATCAAATGTAATTTTGTTGAGCCATATGTAGGAATTATAGTTAAAAAGATGACCTTATTAATGGAATTAATGGAATATGCAAAAAATATACAAAAAATAGGAAAAATGTTTACGTAATATGAATATATTTTGTAAATCTAGACATTGGTAAATTGCAAAGAAACAAGTATAATGAACTAAATGACAAAGACATCTCAATGAATTGGACTCCAATACTACGTATTTCAAAACCATTGACATGTCATAGCAAGAGCTCTAAAACTATAATACGAAAAAAATTCTGATACACTTAGATTGTGCTAAAACAATACATCGATCATAAGGCTTAACATTATATGGGATGGCATTTGATCCAAGTGGTATATTGACACATGCACTAGTGTACACAACATTGTCACGTGTTAGAACCATGGAATAATTGTTTCTTCTTGAGAAACTAACCAAAAACAAATTTGTGTGAATAAGAAAATATTAGAAGAAACAAAACACTTAAGAACTCATGCATCGTGGAAACTAGAATACATACACAAGCTAACAACAAATGCAATTACTTTAATGATTACAAGTTTGAATACATGAATTCTATATAATAATGTCAATGACATTGTGTGTAATGAAGATATAATGAGTGTTATGATTCTTTATATCCAAGAAACACGTACACTTTCCGTCATCAAATAATGAATTTTACAAATTCGATTTCAACGTATCAAATTATCTACATGGAGTACTTACTTGCATAGAAGAAAACATAGAGATCATATCAACCAAGAAAATTTGCAATAACAAAATTGAACTTGTTTTTTCATAAATCTATTTCGAATAATGAATATGCATAATAAATGTATATGTTATGCCACTTGTACATGTTTCAACATATATTGAAGAAAATTCAATATAAAAGGAACAATTCATGCATAGTGATTATGTTTTTACAACTATTGGATATTTCAATATTGACATCAATTTAGATAGAAAACAAAGTAGACAATTATAAGAGTACATGCACTCAAAACGATTACAAGAAGCAACAAGAAAGTTAATTCCCAAGAATAAAACAATTATTGATCACATTTGGATAAGTGTTCCAATTGAATAATGTCATGTCCATATTTCACATCCATACTGAAGTGATCATGATGCAGTTCATTCTTTACTAAACTTTATGTGACTCTAATGGTGCATAAGCTATGTATTTTGTTTTAAAGACACAAACTTCATTGAATTTTATCAATGTAGTACAAAAAGTCTATGGAAAGCTTACCTGCTTCATAGAGACTGGAACAATACTTTTGTATGTTCATTCTGAGTTGGAGTATGGAATGGAGAAGTAATTAATTTAGTTATGATAATGTAATAAGGAGCATTCATTCTTAAATTTTGAAGCATTTTTTTTTTGTTTCCAATGTTTGATGATTAAGGTTTAGTTATTTTGTTATCAGGACTTAATGTAATTCCTAGTTGTAGTCTATTGAGTGTGGGGCCCCTTCCTTGTGACATTAATGGAAAATGCAAAAGATTCAGAAGTGTTGCATAGGAGGTGCAAAAATGAATGTATCTATTCCACATCTTGCTCCCTCTGCACATATTCATCGGTTTGCACATTTATTCCATGCATCTACATCCCACAAGACACTTCTTCCACACATTCATGAACTATTTTTTAATGGGATTAATTTTTCAACTAAACTTTATTTAGGGGTAAGTAGTGTTGAGCAAGTCAGTAGTAGATCAAGAATTTCTAAGAAAGAATGAAAAATAGTTTACAGATAAGAGAGTGAAGCAATAGTCAATGAATTGTAAACATTGCATGTGTCTATGAGTTTTCTTTTTACATAGACATTTCTAAATTTTCCAGTGTTTATGGTCTTCGCACTTCTGTTACCAGAATCTGGTACTTATTCTAGTTCTTCAATGTTCCACTCCAACTCTTCATTTTTTTGCAACTAAATCCCTATGTGTCCAGAAATATGTCATCTAGTATGTAACATATCTAGTGAAAGAAGACAAAATTAGCTCAACCGACTTAGACGCATTGTGACACCCAACCTTTTTCTTCTTGGTTTTCAAAACTATAATCGGGCTATTCATAAATAAAATTTGGTGCAACTTCTTTGTAACCGATATAAAATAGGGAAATCCAACATTGACATAGTGGTGGGGACTAGCCCACTATGATGGTCCTTAAATGTCTTTTAACTTAGAGTTATTATCAACAGTATGTATGCCAATTTTCATGATTGCAAAGATTTCATATTTATTTTACTTCATAAATTTCTGCCACTTATGGTGTGATTAAAGTTGAATAATACATTAATATATAATAATCATACATTAAATTCTACTCATATGATTAACGCAAAGCATTTTGTGGGTTAATGTAAGTATTTTCAACATTTAATTCGATGAATTCATGCAGAATCAGTCATCAGTTTGCATGTTGTTCACATTTCTTGTGTGTTAAATTACATTCTCTTAAATGTTATCAAATTATGGCTAGTTTTTGAAATTATCAACAAGAATTGTAGTTGTAAACTAGGTTCATAATTCTATTTTTTTGTTCTCTGTGTACTTAGGCTCCAAGCTATTCAAGTTTTTCCAAGGCTCAATTCATGGTGAAACAGATCAAGGAACTATAGATACCTCTTTGGATGACAGCGCAAGATCCAAATGAAAAATATATGAATACAAATAAATTCCTTGATATTGTTATTACAAGGACATACACACGCATTTATTCTTGGTATTTCATGTATAAGTTAATCGAGGAAGTAACAAAGGGGAGTTCAAAAGAAATAGAGTGAGGTTAGCCCATCGCTAAGACCACCTTGTGTAATGTGGTGAGGTCAAATTTTCATAGGGTTATTGCACGTGCCAAAATTCTTCCAAGGTCCTGTTTCTCTACATAAATTTTTACTCGCAAAGCTCATGTCGTATAAAGTCAAATCTTCAATTTTCAATTCTGCCTAAATGAAATCTCTAAATATCACATAGAAGGTACCCAAAAACCCAAATTTTTGAAAACACAAGTGAACTAGCGCATATAAAACTATGAAATGTTGAACATAAAGCTACTCACATAAGCTATTAATTTATTTTAGATGGAAAATTATTTTGTAGGTGTAAGGAGATAGAGGCAAATTGCGGTTTAGGATTTTCAATAATAAATGTAATCAGGGAATCCTTTAGTGTATTGTGGTAACTTTTTGTTTAGTATTTCATACTTTGATGAGAGCCAATTATTGTCTATGTTCAAAAAATTAGGTTTTTGGGTACCTTGCATACGATGTTCATTGTTATTGACAACTAACATAGGTTGGAGATGTCATTCAAGATCAATTGGAAGTTGATGATGTACCTTCCAAGAAATTATGAATGTGAAAGACAGTCGACACTTCAACAATTGTGGTATGTCCTTTCGTATACAATGAGTATTCTTAAATCTTGATGCATTTGTTAGTTTTATTTTCATTGTTTGATGATTTAGATTTGTTGATTGTGTTACTATGACTTATGTTGATTCTCGATTACAAACTATCAAGTTTGGATCCCATTCCTTGCCACATTAGTGGGAGATGCAGAAGATGCATAAGTATTTTGCAAAAGGTGTGGAAGTGCATGTATCTCTTCTACATCTTCCTCCCTTCAAACATATTTATCGCTTCACACATTTCTTTCGCACACTTCCATCTCACACAACACTCCTTCTGCACATTCATGAATTCTTTTTAATGGGATTATTTTTTCAACTAAAATTTATTTAGGGGTAATTAGTATTGAGCAGATCAATAGTAGATCACGTATTTCTGAGAAAGGATGTAATATGGTTGACAAATAAGAGAGTGAAGTAATTTGCAATGATTGGAGAACACTACATGTGTCTTTGAGGTTTTTGATTTCAAGGAAATTTTGATGTTTGTTTCTCTTTGCATTGACACTTCTAAATTTTCCAGTGTATGTGATCTTAGGACTTTTGTTACCAAAATATACTAACCATTCTAGTTCTTCAAAGTTCCACCCAAACTCTTTGTTTTTTGCAGCTAAATACATGTGTGTCTAAAATTTTGTTATCTAGTGTATAGGCTATCCATTGAAGACAAAATCAGCTCAACCATCTTGAATGCATTGTGATAGCAAACTTTCCACCCTAGTTTTCAAAACCACATGTCAGGCTATTCATAAGGAAAATTGGTGTGTCTTCTTTGTAACCTCATATAAAATAGAGCGAGCTGACATCTACATAGTAGTGGGGACCAGCCTAGGCATCAAGTCACTTCATAGTAGAGGTAGCTAACCACCTCTCTGCACAATATTTCGTTGTGGTTGTCCTTTCACACTTTTTGACATAAAGTTATTATTGGAAACCTATACGTTAACTGTCATGATCATAAAGATTTCATATTTATTTTAATTCGTAAATTTCTATCACTTAGGATATGTATATCAACGATATTAAAGCAAGAGAAAAGTGTGAAGTAAATGGATGAGATGGTTTTGGAATTTCAAGTTTTATTTTCATTACTTCCCGTAAACATCAATTTTGGTATATTAAATTTTTATTTATTGAGGGTTTCCTGTATAGCAGATTTCACACCCAAAAAAGTAATAACTAGTGATTATATATGGAACTGGGTAATCTATAGTTAAACAACATTGAGAATGTTATTGATTGAGAGAGTATTTTTAATTACAAAGCGGAAATGGCTAGCAGAGGAAGGAAATAACTTATTTTCACTAATACAATTAAATCAATTACTCGTATTGATGAGAAATTTCACTAGTCAACTGCGTATGAGCGGCATGTGAACCTACCAATGGAAGAGAATAACAACAACAAGATTTGGACTAGAAAATTGGAAAATGTTGCATGTGTTCTAGAATTCTTTGATTTCAGAGAAAAAAAATTATTTGTGCGCAAAAAGTTTTGATTCAAGAACAAGAAAAATTATGCTAGCAGTGAAGAAGACCCAAATTCCTCTGACTCCCAAGGGGTTTAGATGGATATTCAAGCTAATCGAACTAAATAATTGCTTAAATTTTTCATATTTAGATAGCTTCCTAGAGTCACAAGCATGTGAGTGGACCATTATTCGAGAATTCATTTCCCCATCATCCCAAGTTCCTTATGATATTTCCATTATAGATGTTTATTTGTCTAGGAATTCATTTAGGGACTTTTGTTGGCTCTATTCTCATGTGATGGGCCACGAAACTACAACAAATATCCCAAAATCCATTCTCTATCTGGTTTATCACTCATACAAAAAGATTGTTTATTTGGCTGGGCTAATCACTTTTCCAATGAATTATATTTTCAATTACTCAATTTTTCTAAGAGGAGTAGATTCTTTATCATGGCATATCTGATAATAATCCTCGTGTCCAACCATGTATTTCATGACTTACCCTATAAACATAAATCCAATCCCAATGAAAAATCAATGAAGTTCTGGTATTCCATACTATGGAAGCACAAATGTTCTATAAAAAAAATTCTAATCTAAGATGTGTTTATAAAGTAAGTCAATTGCATGATAACTAGATGAGATCCCCGTTGAATATCTGTGCAAGCCCAAGTTTTCCTATGGTGCAAAGGAGTGCATGAAGAAATATAAAGTAACATAGTAATTCAAAATTATGGATTTAAAGGTAAGCCAATGTTGCTACCAAAATGGAGATACATACAAAGTCATGGCAATAAGAAATTCAAGTTTTTGGAATGCACATGTAGTCGAAATCTATAACTCCACTAAGAAATCATGGAGAATTGCAGGACACCTGCTAGAAGATGTGCATGCATTGGGAATGGGGATGGGGAAGGAGATGTGTATGGCTTTATGTCTAGGTTTCTATTGACAGGTTGGAATGTACAGCCAACAACTGAGGGGTCTCCCCGATGTGAAGTCTCAATTAGACCTCACACCATTTGGGATAGGAGCCCATCTGGTATGTGGGCCTGGATGCCACCATGAATTTTTCCGCTCTTGGATGTCAAATGAGAAGGTTTCAGAGTTGGGACAAGAATGAAATGCCCATACAATGAAACAAAATCATCCCAAGATAGACAAACTATAAAAGAGGTACAAGAAAGTATCGACCTCAATAAGGAGTATGCCACAAGAGGGATCAATAAGCCAAAACCCAATCAGACATACATGAACATGAGCATGCCAGAGGTTAATTGCAAATTAGTTCACAATAGATCACCGACATGGCAAGAAATAAGTGAACACAGTTTCGAAACAAAACATACATACAACAACTATGAACTAGTCCATAACATATAACATGTATGAATACATGCATACAAATGTGGTGAAAATATCAGACAGCCAATACAACCACTATGAATATGCATGGGAATCAGTACCAAAAATGAAGAACATCTTATTATTGTTGCTACAAATACAAGTACATATCTTGCAATTTTTCAAATCCCAACGGTGGAACATGGGCTGCTCATACCATTGCCTAATAAAAAACCCTAGCTTCATTGTAGCTCACTCTACTAGCTTCCAAGAGTTGAGTGCTTCCAGCTCTTAGGCACAAATCAGTTATCTCATCCTAGCCTCAATTCAATTCCTAAAGCTCCCTCACTATGAGGCATGAGGGAGCATCTACAGAAATGTGGAGGGTGACCCTTCACCACCTCCTGTGACCTTGCAGCTACCCTCATGACTCTTGAGCTTACTCACTTCTTTCTCAGGCCTAATGATTTTTACATGCTCAAATCATTCTTAGCATAGTTGCTGACATTATGGTGAGAGATATTTACATTATGATGAAGGAGAAGAGGATGATTTAGAGGTTTCTTGGAAACCCTAGAACACTTATTTCCCATATACTGCAATGATGTGGATGGTCGATCCTGAGATAGGCCTATTTTCTTGCCATTATGAATCACTTGAATTTATCCATCTTTTGGTGATGTGCCTTTGATTTTATTGAAAGGTTCTTGGAGCTTGTAAGGTGCCATATTTCTTGCTAAAGGAAACCCTAGTTATGCAATATTTATGAGAAACCCTAATCCCTCTGCATACACTGACATCTTGTTTCCTTCCTTCTACCTATGGTAAAATAACATTGGTTAGACATAATTTTAAACAAAGAATGATACTGGAAATACAGTCAACTAATTGAAAGAATGGCATTAATAAATAATTAATTTAGACCCTTATGTGTTCAATTGTGGTGTCATTGTGTTGTCAGAGAGAGTGGATTTTATAAGGTCTCCTTGCGCTTCTTCAATCAATTTTTTGTCCATGGAACTACTATGGAATGAGTGTTGAATGTAGATCCACTTCTTTACAGAGCCAAGGGGCATAGTACTGTAAAAAATGGATGATATCATTTGCTATGTATTCGAGCTTCCTTAGCCTATTTCGATCATTAATCATTGTCCATAATCGCCTCAAGGGTTTGACACTTCCATCTAAGTTTCCCAAGTCGATATAAGAATCATCCACTTCTTTAATCACTTCCTATTCTCAAAACTTGAGATAGGAGACAACACCACTAAGCATGCTTCTTTCCTTCTCCATCAAAGTCTTGTTCATCCTTTCTGCAACTCAATTTTGTCGAGGTGTGTATGGAGTAGTCTTATTCCGTGATATACCACACCTCTTACAGAACTCTTCAAATTCATTCTTGCAAAACTCTCCACCATTATTTGTCCTCAACACCTTAATATTCTTCTTTGTTTGATTTTCCACTAGAGCCTTAAATTCTTTAAACCTATCAAAGACTTCAAATTTTTCTTCCTAAGGAAATATATCCATGTATTCCTCGAGAATTCATTTATAAATGAGACATAGTACACATATTTACCCAGAGATGGAACTGAAACAAGTCCAAACACATCACTGTGTAGAATCTCTAATATCCCTGTCGCACTCTTAGCACCACGAGGGAAACTCCCCTAATTTTGCTTCCCATATACATAGTGTTCATAGAAATCGAAATCGAGAGAAAAATTAGACATACTTTCTACCATACCATTACCATGCAGTATTCAAAGGCCCTTCACTCCAATATGTTCATGTCTTTTATTCCACAACATGGTATTTTCTCCAAAGACCACTAGAGTTTTAGCTCCACTTCCAGGAACAAAAGAATTGTTGCACCCATCAATAACAATGCACCTATAATCTTGTACAGAGTTCCAATCCGAACTCCTGGCATCAATACTGGTGCTCCTTGAACCATCTTGCAAGTATCTTTCTCGAACATTGTTTTTATACATGCATCATCCATCTTGCTTAGAGAAATCAGATTTATTGCTAATGCAGGAATATGTAGAACACCAAGTATTTTTCTAATCCTTCCACCGTGCAACTTCAACTTCACTTTTCTGTGTCTCATTTTTTTGGCCTTCCTATCATCGGCTAGGAATACATCACCACCATCATATTTCTTGTACTCCTAGAACCACTCCCTATGAGGAGTAAAGTAAAAGGATGCACCTGAGTCAATAAACCACGCCTCACAAGATACATGTGTACTTGAAGAATAAGACAAGTACATATCCCCACCTTCATTTGGAGTAGTTTTCGCCTCTACAAAAGGAGCATTGCCAAATCCCTTTCCTTTCTCATAAACTTTAGATTTACAATCATTTTGTAGTGCCCTTATTTTCAGCATTTCTAGCATATCTTTACCGGTTTTCCTAGAGATTTAGATCTCCCTCTATATTTAGATCTCCCACTTCAGGACTTATTTCTATTTCCATTCTAGGACCATCCTCTTACATAGAAGGCATCTCCATTCTAGTTCTCCATATTTTTTTGTCTCATCTCCTCTTACAATAAGAATGGGACTATTTCATCAAACTCCAAGGTAGTTGTATTGCTACCTATAGCAACCACTAAACTATCTTATGAATCTGGTAGAGAACACATCAGACTGATGCACTTATCTTCGTCTGAAATTTTAATATCAACAGATAACAATTGGCTTACCATAGTATTGAAGGCGCTTAGATGCTCTGTCACTAAGTCTCCATCCTTTATCCTTAGGTTATAGATATTTTTCCACATGAACAGTTTGTTCACCAGAGACTTAGATTCATACAAAGTCCCTAACTTGTCTCACAAATCCTTTGTTGTAGCCTCCCCTGATACATTCAACAATACTAAATCTGAGAGACAATTGTATTGTGCTCTTTTCCTTCTGATCTAACTTCTCCTAGTCTTTTGTTGGCATTCTTGTCAGTGTCGTACCTGGATCTACAGTGATCCGTTAATCTCTATCCACCAATAGATCCTCCATCTTGAGCTTCCACAGCTTAAAACTTTGTCCATTGAATTTCTCGATCTCTATTTTTCCACTATTCTCCATCTCCTTTCACATCAAGAATTGATCTGGTAGATCTCCCAATCTAACAGGGTCTACCACAGGCCCGAGCTAGACCCCACATCAAATGTGTCCCCTTGAAGACGAAACAACTCTGATATCAAATGTAGGTTTTAACCCTGTACATAAATTACCTACACACGAATTATTAAAACAGAAAAAAATACAATGGTTAAAACATAAAACAAATATACACAGAGATTTTTCCCTGGATCCCAAACTGGGACTACCAAATTAGTTTTTCATTATATTCCTTTTAATATTACAAAATATATATATATATATGACAAAGCATTCATAAACCCCCAATCCATTAACCCTGGATTAGAACATAATTGTAGTTCCCTTGACCGGATCTACAAAATACCATGGGAAGAAAAGCATCATGCCCAAAACTATGGATAGGTCCACCCACCACTTTTGGGTCCACCCCACATCCTTGGGTCCGCCCAACTATTATTGAGACCTCATAAAATTAAAAAAAAATCAGGGCATTGTCGTTGACCCCATGACGTGTGGAAAGAATATAACACACACCCAACAGGGAAGTACAAGAACACAGGCATTAATCAAGACAATGACCATGAAATGATGGACATGGAAAAGAGCGTTAATCTCTCTCTCTCTCTCTCTCTCTCTCTCTATGTAATTATTATTTTCATTATCATGTTTCATAGTATTTCATATGATTATTATAGTTAAAAATAAAGAGAATAACTACAATGATAAGTGGAATGTCCTACAAAACTATAATCAATATCAAAATATTATATTGACAATTTAACATGATTCATCGTTTGTCTATTTTAGTTATGAATTTTATTCATTGTCACAATTTATAGCACTTATTAGGTTCATTATAGCAACAAGAAGAACAGTGACATTGACCAAATGAAAGTGAAACAAAAATATATAATATCAGGTACTTATAACTTGTCAACTAGATTTCCTTATTATTTAATGATTTTTATTCATTTTTACAAATTCAAAACATTTTATATGTTTATTGTAGTGACAGATAAGGAGGACAAATTCAATGATGAGGTGCAAGGTTATAATTATGAATATTATGTCATATCAAGTACTTATAACTTGTCTTATCATTTCACTTGTTACTTTTCTTATTTTAATGCTTTTAAGAAGCATAACAACTAGAACAATGTTCAAAGTGTGTGTGTGTGTGTGTGTTTGTGTGTGTGTGTGCATCTTTTAAATGTTATATTACTAACATTTGTATTTCATTGTCAATGTTGTATTGAATATGTATTATATTACATAATTTGGTCATAAGAAGTATTATTAGCATTTGATTGAAGCTTTCACATATTTTCTTCGGGACCTATGAATATAATACAAAAGAATATTGGCTCATTTATAAATAGTGGGAAAATTATTCAAGGTAAGTGTAATTTTTCAACATTTCTTTAATATCAATTTTTGTAGCATGAATAAAGTGGTTTGACTAGATTATATGTTATTGTGTTGCAGCCCAAACAAGTAAAAAGAAATTAGTTATTTTAAAGTTAAGCGACATTTTTTATTATAGCATTGATGATAGTGCAACAAAAAGACATATTGAAAAAATTGGAAATGATGCAGATTTCTCAATAGAGAAAAAATTATCCCAGTTTCAACCACATGCAAAAAAATTTCTTAAATTGTGTTTCAAGAGTAAATCTCTTGAAATTGAAATTTGGACGACAACTTTGAAACAAACAACAATAAGAATTCTAAAATATTTGGTTTCAGAAAAATCACAAGATCGACTTGTGTTTATGTGGATTGCTTCAAATTGTAAATCACAGAAGGGACATAAGGTCACTCACAATCCAGAAAATGTTATACCCACTAAATCATTGAAAAATGTGTCAGAAATGCATACCCAATATGATGCAACTAATATTGTGATAGGTGATTGTTCACTTGAGAAAGTAAAAGAAAATCCCAAAGAAAATGTGTTTCTTGCTCCTCGATTCACTAGAAGAGTCCATGAGGATAATTGGTTGACCAATGTGCTATGGACAATGTTGAATAAATTCAACAAGGAAATATATCTACGAGCTACATTGAAGGATATTTAACGATAGCTAAGAGTAACTTAAGGTGACAAGTTTTTATTTCATGCATAAATGTACATATACTATTTATAATACGAATTATTGGTCGTTATATGTATGACATTATGATTTACTATTGTATTTTGTAGAATTTATTATTTTAAGCTTACTTGTATTTCATGATACCAATAGAAATATTGGTGGTTTTGTTTGTCATTAGTAGAAATAACTATTTTTATTTTGTTTATTGCTAATAATATATTGTGTTAATGAAAATTATTGATTTGAATGGTTGTTTAATGTGTTCATATCAAATTTTCTTATTTTATAGAAAATTTTAAAATGGATTAGGTTGTATGTAGAAATTATTGTATAATTGGTTTGCTTGATTGATTTAGATCATTGCAATTATTTACTCAGTTGTGGTTTACCATGTCATTAGAATTCTTAAAAATGAGTTATTTGAAATATGGTTCATTATGTTCTTATAACTTCTCTTATTCCATAAAAGTTAAAAAATTATAATATGTTAGAGGTAGCAACAACAATAGAAATAGATATTTCACTAAAATAAACTGTTGGGCAATTTAATTGCTTAAATTGCTTTCATTAAATTATCAACCAGGGAAACTTGTAAGCTTGTGATGATGCCAACAAAATATATGCAGGAGTAGGCAACTAACCCTATGCCTATCTAACTGATTTATGATTCAAGATAATATGCAAGGGAAGAGGCTCCTAATTGAGGAGGTCCTGGTTGTCCTTCCCTACAGTGTTATAGATTGAAAAGAAATCATTGATTACATAAAACTAGAAACTTGAAATAAAGATAAGGAATGAATTCAATTGTTGTTTAGATTCAAATAGAGAGAGAGAGACTAACTTAGTCCCTTGATTGTACCCTCATACACTGATCGAAACTAAACTAAGATTCATTCCTAAGCATAAGAAATGAAATAACTTGAAACTTAAAAGCAAAAGAATGAATTTCAATTATCATGCAAATCAAATAGAGGGAGAGCCTAACTTAGACCCTTGGTTGTTCCCTCATATGCTGATAAGATTTTAATTTAAAACTCATTCACCAATCACAAACAAATCCTCAAACATCTAAGCAATGAAATAAGATCTATTATGAAATAAAATGTTTCTTTGATCCTTTTAGAGTGAGCTCAACTCTCCTAAGAACAAAGTGACAAATTATTCCATATACTACATTAAGACAATTTATATCTAAACCTATATAATGGAAATTTATGTAAAATGAAGCTTTATTCTATTCCATCATAAGTTGGATACATGCTCCAAGAGTCCTCCCCTTTGGAATGGAGGAGGTACTCCTATTTATACAAAAACTAAGATAACAACCTCATAAATGTAGACCCACTATTCCCTCCTTTGACCCACATATATCTCAACCAATGGTGACACATAACCCTATCCTCCATGAGGTCCATGATCTTCTCCATGAGGTTCATGATCTTCTCAAATTCGAATTTGAACATAGAGTGCCACATAAGGATGCCTTGAAAGCTTCCTTTGTACCTACACATGTCAACAAACTCATTCTAATTGTTAGGTATAAGTATAAGCATATTATTTTCTAAAGTTTAACCATAAATCCACTTTAAAATGTTAAGAATTAATAAACTTTGGAAAAACATAGTTATAACCCAATGATGAGGTAAATGTAATGATGTGGAGGTGGAATGGAGGTGACATGAAAGTAATATGGAAGTAATGTGAAGGTATTGGTGAATAATGGAGTGAGAATAAGGATTATTTTGAGGCCCAACATACCCCCAAACTGAAGATATTGCATGTCCTCATGCAATCTATTACATTACTTTTTTATTCTTGAGCTTGGCTTAAACTCTGCATGATATCATTTACTTAAATTTTGCAAAGCATTTTTGATGAACTGCAACTTGGTTGGTTCTTGTGTTTCAACCATATTTTCTTTGTTGCATTCAATTTTAATGTATGATCTTTGCATATTGATAATGTTATTTTTATTGCAGAGTATTTTTGTTGGAATGCATCATGGTTGGTTCTTGTGTAACAACCATGATTGTGTTGTCGTCCGATTAACTTATAAATACTTTTGACAAAGCCACTTGTATGCTCGTGTAATAGTGAATATATTTTGAAGGTAAGTGGGTTTTAAAATGTGATATATGAATATGGATGTTATATGAATATGACAAAGTATGTATGTAAATGTATCCTTCCCCTTAAACGGATGGTTTTGGCAGTTATGTGAAATGAGGAGAGGGAGTGAAGTTTTTCCAAAAATTATTATTCTAACTTTTCAAGGAATTTAATGGTTAAAAGTTAGAAAATATCATACCTTAACTTACCCTTCCAAAAATGGACGAGAGTTGTGCACGTGTGGCTGCAAAAATGTTGTTCATAGTCTTCTTTACTTGGTTGTGAAAATGGTGGATGAAATCGAAAAAGTGAATCTTTTATTGTTGATGCATTTGCTGCTAGATCTGTTGTTGTATCTTCTACTGAATGATCAGAATCTGCTGCTAAATGCGGCTAAAAATGTATAATGCTTGGAAGGTATACAAAATATGGAAGTTACATTCCCCCCAGCCTTATTTACTGACTTGTCCTCATATCATGACAAACTGAAAAACAATGAAAGGAAATCGTCTTCATCTGCTACAAAATTTGGGTCTTCAAGTCTTCAACACTCGATGGCACAAATATTTCCATGTGAATAAATGTGTCGACATCGAACATGGAAAGAAGTCATTGGATTACCGACCATTGATGAATGTCGTTAACCAATGCGAGGCAAACTCACCATTAATGTCAATGAGTGCCAAGGTACCTAAGTACATCTTGCAAAGTGCGAATAGATGGGTTGATGTCGAGCCACTTGCAAGATCCAACGATCAAGGGACATTGGTGTATTCCCATGATTGCTGGCAAGAGAGCCTGTCATTAAGGCATACAAGCCTCAAGGTACTAATAATGACTCTAGTCTTTATCCCAGATAAGGTGCTGAGGTCGATGGGTCAAGACTTGTTAGAAGGGAGGCCTTAAGGAATCCTCCATCATCTAACACGAGTATGAAATAATGATTTTGAAGGACCAAAGATGGAAAATTTGCATTGAAGCAGGGTTTATTTGGAAGAAAAGGAAAATGGGGTGACTCAGCTTTGTAAGGGAGCTGAATGACTTTATTCATGGGCTACAGGTTAGTGAAAGGGACAGGAAATTGACTGTGAAGGAAAATGGAATGGAAAATTTATCAAGGTTTAATTTGAAAAGCATGGAAAGGAAAATGGAATGGAAAATTTATTGACTAAAGAAGTGGGAATGCAATGAAGTTTTTATTTACGGAAGAGGAGTAGAAATATAATGGCGAATGTAAAGGGAAATGAGGCGAATGTTTATTAACTGAAGAAGCATACTGGCATCTGAAAGGCTTGCATTGAGGACTCATTGGGATTTACAATTTTACAAAGGGGAGAAAATATTGGTTGTAATGAATATGGACTTATTCACATGATTCATCATAAAATTGATCTGTTGGAAGTCCAATTGTCGACAAATTAGACTCCTTGAATGATCATCTGATTAACGCAAACCTGCAAAAACTTGGCATTCACAAAACATAAATATATCCAAGCAAAAGTGATCAATTTCTACTTAGTTTTTTATGCAAAAATTAAACACCAATGAAATAGATTTAAATAAAATCAAATGTATAAGTTAGCCCAATTTTATAATTTTTTACAAATCCATTTTCAAATATGAAATGAGTATAGTTAACTCCCTTCTTATGTAACTTTTGTAAATAAAATTCAATTTTGTTGCAATTATGCAAATCCCGAACATAGTCGAAATTGTTTCATGATTTGCGTCAAGGATATCGAATTTCACATGTCATCCTTGATCTTGTATTTACCAAAATCTACATCATTGCAAGATGTTTAATACAGATGCATCAAATAAAAATAAAAATAAAAATAAATTCAGAATGAAAACTAATTGTTACTCCTTGTCGAAAGTTTCGCCGTGTTGTGATTTTCTGTGCTTTGCCCATATTCCATAACATCACCAACCCACAACGTTACACATGAACAAATATCAAATGCTTGAATGTCAGAGAGAGTTTGCGCAGTAGAAAAAGGAGTCAATGCGTTGAATGTTAGGATATTCCGACACATAGGATATAGTTAAGTTCAACTTGGTCTAGTATAGAGTTAGGTTAGAGTTAGGTAAAGTGTATTTCTTTACCGTTGTACATTTTGTAACTTACAATCCGACGGTCACGATATGTAGTGATCCGACGGTTCACTCTCACTTCGGTATTACCGACACTTGATCCGTGGCTTGACACCTGATTGGTCCATAAGTTCTATTTAAAGCGCATGGAGGGTCATTGTTTGGGAAAATCCGTGCATGAGAGAAGCTTATGTAAATTTTCATTCTTTGATTAATAAATTGCCTGTAGTACCCACGTTGGGACAGGCCGTGGACTGTTTCCCTCCTTGCACTTTGAGGGTTTTAACCACGTCAAAAATACTGGTGTATTGATTTGAGATCTGGTTGTGAGCGGTGTCCTTTTGGTATTCTTTCTGAGGAACTTACCCTGTAAATTCCTACATGGTATCGGAGCTATTTGAGGGCCGCGTCCGTTGGTGATCCAAATCTGAAGCCGGTAGAACTGCATGCGGCTGTCGTTTCCTAGATCTGCTGTTTCTGACTGCTTTCGGGCCGAGAGGACTGCTCTGTTGCGTTCGGAGCATCTGTTCCAGTGAGGAACCCCTTTCGTTTCACGCGAAAAGGTTTCCGGTAGCCCTAGCTGCGTCATTTTTCAGATCGGGAGGTATACAGTGTTTTTTTGCAGTTTACTGTTATTTTCTCTCTGCTTATTTCGGTCTCAGTTTATTTAGCCTTTTTTTTAACCGGATCTATACCTTTCATTTCTGCGTATGCTCTTTGCCCTGCGACTCTGTGCGATCTGGGCAAATCAGAAACAGAAAGGAAGGATTTTTCTCATGCGTATGCTCTTTTCCCTGCACCTTAGTGTGATCTCGGAAAATCAGAAACATTGAGAAAAATATTTAGTTTTTCGGCTAAAGCTAACCTTGAGATTTTTTTTAAAATTTCTAGTTTTTTGGCTAAAGCTAACTTCGAGCCGCAAGGTTCGTTTTTCTTTGCATATTCATGTTGGGTTTTGTGTTTTGTGTTTTGTAGGGAAAAAGAGCTTTCTCAAGGCAAGCACGCAAACCAAGCCCCCCCCCCCCCCCTCTCTCTCTCTCTCTCTCTCTCTCAAATTTTTTGTATAGATCAATTGGTTCAAAGCTATTTTAAGAGAGTAGAGGTCTTGGGTTCAAGTCTCCATTTTGTGGGGGCGGATTTTTTCATTCCCGCACATTCGCGCACTTTGCCGGCAACGTCAACAATTTTTTTTCAAAAAGCCATAACTTCTTCATCCGGAAGCCTTTTTCAGAGCCGTTTTTTTAAAACTGCCTATTTTTTCGAGATCTATCCATTGGAACACTTACTTTCAGCATCTTCAGCTTCACCTTTTTTTTTAAAATGGAAAGTCCATGCCAAGTCATTCTTGACAGCACTAACTACTTCCAATGGGTAGCCTACATGGAAGATTTACTTAGAAGTAAAGGTCTCTACAGAATAGCCACAGACCAAGAGAAGAAACCAAAAGATGAAGACAAGGCGGCAAAATGGGAAAATAGACAAGATCAAGCACGTGGTTTGATAGGGATGTCTATTTCTCCTGATCTTAGATTCCACATTGCAGAACTTGAGACTCCTCATGAAGCATTAGAAAAACTTGCTAAAGTTTTTGGGATTAAAAATGAAATTAGAGCCCATCAACTTGAAAATGAGCTGCTTACTTTGGATCCTAATAATTTTTCTTGCATTGAAGATTTCTTGTCCAAATTCAAGACCCTTAGATATCTCTTGGAAGGTGTTAAAGTTAAGAAAGAAGATGGTAACCTTATTTATTCCATCCTTACTAAGTTGGGACCAGCCTACTCTGTATTTGTTTCCACTTTCCATTCTACAAGGGAAGCTTTCATTTGTCAAGGACAAGAATACAAGGCCCCTTCCTTTGACTCCTTTTGTGATTCCTTAATAAGAGAACAAGAAAAACTCTTACACCTTGGTCTTCTTAATCTTGGAAACTCTTCCACGAAAGCGTTAGCCGCCCAGCAGCAACCAAATTCAAAGAATCCTAAGAAGTCATATCCTCAAAAGAATGGTCCTAAACCATCTCAGCCTCAAAATGAAAGATCATTTCAGCAAAATGATAAGACCAATAAAAACAAATGGAAGAAGACTGATAGACATTGTAACTTTTGTAATCGAGATGGCCACTTAGAATCTAAATGCTTTAAGAAGATGGAAGCCTTGGAAGCCGCAATGAAGAAACATAACATCCATGTGGAGCCTACTTCAACTTCAACTTCCGGAATGGCACTTTCTGCATGTCATTATCAATCATCTCAGTCTGGTTATGCATTAAATGTATCTTCTTCTTCTTCTCATTCTCATGAGTGGCTCATTGATTCTGGAGCCTCTTGTCACATGGCCAAAAATCAAGCCATGTTTTCTTCTTTAAATGATTGTAACACCAAAAATATATATATTGGTGATGATAGATCTCTTAATGTTGTAGGGACTGGAACTGTTCATCAAGACAATGGTCAGTTTAATGATGTATTATGTGTTCCAACCTTATCCTGCAACCTTCTATCTGTCTATCAGATAACTCATTCAGGTGAAGGTAAAATTGTTGAATTTTCACCTCATGATGTTGTAATCAAGGATCTAAAAGATCCTAAACAGATTCTAGCTACTGGTCTTGCTGATGATTCCAAAAGGTTGTATAAGTTTCACAACTTTGGGTCATCAAATCTTCCCTCAGTATTCGTTGCTCACAATGATGAAGTGAGCAAACTTTGGCATGAGCGATTTGGTCACTTAAACTATCGCTCCCTTCAGCATCTATGTAAAGAAAATATGGTGACAGGTCTTCCTATGGTATCTTGCAGAGATGGTGTTTGTTCCGGATGTGTACTCGGAAAACATCATCGGGACAGTTTTGACAAACGTGCCTCTTGGCACGCCTCAGCCCCTTTACAGCTTGTGCACAGTGATTTATGTGGTCCTCTTCCTGTTGCTTCATTCTCTGGCTGCAAGTACTTCTTAACTTTCATTGATGATTTCTCCAGACGCACTTGGGTATACTTCTTAAAACTCAAGAGCGAAGTCTTTAACACTTTTTTGGCTTTCAAAGCCTTTGTTGAAAAACAATCTGGACATCAAATTCTTAAGCTAAGAACTGATAATGGTGGAGAATATGTTAAAAACACATTCATCAACTTTTGCACCGAAAATGGAATTCAAATGCAACATACTGTTCCATACACTCCACAACAAAATGGTGTAGCTGAAAGGAAAAATCGCACCTTAAAGGAAATGGCTAATTGTATGCTGCAATCTAAAGGACTCAGTCTTAGTTTTTGGGCCGAAGCAATTAATTGTGCAAATTATATAATCAATCGCACTCCTACTAAGGTTCTAGAGAATATCACTCCAGAAGAAGCTTGGAGTTCCATTAAACCAGATGTAAGTCACTTTCGTGTGTTTGGAAGTGAAGCATGGGCCCATATTCCAGATGAAAAGCATAAAGCTTTAGAACCTAAGAGTGAGAAATGTACTTTTGTTGGATATTCTGAAGATGTAAAAGGTTATAGACTTATTCCATTTAAGTCCAAAAATGTTATCATTAGAAGAGATGTAAAATTTGATGAAAATAAATTGGCCTGCGAGCCTAGTCCGGCAGATGTGCCACCTCTTCCTATCTCTTCTACTTTTGAAAACATTTCTTCTTCAGATGATGAAAGCGAGGATGATAATCCTCCCCCACCTTCTCAGGATCCTCAACTTCCAAGATGGGTCCGTGCTACTCGGGATGCAGCAGGTGATCTTACCGGTGATCCTACAGATCAGCGACGTACACGTTCTCAGTTTGAAAGAGCCTCTTCTTTACTGGCTCAAGCTCCAGTAAATCATGATCCTGACACTTTTGCAGAAGCTTCAGGCCATCCACATTGGGAAGCAGCTATGAATGAAGAATATCATTCATTGATGACAAATGATACATGGGATCTTGTTCCTCTACCAAAGGGACGCAAACTTGTTAGATGTAAATGGGTTTACAGAACCAAGTATGGACCAGATGGGAAAGTTGATAAACATAAAGCTCGTCTCGTTGCTAAGGGCTTTTCACAGGTTGAAGGCATTGACTACACTGAAACCTTCTCCCCTGTTGCCAAAATGAACTCTATCCGCCTTGTTCTTTCCCTTGCTGCCTCTTTAAAATGGGAAGTCCATCAGATGGATGTTAAATCTGCCTTCTTGCATGGGGACTTGTAGGAAGAAATCTATATGGAACAACCCATTGGCTTCATACAAACAGACTCCAGCCTTGTTTGTCGACTTAAGAAATCCCTTTATGGCCTCAAGCAAGCTCCTCGGGCTTGGTATGCCAAAATGGATAGCTTTCTTTTAGAATCTGGCTTTTCTAGGTGTCATTCTGACAATACTATCTACACCAAGAAAGTGGGCAACTCTCTTATCATCCTTGTTCTTTATGTTGATGAGCTTATTCTTACTGGTAGTGATCCCAACCTTATAAACCATGTGAAGTCCAGCCTTAAAAAGAAATTTGAAATGATAGACTTAGGACACTTACACTATTTTCTCGGTCTTCAAGTCTTGCAATCCCAAGAGGGTATTTTCCTTTCCCAGTCCAAGTATGCTTGTGATATTCTTCGTCATTTTCACATGGAAGACTGTAAGCCAGCCCCTTCTCCCTTTCAGTCTGGAGTCAAACTTTCAGTCTCTTGTACTTCTCCTGAAGTTGATGCTACCTTATACCGTCAACTTGTCGGAAAACTCTTGTATTTAACCCATACTCGTCCTGATCTTTCCTTTACTGTTGGCCTTGTTGCTCGTTTTATGCAAAACCCCCGTGAAAGTCATTGGAAAGCAGCTAAAAGAATACTTCGTTATGTTCGAGGTACAGTACAGTTTGGGATTCATTACAGTGCCAAAGCAGCTCCTCTGTTAGTTGGTTTCACTGATTCTGATTGGGTTGGTGACCCTGATGATCGGAAGTCTACTGCCGGTTATGTCTTCACTCTTGGTTCAGGACCTATTACATGGGCTTGTAAGAAACAGGCTGCCATTTCTCTTTCGTCAGCAGAAGCAGAGTATCGTGGTGCCGTGGAAGCTAGTAAGGAAGCCTTGTGGCTTCGTCAGATCCTATTAGAGTTTGGCTTTGAGCAGCAGCATCCAACCACACTTTGGTGTGATAATCAAAGTGCCATTCAGCTATGCAAAGATCCAGTCCAGCATCAGCGCAGCAAACACATTGAACTACACATGCACTTCATCAGAAAGCTCATTCATGACCATGTTCTTGAAGTGCAATATTGTCCAACAGATGATCAGGTTGCAGACATCTTCACAAAGGCTCTCACAGAGGCGAAGTTCACTAAACTTCGATATATGCTTGGAGTTCAGGAAGTTGTCACTAAGGGGGGATAGGCTCTAGTGCCTCCTTCCTTCTCCTATTGTGTCATATTTGTAAATCCTTCAATCCTATCCCAAGTTGTTCTTAAGGGGGGATGTTAGGATATTCCGACACATAGGATATAGTTAAGTTCAACTTGGTCTAGTATAGAGTTAGGTTAGAGTTAGGTAAAGTGTGTTTCTTTACCGTTGTACATTTTGTAACTTACAATCCGACGGTCACGATATGTAGTGATCCGACGGTTCACTCTCACTTCGGTATTACCGACACTTGATCCGTGGCTTGACACCCGATTGGTCCATGAGTTCTATTTAAAGCGCATGGAGGGTCATTGTTCGGGAAAATCCGTGCATGAGAGAAGCTTATGTAAATTTTCATTCTTTGATTAATAAATTGCCTGTAGTACCCACGTTGGGACAGGCCGTGGACTGTTTCCCTCCTTGCACTTTGAGGGTTTTAACCACGTCAAAAATACTGGTGTATTGATTTGAGATCTGGTTGTGAGCGGTGTCCTTTTGGTATTCTTTCTGAGGAACTTACCCTGTAAATTCCTACATTGAAGGATGTGGCAGTGAATGTGCAATATTGGTCGATGTTGTGTTGACATGTGGTGGCAAAATTATTGTTTAATTAATGTTGTGTCAAAATTGAAGAATAATTAACAAATACCAATCCCTACAAGATTTGAACTCATGACCTCCATTATGTAATTTGAATGACTTACCAATAAATCACAAGTCACATTTATGAATTTAATGGAAATTTGGAAATTATTCTAAAATGAAAATTGAAACAACAACTTGACAAGTGGCCAATCTAAATCCAAGATTTTTAGGAAATATGATTCAAAAATATTTGCCAAATCATTTTTCATATCTTTTGAATTCATCATTTCCAAGATTCTTAGGAAAATGAAATTCCTAAATATTTGCCAAATTATTTTTCATATCTTTTGAATTTATCATTTCAAAGTTTATTTAGAAAATGGAATTCCAAAATATTTGGCAAATTATTTTTCATATATTTTGAACTCATTCTTTTTGCCTAAAAAGTGGATTCTTTAACCAATTTTTATTCTATAAAAGCTTGGGAAATGTTTATGATTTTTTTTTTATATTTTTTTTGTTGCAGGTTGTAAGCATGGAGAAAATCTCATCTTTGTAGTAAGAATTTTTATTTTTTTATTTTTTTTAATTAATTTTTTTTTGTTATTTAATTATTAAATTTTTTTAAAATTTATTGATTAATTTTCTCTCTGCAACTTGGAAACACTACTGGGTGGCTGGCCATAGCTCTGTGGCTGAGCCAATGGATGGCCGTGGCCTTGGCTGCTGGCTGCATTTAATTGAAAAACCGTTTTTTCATGTAACCTCACAAATAACACTCTAGAGAACCCTGAAAATCTCTCAAATGGTTACGAATTTTGCAAAAATATTCCGTGAGGAACATAATTCACCCCATTCTGAGAAAAACCCATGTTTTAGATTTTTTAGATTCGTTTTCATTTGGTCACAAAATTCATTTTAAAAATGACGTTTTTAACCTCTGCGAATTTGGCCTCTGTTCAGTTAACTACAATGAAATTCGTTTTTTTCTTTTTTAAATCACAGCAATGCACAACTATCTTTTATTTTTTCAAAATCACACATAACATTTGCAGTGATTTGTTTCCTTGGCTTCCATGAATTTTTATTTGTTTACTTTATTCTCATTTTTGTTTTTGTGTTTTTATTTATTTTTATTATTTAGAAAAACAAATATTGATTTTTTTTCAATAAAAAATATACTAACATGAAATCCTTTTTCTGATCCTCCAGATCACACAAAGCACAGGAGGAGAGCATACTTATGGATTCTTTATGTAATTGAAATCTGAAATTTGAAAAGAAATATAAGAAGAATTTGATTTCAAACCTCAAATTTTAACTTTCTAATCTCCACTTGTTTTCCTTCTTCACAAATATTCCTTTGATTGTAGATCTTCCTACCAATGGTTAGTGAATTAGGTGGCTCTTACTACACCACCAAAATTTCCAAGAAATAAATGAAATCAAATTTTAAAAATCAAAAACTTTTAAAAAAACTTTCCAAGCTTGGTTTTATTTTCCTATTCTATCCTATTCCCTTTTGAGAAAGAGATTTTTATTTTTAATTTCAAGAGTATTTTTAATAAATCCATTTACGGATCAAAGTCTCTAGTATGCTCACATCCAAATTTGAAAAATATACTTGAATGTTTGCAAGGATATGAGAGATCAATTGCACATTTGGATTAAATGTTAGGATTCATTGAAGAATGGAAGAAAGTTGTGGCCTAGTCACCTTTTGAAACCTATCTTCAATGTAGTCCTCATTCTCTTGACTCTCCTCCAAATGATTGAACATCATTCTAGATTTCCTGTCCATAAATGGATTAGTTTAACACTTTTATAATGAAAATATTAATTGAAATTTATGCATCCTATTTATCATGATTTATATATGCAGCTAAAAATGAGATTTAAAGCTAACGCCTATGTATACTTCCCCATGTTACTAAGATCTTGTTGTCACCAAGTTATCCTTTCGACATTAGTTAGCTTTTCCAAATAAAAATATTGCTACTGAATTAAATTCCTAATGCCTAATCCCTTAGCACCATCCGCGGCAACGGCGCCAAAATGTTGGGCAATTTAATTTCTTAAATTGCTTTCATTAAATTATCAACCAGGGAAACTTGTAAGCTTGTGATGATGCCAGCAAAATATATGCAAGAGTAGACAACTAACCCTATGTCTATCTAAATGATTTATGATTCAAGATAATATGCAAGGGAAGAGGCTCCTAATTGAGGAGGTCCTGGTTGTCCTTCCCTATAATATTATAGATTGAAAAGAAATCATTGATTACATAAAACTAGAAACTTGAAATAAAGATAAGAGAATGAATTTAATTGTTGTTTAGATTCAAATAGAGAGAGAGATTAACTTAGTCCCTTGATTGTACCCTCATATACTGATCGAAACTAAACTAAGATTCATTCCTAAGCATAAGAAATGAAATAACTTGAAACTTAAAAGCAAAAGAATGAATTTCAATTATCATGCAAATCAAATAGAAGGAGAGCCTAACTTAGACCCTTGGTTGTTCCCTCATATGCTGATAAGATTTTAATTTAAAACTCATTCACCAATCACAAACAAATCCTCAAACATCTAAGCAATGAAATAAGATCTACTATGAAATAAAATGTTTCTTTGATCCTTTTAGAGTGAGCTCAATTCTCCTAAGAACAAAGTGACAAATTATTCCATATACTACATTAAGACAATTTATATCTAAACTTATATAATGGAAATTTATGTAAAATGAAGCTTTATTCTATTCCATCATAAGTTGGATACATGCTCCAAGAGTCCTCCCCTTTGGAATGGAGGAGGTACTCCTATTTATACAAAAACTAAGATAACAATCTCACATATGTAGACCCACTATTCCCTCCTTTGACCCACATATTTCTCAACCAATGGTGACACATAACCCTATCATCCATGAGGTCCATGATCTTCTCCATGAGGTTCATGATCTTCTCAAATTCGAATTTGAACATAGAGTGCCACATAAGGATGCTTTGAAAGCTTCCTTTGTACCTACACATGTCAACAAAATCATTCTAATTGTTAGGTATAAGTATAAGCATATTATTTTCTAAAGTTTAACCATAAATCCACTTTAAAATGTTAAGAATAATAAACTTTGGAAAAGCATAGTTATAACCCAATGATGAGGTAAATGTAATGATGTGGAGGTGGAATGGAGGTGACATGAAGGTAATATGGAAGTAATGTGAAGGTATTGGTGAATAATGGAGTGAGAATAAGGACTATTTTGAGGCCCAACATAAACACCAAAAGCAACTAAGGGATACACTCTAGAAAATAATATATAATTTGAAATTTAGAAAGTGCATTAGGTTTTATGTGGAAGTTAACATGTAATTAATTTTTCTACTTGAATTGGACTATTGTAATTATATTTGTCAATTGTGATTAAACAAATAATTCTAACTCTTAAAATCAACAATTTGAATGGTGGGTCAAAATTTTCATGTAATAATTGTTCCTTACAAATTAAATATTAGGTTGTACGTATAAAGTATACATATCATTAGTTTGTTCACTTGAATGGGGCAATTGTAACAATGTTTTTTCATTTCTATTTAACTCATAAAATTTTCTTTGTTACAAATGGGAAAAAATCATAATATATACTAACATCATTTTTTAAATATTTTGAAGCGTTATGTTTTGATGTTCATAAGTAGCAAACTATTGAAGTGGTGATATGTTGATGTCATGTATGTGTTTTCAATGCAAATTATGCAAATCAGCATTAATGTAAGTTGAAAGATGTTGTTGATCTTTGAAATGGTTGGAGTATTCTTCCAATCATACACTACAAATGAACCAATTTTTCATATTCAAAGAGAACCAAATTGGTAGTTTGGTGATAGGTCCTATTTTTTTAGGCCTTCTTAGTCAGAAGTATTAAAATATTGCTTAAAAAATTATGATGTTGCAATATGGACATCAGATGTCATTAACAAGTACATCCGACAAGTACTTGAAAAATCAAATATTGATATAGGGGACTTTAAATTCATATGGGATAGGTCTCATTTCCATTTGCAAACAAAAATGAAAGCAAGGAGAACAATAAAATTCTATGAGAAAATATTGTCTGGTGTGTGGTCTCAAAATGGAGATAAATATGAAGAATCAAATGTGTTGCTAATAGATACATCAAAACATCTTTCTCAATTCATTGGATATCAGTCAAATCACATCTTAATAAAAGCCTATATAAAACAAGAGCAAGATACTTGGCTTATGCAGGTTTTATTTCCATTTCTTAATACACTTCATCATATCAAAGAGAAACATGAGTATATTCAAATTTTTAATGGAACATGTACTTCATTGTAATTGTTAAAGATAATTTTTTTAATAAATTTGCTCACAACAATATTCCAATTTTCAATGCAGCTTGGACACATTCTTTTGTGAATCAATTTATATGATTTTTTATTTTTTGGAAATATATGGTAATTGAGAATTATATTAATATACATTTTTATTATTATTTATAATCATTTTTGCATTGATTTTGTTGTACCAAGGTTTTTTGTTTCTAATGTCTGTGTATTTTAATCTGCACTCCTAAATGAATTATTTGTCATGAAAATAATATTATATGATCCATTGAGGCAAAAAGTTTTTTTTTATTGATTTTTGTTTACTTATATGCATTAACACTCATATATAAATGTGAAATGTAGATTTTGAAATAACTCTCAATGTAAATAAAGTTACAAGTCTTACTAAAAAGCAAAAGATATTTTAGTTGGTAAATGATATGTGCACTATTTACATTAATAGGAAATGGAACATAGATGAATGATTTGAACTTTTTGAAGTAGAAGATACCTGATTTCTCAATCTATATTTTTTGGTAAATTTGTATAATTTAAATTAATTAATATTTGTAATTGAAATAATATCATATTGGAAATCAACAAGGCACAAAGTCACTCCTTTAATTGCCTATAAAATGCATTAATATGAGTGTATAAATGTGATAAATAATTTTTGTTTGTTTTCTAAGTGGTGTGAGCCATGAGATGACTGTACACTTAACCTTTGGCTTAAGAAACTATGACCCGGGGCCATCTAAGCCGTCAAAATCACCTAAGGATAGCACCCGCCTGGACCACACATGTCCTTAACATGGTTGGAATTTTTCCCATAGGTTTTTGAACCAATGAGCTTCACATCACAATGTGATATATAATTTTTAAAATAAAACTATATTGTAAATCAATTTTCATTTCTTAAAAAAAGCATATAACCAATTGATAATGAGTGTTAGATGAAGTATCAAGGTTTCATTAAACATTTATTATCGATGAATTATATCTTTGAAATTTTTGAATGGTAGAATTTCATTTCATTGTATAGTGGTAACTTTTTATAAATTTGTATTTTTAAATAAAATGAAATTATATCATATGACCCAACAAGGCACAAAGTTATGTTATCAACTTGTACTTATTTATATTGATTAATATGATTGTATAAATTGTTGGAAATAATACTGAGAGGGGGGGTGAATCAGTATTATCAGATTAATCAAACTTTTCAAATGCCCAGAAACATATACGCTACTTCAGTTAAGTGAACCAGCGTGTACACGCTACTGTGACGAAGTAAAACAGCGTATAAGCAGAAAACTCACAATTTAGTTAGCTTATTCTTCAATTAAGTGCATCAGGACATTATTCATCATATTAACAGTAAACATGTGCAGTATAACAGAACAGATAAAAAGCCACACACATGAACACCAAGATATAAGGTGGAAACCCAATGTGGGTGAAAACCACCTGCTGCAAGTTGTCTCTATCTTTCTTAATATGAAACTTCAATTTACAATCTTTTGTACTGGTGCAGTCTTATACCAGTACGCAGGCTACAACCTGCAGAAGGCTTCAACCTTCTCTCGTTCTCCAAACTTCCTTGGAAGGGAGCTCCAACCCCCTTTGCTCTTGTACTAGCCAAGATACTAGTACGTAGGTGCTGACCTACAATCTTCCTTCTTCCAGGTATCACTTTTCATACATTTTCAGACTTGGATATTCCTGAAGCACAACATTACAATCTGAAGACCACAATTCATTCAATTTCCACAACAGATCATTGAAGCATAAAACAACCAAACTTTGAATCACTGAACCACTGAACCCTGTCAATCACCAGTTACCAGAACACAGAGCAGACTACAGAACTCTGCAATAACAGTCAGACCCCACTGTAAACCCAAATCAAGCTTCAAAAGATATACGCTACTTTAATGAGCAGAACCCGCGTATACACGCTCTTTTACCGAAGCCAACCTGCGTACAGATCTAAAAATAAACTTTCTCAATTTGCAGCTGTACCAGACATTAGTTAGACTCAGAACGTAACATTGCGACAATATGCAGATCTAGAAATACACATAATCAACCATATCATGATAGTGCATTTCAAACCATTAGATCCCGATCTATCCTTAGATCTAGTCTTCCATTAACCGATGTGATCTCTCCTTGGCTTAGATCATGCAACTCAGAACCTGCATATCAGATCTCTTTCTCTCTTAGATATTCATGCCTTGTCGAAAGATGATTTTGCCTAATGATCTTCTTCTCCTTATATAGCCTTAGGCCTTTCTCAATACCAAGAGCCAAAACCATAGTAACACAATACCATCAACTTTAAAACTAGGGATCGACACGCCCGTCGAGACATAATGGTCCGAAATCATAGGCACAACTTCCAAGGACTAACCACCATGAACCAAAGGAACCTTTCCACATACACGCGCTTTTTCTGAATCGAACTAGCGTGTACACGCGACTTGGGCTTAACGAAACAGCGTGTATGAGCTTCCTTGGCATGCTGTACTGAGATCTGTCTTCTGATTAAGTTGCCATCACCTGTACTAACCTCTGAGCACCTGTACCATCCACTGAGTGAGTTGCCATCAAGGACAACACTTGAATCATAATGCCAACAATCTCCCCCTTTGAACTTGATGGCAACCACCACACCAAGTCACTCTCCCCCTTTGACATCAAGGGCAAAGGGCTATGCTCCCCCTGAGGACATGCTGATACCTCTGCTTGGCTGTGCTGACTCGTGCTCCCCCTGACAGTAGGCCAGATCTGCAAAAGATGTTCTTCAACAAGAACCAAGACTTATACACCATATGGGACCTTTCTATCACCAAAGGACTCAATACATACAACCATAACATATCAGAAACAACCAATTATATTACAGCATTCATCCCAGGCATAGTGGGGAAACCAACAAAGGCCGTTACATGACCTTGACACCATAAAAGAGACAAGAGAGATACATGACATAGAGACAACAGATCTAGACCAAGACTTAGGAAAGACATCAGCAGCATCTGATAAACATCTTGTTAGATCAGCAACTAGAATTTCTTTCTGAGCTCCTTCTCCTGAAACCAACAACCAAAAACATCTGAATGCCAACAATGCTTTATGAGACTTTTGAGCTGCTCCCCCTGAACCTGTGCCTGTTGCACTCCCTGAAACTGTGCCTGAATAATTCTGACATTCCTATTGCTGTTCAGAACTTCAGAGTTTTCCCTTGCTGTTCAGAACTTCATATACGCGTTTTATCCTGTATAAAACAGCGTATGTACGCGGATATTCTTTCTGCAACAAGCGTCCAGCATACACGCGACTTACCCAGCATGAATCCGCGTGTATACGCTCATATCCCTTCCGTAACCTGCGTATACCAACTTTTCTGTAGAACAAACAAATTTCAACAACAGGATGAAGCATTAACTACTCCCAGCTTTTGTCTGAGATATTCAAAAGTTTCCCTGGGCAGTGGTTTTGTGAGAATATCAGCAACTTGCTCCTTAGAAGGAACATACTCCAACTTGACCTTCTGCTCAAGCACTTGTTCCCGAAGAAAATGGTACTTGATTGGTATGTGCTTGGTCTTTGAGTGCATGACTGGATTCTTTGAAATGCTGATTGCACTTGTATTATCACATAAGATAGAGACAGGTGGAGTGCAAGTGATTTGAAAGTCCTGCAAGGTCTGCATCATCCAAAGAAGTTGTGTGCAACAAGATGCTGCAGCCACATATTCTGCTTCAGCTGTAGATAGGGCAATCGAACTTTGTTTCTTGCTGAACCAAGATACTAATCTGGAACCCATGAAGAAAGCACCTCCACTTGTGCTTTTCCTATCATCCACACTTCCAGCCCAATCTGCATCTGTGTAAGCATGAAGAGTGAGATCTGTATTTCTAGGATACCATAAGCCATAGTTTTGGGTCCCTTGAAGATATTTGAAGATTCTTTTGACTGCCTGAAGATGAGTTTCCTTTGGGTTGGCTTGAAATCTTCCAACCATTCCTACTGCATGTGTAATATCTGGTCGAGTACCTGTCAAATAAAGCAAACTCCCAATCATGGATCTATAAGTGGGTTGGTGGACTGCTGCTGATTCATCATTTGCACTGAGGCTGCATCCTGTAACCATGGGTGTACATACTGGTTTTGACTCTTCCATGCCATACTTCTTCAAGATCTGCTTGAGGTATTTGGTTTGAGACAAGAAGATACCTCCTTCATTTTGTTGGATTTGCAATCCAAGAAAATATGTCAATTCTCCAAGAAGTGACATTTCGAATTCTTTCTGCATAACCAAGGCAAAGTTTTGACTCATAGTCTCTTCATTGCTGCCAAAAATAATATCATCTACATAAACAACAAGAATTAGCAATTTGTTATTTTCAACTTTTATATAGAGATTGCTATCTGCTGATCCTTTTGAAAAGCCTTGTTGGTGAAGATATTTGTCCAACCGATAGTACCAAGCCCTTGGAGCTTGTTTGAGCCCATAGAGAGCCTTTTTCAATCTGCATACAAGGTTTGGATCATTCCCAAGAATGAACCCATCTGGCTGCTCAATATATACTTCTTCTTCTAAGTCTCCATTCAGGAAGGCTGATTTCACGTCCATTTGAAATACCTTGAAGTTTTGAAAGCTTGAGAGAGCAAGGAACATTCGGATGGCCTCTAGTCTTGCCACAGGAGCAAAGGTCTCTTCAAAATCTATTCCTTCTTGCTGTGCATACCCTTTACAAACAAGTCTGGCCTTGTTTCTAATTACTTCTCCATTTTCATTTAACTTATTCTTGAAGACCCATTTTGTTCCTATTACATTCTTATCTTTTGGTCTAGGAACTAATTCCCAAGTGTTGTTCCTTTCGATTTGCTCAAGTTCTTCATCCATTGCTTTGACCCAACATTCATCTTTGCATGCTTCTTTCACATTTTGTGGTTCAATGGAGGAGAGTAGAGCCAAGTAGCTTGAAGCTTCTGCAAGTGTCCTTCTTGTTTGTACTCCTGCTTCTTTCTGCCCCACAATCTGAGTTTCTGGATGATTCTTTTGGACATATCTGGATGGAGTCTTCTCTTCTATTCTTGTCTGCTCCTCTGGTTCTTCTTGAGATTCTTCTTCTTCTTGAGGTTCTTCTTCTTCATCATTTCGCCTTTGAGAGTAACCTTCATCTTCTTCATGATGAACTTGCCTAGGAATATATCCCTTCTCATCAACCACTATATCAATACTGTCAACAATTCTGCCAAGTCTTTTATTGTAGCACTTGTATGCTTTGCTATGTGGAGAATAACCAAGAAGAATGCCCTCATCTGCTCTAGGTTCAAGTTTGCCAAGTTGCTCATCAGTATTCTTAATATAACATTTGCTCCCAAAGATTTTGAAATGCTTCACGGAAGGAGTTTTACCACTCCAAAGCTCATGAGGTGTTTGAGTGCTGTTTACTCGGACATTTGTTTTGTTAAGAATGATAACAGCAGCATGTGCGGCTTCTCCCCAGAAGGTTGCAGGAGTACCTGATTCATCGAGCATAGCACGAGCCATTTGTTGGATAGTTCTGTTCATTCTTTCCACAACCCCATTTTGCTGAGGAGTTCTAGCTGTAGAGAATTCTCTTCTTATCCCATGTTCATCGCAGAAATCAAAAAATTCATTTGATGTGAACTCCCCACCTCTGTCAGATCTGAGGCACTTGATTTTGTGTCCTGATTCATTTTCAGCCAATGCTTTGAAGGATTTGAATTTTTCGAATGCTTCATCTTTGTGCTTCATAAGCCCTAACCAAACAAACCTTGAGAAATCATCAATGAATAATATCAGATATTCTTCTCCTCGAGGTGTCCTTTTCCTAAATGGACCACATACATCTGTATGGACTAGCTCAAGAGGCAAGCTAGCTGATCCTTCCTTCTCTGGAAAGTTAGTTCTGGTCTGCTTTCCAAACTGACAAGATTTGCATATGGTGTTGTCTGGAATTTTGATATCTGGAAGATCGCGAACTGCCTGATATTTGCATGCTTTCCTTATTTGTGAGAAGCTTAGATGTCCCAACCTTCGATGCCATAACCAGTGCTCTTCATCCTTGCTAAGATAGCACTATTGTTGTCCTTCTTCAAATATGTACAGATTATTTGGAGTTCTTTTGCCTTTGAGAACTGTTTTACCTGTATCAAGATCACGAACAAGACATCCATTCGATCTGAAAATAACCTCTGTTTTTTGATCACACATCTGGCTGACACTTAGAAGATTATGCTTCAATCCATCAACATACAAAACATTTCCAGCCTTGACCTTTTCTTTCAAAGGAGCAATACCTTTTCCTTTTATAGTTGCAGGAGTATCATTTCCAAAAGAAACTTTCTTTCCCTTTTCTAAAGTAGAATAAGATTCAAGTTTTTCTTTATCACCTGTCATATGTTTCGAACATCCACTGTCAATGTACCATAGATTTTCCTGTCCTTCTGCATAAAATGCTATCCCACATCTTTCTGTTTGAGGTTCCTTTATTCTCCATGTTTTGGTGCTTGTGGCTTGTTCCTTTTTCTCCTGAAACCTGCTCCTGCATTCAGAGTCTTTATGACCAAAATTATTGCAAATAGAACATTCAACTTCATTTTCAAGCACCGAAAAGTTGTTATAGGTCCTTTTTGTAATCCCTGTCATACTTCTTTGTTTTTGAGCTTCCCTAGTCATGATTGTTTTATATGCAACACATTGAGCTGCTCTGTGACCAAAGTTGTGGCAAGAAAAGCATTGTCCATTGAAGAAGCTTCTGCGGTTATTGAATCTACCAGCCAACTGATTGTAATTTCTATTTTCATCTATTCTTGAGCCAAACTGAGAAGATTTTACCTGTGGTTGGTTGTAGCTTTTGTTCATCCTTAAGGAGGATTGTCCCTGATAGTTTCTGTTTGTAACTCGTCCCTGCTTTACCTGATTATCTTCATTGTTCTTCCGCTCATTTCCTCTTGCTGCATCAAGATAACTTTTTGAGGTGGATGCTTGAGAGGTTTCTCCATTATAGCCCAAACCTGTCTTGTTTAGAGGAGACCGCTGCACACTGATAATCTCATCCAAAGTTTCAGATCCTTTGACAAATTTAAGATTAATAGCTTTTGTTTTCTCAATTTCTTTTCTGAGACCAACAATTTCACCTTCTAGTTTTTCAAGATGTTTTTCCTTTTCATCAATCTGAAATTGCAAAGTATCAATGATCACATTCTTTTCTTCTATGCCTCTCTTGAGTCTAGTGATTTCATTATAGAGATTATCCACATCTATAGCATCCTCATAATCATCATCTTCAAATGCCATTAACAGCTTATATTTATTACCTTGTTCATCTTCATCACTGTTTGATAAGCCATCACTATCTTCATGGGTGTAGTAGCTTTTCCTATTTGCACTTTGTTTCTTGTTCCATCTAGCAGGTTCTTTTCCTTTATCCTTATAAGGACATTTTGCAGCATAATGACCTACTTTCCCACAAGCAAAGCATTTGAAAGGTAGCTTACCTCTGAACCTTCCAGAACCCCTTTGAAGATTTCTGACAAAATTTGATTCTTCTTCCTCTTCTTCTGGAACATGGCTTGCTTCATAGTAATCTTCTTTTCCTGATGCCTTAAAAGCAGCTTCCCTTCTGTCAGATGGACCTCCCTTTCTCATTTCATAAGCGGTTAGAATTCCATGTAGCTGAGACATAGTGAGAACACGGAGATTTTCTTTTTCTTCTATTGCAGATACTTTAGATTCAAACTTGGGGGATAAAGATCTTAGAATCTTTTGAACTACTATAGTTTCTCTTATTTCTTCACCCAAATTTTTCATACAATTAACAATCTCATCTACCCGAAGAAAATAATTAGCCACACTTTCATCATTATACATCTTGAGAGTCTCATATTGAATCCTGAGTGTTTGAAGTTTAGCTTGCTTTACCTGTTCATCTCCTTCATAGCTAGTGATCATTTTGTCCCATATTTCTTTTGCTGATTTGAAGTGCATGACCTTCATGAATTCTGTTTGAGATATACTTCCTAATAGAGTACTGACTGCTTTTGCATTTGTTTCATATGCCTTTTTCTCAGCTGGATCTGTAGGAGTAGCTGAAGGAAAAGCATAGCCTGTTTCTACAATGTCCCAAACTTCTGTACCAAGAGATTGAAGATATGCAGTAACTCTTACCTTCCAATAATTGAAATTTGTTCCATCAAAAACCGGTGGCCTGATTGATGCTTCTTTCTCGTAGTTGCTCATGATGAATGATCTTCCTTCAAGCGATCAAGCTTCTCTGAAGGACCTGCTCTGATACCAATTGTTGGAAATAATACTGAGAGGGGGGGTGAATCAGTATTATCAGATTAATCAAACTTTTCAAATGCCCAGAAACATATACGCTACTTCAGTTAAGTGAACCAGCGTGTACACGCTACTGTGACGAAGTAAAACAGCGTATAAGCAGAAAACTCACAATTTAGTTAGCTTATTCTTCAATTAAGTGCATCAGGACATTATTCATCATATTAACAGTAAACATGTGCAGTATAACAGAACAGATAAAAAGCCACACACATGAACACCAAGATATAAGGTGGAAACCCAATGTGGGTGAAAACCACCTGCTGCAAGTTGTCTCTATCTTTCTTAATATGAAACTTCAGTTTACAATCTTTTGTACTGGTGCAGCCTTATACCAGTACGCAGGCTACAACCTGCAGAAGGCTTCAACCTTCTCTCGTTCTCCAAACTTCCTTGGAAGGGAGCTCCAACCCCCTTTGCTCTTGTACTAGCCAAGATACTAGTACGTAGGTGCTGACCTACAATCTTCCTTCTTCCAGGTATCACTTTTCATACATTTTCAGACTTGGATATTCCTGAAGCACAACATTACAATCTGAAGACCACAATTCATTCAATTTCCACAACAGATCATTGAAGCATAAAACAACCAAACTTTGAATCACTGAACCACTGAACCCTGTCAATCACCAGTTACCAGAACACAGAGCAGACTACAGAACTCTGCAATAACAGTCAGACCCCACTGTAAACCCAAATCAAGCTTCAAAAGATATACGCTACTTTAATGAGCAGAACCCGCGTATACACGCTCTTTTACCGAAGCCAACCTGCGTACAGATCTAAAAATAAACTTTCTCAATTTGCAGCTGTACCAGACATTAGTTAGACTCAGAACGTAACATTGCGACAATATGCAGATCTAGAAATACGCATAATCAACCATATCATGATAGTGCATTTCAAACCATTAGATCCCGATCTATCCTTAGATCTAGTCTTCCATTAACCGATGTGATCTCTCCTTGGCTTAGATCATGCAACTCAGAACCTGCATATCAGATCTCTTTCTCTCTTAGATATTCATGCCTTGTCGAAAGATGATTTTGCCTAATGATCTTCTTCTCCTTATATAGCCTTAGGCCTTTCTCAATACCAAGAGCCAAAACCATAGTAACACAATACCATCAACTTTAAAACTAGGGATCGACACGCCCGTCGAGACATAATGGTCCGAAATCATAGGCACAACTTCCAAGGACTAACCACCATGAACCAAAGGAACCTTTCCACATACACGCGCTTTTTCTGAATCGAACTAGCGTGTACACGCGACTTGGGCTTAACGAAACAGCGTGTATGAGCTTCCTTGGCATGCTGTACTGAGATCTGTCTTCTGATTAAGTTGCCATCACCTGTACTAACCTCTGAGCACCTGTACCATCCACTGAGTGAGTTGCCATCAAGGACAACACTTGAATCATAATGCCAACATAAATGTGATGCATAATAGGCATAAATTATGAATCATTTCTTCAAAAAAACAAATATTAAAATTTCTTCTTAATAAGTGTTAAGTATGCTATTTAGGCTAGTGAGCTATGGGACATATATCAGTGACTTGAAACTCTTTAAATTTGAAGGCATTGGATTTTCGATCTGTAATTCTCTCTATCTTAGATGTGTTATTAAATCAATTATTTATGTATACAATCATCTCATATTAGTCAATAATTACAAAACTATTTATTGAATTCCATTTTCTTATCTTTGGGTTTGATAAGAGTGTATAAATGTGACGTCATTGTTTCTTAAATCAAACTCCATGTCAAACAAAATGTTTTGCATAATAAAAAATGGAATAATTAATTATTAATGAAGATTAGGTGGACTATTCAAGGTTATTCAAGAGATGGATCATAAATGGATGTCTTTAAACTGTTTTCATCATATGACATTTGATTTTCCTATCCACATTAACAATTTGTAAAGTTCAATTCTTAAATAACGTATTTGTAATAGAAATAATGTAATAGAAGTCAACAACACATTAACCTATTTATTAAATTTTATTTAGTTATATGCATTGATACAAGTTTATAAATGTATTGCACTTTTAAAATTATTTAAGATCTTAATGTAAGTAAAGATACATTTTTACAAAACAAATTCAAATTAATTGATGATGAGTTTTATGTGGTCTATATGATTTTCAATTCATAATTTTTTATAACCATGTATTTTTAAATCAATTACTTATATATGCAATCATCTCATATAAATCAATAAGTCATGAAGCCATTTATTGACTTATTTACTACCTATCATGTGGTTTGATATCAGTGCATAAATGTGACAATTGTGTTCTCGAAATAAAACTCCATATAAAATAAAACTATTTTCCTAATAAAATGTGGAATAATTAATTGATAATGAGTGTTAAGTGGACTATTCAAGCTCATTCAAGATATGAGCCATAAATGGATGCCTTTAAACTTTTTGCACTATAATATGACATTTGATTTTACCATTCATATTAGCATTTTTAATTTCAAATTTTAAATACATTATTTGTAATTGATATAATCCCATAAAAGCCAACAATAGGTGAAGCTATTATTGTATTCTATTTAGTTATATGCTTCAATATGTTTATAAATATAATGTATTATTGAAATAGAACTCTTAAAGTAAGTAAAGATACAAATTTTACAAAACAAATAATTTAGAATTAATTGATAATGTGTTCTAAATGGTCTACTTTGATTTTTAATCCATATATTTTTCTAACTATGTATTATTAAATTAATAACTCATATTTACAATCATCTCATATAAGTCAATATATTAAGTTAGAAGTCATTTATTAACTTCCATTTTCCTATCATGTGGTTTAATGTGAGTGTATAAATGTGACATTGTTGTTTTTGAAATAAAACTCCATGTAAAACAAAATGTTTTTCCCAATAAAACATGGAATAATTAAGTGATAATGAGCGTTAAGTGAACTTTTCAGGCCCATTCAAGAAAAGGGTCACAAATAGATGTATTTAGACTTTTTGCACCATTATGACATTTTTTTAAAATTAGAATTAATTATTAATGAATCATAAATGGTTTTTAAACAAATTGTAGTTATTTGATAATATTTCTAAGTGGTCTGAACCTCCTCTTGGCTCCTTTAAAGGAACTGGTGGGTGTAAAGTTTAGCATAAAAACATATTTTACTCAATAACTTTCGAATAAACTAATTTCAATACAAAAAGTGTAAGGGAGACACTTCCTATCAAGTCTTACATTGAGATCCTCGCAACACCATCATATTATGATAAAAAATTGACCCCTGTGGGTTGTGGGAAACGTAGGGGTGAGAGTTTTTAGGCACATAAATTAAACATCAAGGAATCTACTTTAATATCCATAACTATAATATCTTGTTTTATTGTTAGACATACTAATATGATTTAATTGATTCCTATTAAGAGTTTCTCTCACACGCCTACTTTGTATTGATATTGTTGTGCCTAGCAGTCCCATGTTTGACATATTCATGGTCACTAATTGGTTTGACATTACTAAAAAAATGTTATCTTATATTATCTTGGGTTAATATGGTGATTGCGTTGAGAGGTGTTATACATCCCAGTATGGCAGGGCCCCACCTAAACATTTACACCTGTAAATGTCAATGTTTACTAGAAGATGTCCTTCTTAAATGTTTAGATCATAGACTAACTAAGATAAGTTTGAGTTAGTCATTTGATGGGTTTATCTATTGTGGTTTACAAGCCCATGGTATTTTTCTGTGGTATTTTTTATGATGAGCTTATTGAAAGACTTGAGGAAATCCATTACGAAATGCAAGAGTACCAACTTAGATCCATATTAATGCTAGACTTGATCCCTCCTAGCACTTAGAAGATCTCGATTTAATATGGAACTACGTTGGCTTACAAAATAATTATTGTTGATGAAGTCCTTGTAATATAATTTTTTCAGATTTAATGTTGCTATAATTTTTTTTTTTCATAATTGGTTTTGATTGCTAAAAGAATAAATTTAAACATAAAATAAGTCTTATATAATATTTTATCTTATCAATTATAAAATGTTATCAATGGTATCCTAATATAATAAAATATGATACTCAATGCAAATGAAATTACTAATAGTACCTTAAATTAAAATTGTTATGGTAACAAACATATTCATATAATTCTATCATTAAATAAATTTTATGGACAGTTCAAAATTATGCCAACCTTCTACTTAATTAGTAACTAAACATGTAAAATGTGGTATTTAATATATCAAAGTATGGTTAAATTGGTTAATAATACCAATATACAGATATTCATGTCATCAAATAATATTAATCAACTTTTTAGTAAGAACCATAAATAATATTAGAATAAATAATGTAAGGAGTCCAAGATTAAGATGTCAAAGATTTGCTTCTGCAAGTTTATATAAATTTGTTTTATATAGTTTATCATGATAATTTTATTGCAAAAAATGGTGAATAGATACATTCAAAGTAGTGAACTAACTGATTTTCAAACTTAATCTAGTTAAAGTTCTAAATTCTAGATCCATTACATAATTCCAAATTTAATGAAATGTGTTTGTTGTTGAAGTCTTTATAATATATTTTTTCTAATTTTAAAAATATATGCCATATGTGTGTGCCTACGCACTTGCACAGACCCTTACATGTAAAGATTGAAAGGGTTGAGTCCCAATGGAAGCTGGGGGATGGGGGGATAGCCATGTTCTCATATATATATATATATATATATATATATATATATATATATATATATATATATATATATATATATATATATTGTTATGAAACCAGCTCAAGAAAAGATAGAAAAGATAGATCAACGCCTTAGAATTCAGCCTCTTCGAGGGGGCAACCTCCTTTACATTGCATAAATGAACAATTCTTAGATGATTCAAATGACAAAAACTCTTTTCTATATATAGGAGTCTAAGGAGTCACAATATAATCCAGCGGACCTAACAATAATAATATAAGCCACAAAAATAACAATAGAGGGATTCTATGGGGCACAGTAATAACAATATGGGGGCAAAGGGGCACAACAATATTAATAAGGGGTATAACTAGAATAGTAATGGGCAATCACTAGTATTATAGGGACCCAACATGCCCCTCTCCTTCAAAAAAGTGTTGTCCTCAACTCTTGAGTAGTTCTGGATACTTCTGCATAAAATTCTCATCCTCCCATGTGGAATCTTCAGCGGATAAGTTCTTCCACTTGATAAGATACTCTGAAATTGATCGATTTCGTAGCTGTCGAGTTCTTGTTTCTGTGACTGCTTCCAGTTCCAATATAATTTTTCCTTCCTCGTCAAGTTCTGGCAATATTGTTTGAACTGGGAGCTTATCGCCTATAACCTTCTTTAAACATGAAACATGGAAAACTGGGTGCAATCGAGAAGCTGCAGGAAGCTCCAATTTGTATGCCATAGTACCAATCTTTTGCAACACCTTGTACGGACCATAATACCTTGGTGATAATTTATTATCCTTCTTAGCTTGCTTGAGGGACATTTGCTTATATGGTTGTAGCCATAGGAATACCCAATCACCTACATCAAAACTTCTTTCACTGCGATGTTGATCTGTCTGTTGTTTCATTCTATTTTGTGCCAACACGAGGTTATCCTTTAAGAGTTGGAGGACATGTTGTTGATGTTCGATGTGATGTTCCACTACCTGAACCTTAGAATTTTCTCTAAAATATGATGTGATGGATGGTGGTTGATACCCATAAAGTTCCATAAATGGGGTCATTTTTGTTGCTGTATGGAAGGAAGTGTTATACCACCATTCAGCCAGAGGCAACCATTTGACCCATTGTGTCTGTTTATCAGATACAAAGCAACGAATATATCCTTCCAAACATTTGTTTACTATCTCAGTTTTCCCATCAGATTGAGGATGATAAGATGAGCTATGAGCTAACTAAGTACCAAGACAAAAAAATAATTATGTCCAAAAATTTCCCGTGAAAATGGGATCTCTGTCACTTACAATAATCTTTGGGTTTCCATGTAGCTTTTGAATTGTTTCCATAAATGCAGTAGAAACTGTACTGGCTTTAAATGGATGTGATAATGCACAAAAGTGTGCATACTTGGTAAGTCTGTCAACTACCACCATGATGACACTCTTTCCCTCAGACTTGAGTAAACCTGTGATAAAATCCATTGAAACCTCCTCCCAACGTTGGCTTGGAATGGATAAAGGTTGTAATAGACCCGGTGTCTTAATTGTTTCAAGTTTATTTTGTTGGCAAACCAAACATTCCGCCACAAACTTTTGAATATCTGATTTAAGGCCATCCCAAAAAAATTCCTTCTTAACCCTGTGGTAAGTTTTTAAAAATCCTGAGTTCCCTCCTAAGGGAGAAGTGTGCAATTCCATAAGAATCTTTTGTTTTAGCTGGGAATTCTTACAGACGTATAAGCGATCTTTGTACCATAACAAATCATTTTGCCAGCTAAATGTATCAGACGTACTGGAATCTTGTTGTAACTTTTGAATAAGTGCCCACACTTCTTCGTCATTCTTCCATTCCTCCCTTGTTTCGTTTATCCAATCTGGTTGGATAATAAAAATGGCACACAACAATGCTTCCACATCCTCATCCTTTCTTGAGAGTGTATCTGCCACCACATTTTGCTTCCCTTTTTTGTAGATGATTTCACATTCATAACCCAACATCTTTGTGACCCACTTTTGTTGCTCTTCAGAGGATAATCTTTGTTCTAAAAAGTATTTAAGGCTATCATGATCCGTTTTTACCTTGAAGTGTCTTCCCATTAGGTAGGGTCGCCATTTCTTAAGTGCATGGAGTATTGCCAACATTTCCTTCTCATAAATAGCTTTGCTTAAAAACTTTCCCTTGATTGGACGACTTTCAAAAGCAATGGGTCTTTCATCTTGCATTATAACAGCACCAATTCCATTTCCTGAAGCATCACATTCCACAATAAAGGTTTTTGTGAAGTCCGGTGTAGCTAAGACTGGTGCTTGGCACATTGCCTCTTTAAGATGTTCAAAGGCCTTTGTTGCTTCCGGAGTCCATGAAAATGCATCTTTCTTCAATAATGTTGTTAGAGGTGCTACTATTCTCCCATAATTCTTAACAAACTTGCGATAATACCCTGTCAACCCGAGAAATCCTCGCAGATGCTTTATGGATGTGGGGATTTTCCATTCCTTAATGGCTTTAATTTTGCTAGGGTCTACCTTAACTCCTTCATGAGATACAATATGACCCAGATATTACACCTCCTGGACTCCAAAGAAACATTTGGATCTTTTTGCATATAATTGTTTCTCCTCCAATAGTTGTAGCACCCTGTCAACATGTTCAACATGATCCTTACAAGACTTGTTGTAGATTAGTATATCATCAAAAAATACTAACACAAATTTTCTAAGGAATGGTTTGAAAATTGAATTCATCAAACCTTGAAATGTTGAAGGTGCATTGGTAAGGCCAAAAGGCATGACCAAAAATTCATAATGACCCTCATGAGTTCTAAATGTTGTTTTCGGAATGTCTTCAGTCTTCATTCTGATTTGATGATATCCTGAACGAAGATCCAACTTGGTGAAGTAAATTGATCCATACAATTCATCCAATAATTCATCAATGACAGGAATGGGGAACTTATCTTTAATAGTGAGCTTGTTGAGCTCCCTATAATCCAAACACATGCACCATGATCCATCCTTCTTGTGCACCAATACTACTGGAGCAGAGAAAGAACTTTGACTCGGTTGAATTATACCAGCCTCTAGCATTTCTGCAACCATACGTTCAATTTCACTCTTTTGGACATAGGGATATCTGTACGATCTGATGTTTGGAGGAACACTTCCTGGAATCAGATGAATAGCATGATCATGATCACGCATAGGTGGGAGACCTTTGGGAGTCTCAAATACCTTGGAATGATTGTCCAGGACTTTTTGGAGATCTGGAGAAATAGATGATTCCGATGTGGAAACATCTAGCGAACATAATTGTGCAATTACACCTCTTTGATCCTTTTTTAGAAGCTTTGTCATACCACTAAAGCTGATTATTTTTCCTGGTTTCCCTGCAATACCCCTTAATTCAACTTCCTTTCCTTCCGTAGAAAATTTGATGAAAAGTTCTTGAAAATTAAAAGCTATTGTACCCAAGGATTGTAGCCATTGGACTCCTAGTACAACATCAGCACCTCCCATTGGAATGGAAAGCATTGGGCTAGTCAATACATATTATCCCATGGATAGCTTGATATTATGGCACTTTCCAGAGCAATTTATTGTTCCTCCATTTGCAATCATCACTTGACACTCTGGTGCTGGATATAGGAAGAAATTCAATTCTTTTGCTACCTTACAATGAATAAAATTGTGGGTGCTTCCTGAATCAATCAACACTATTACCTTTTTCTTCTTGATTTGTCCTTCTATCTTGATGGTTTGAGGAGTGGTAATTCTCGCCAATGCATTACAAGATATGGTCAGATTTATTTGTTCTTCATCTAGACTTTGTTCCTGGAGTATATCCTCTTCTTTTGACCTTTCTTGCTTGTTGACACCTAATCCGAAACGGATGGGTGAACTGGACAGTCATCAAGAAGATGAACTGATCCGTTGTATTTATGTATATAAATATGAGTTAGCTAATGAATAAAAGATCAGTTTTCTCTCCCGCTCATTCTGGAGTTACCCTGGCCCGACATGGTATCAGAGCACAGGTCCCAAAAATAGTTGTAACTCCTGCTGTCCTGAGAGCTGCTCAGTCCTGAGCGCTACTCTGACATTGATTCCCTGGCTCTGCCTCTGCCTGGCCTGAGCGTTTTTCAAGGTTGTATTGCGCTCTGACTGCCAGAGACTGCGCATTGTTTTTTATAAACGTTTGCCTGAATACGCTGCCCCTCTCTGCGCATCAATACCTGAATGTATCGATTATACCTGAATGTATATGTTCATTGACTCTCATCTTTTGGCCGTTCGCCGAGTCTCTCTCTTCCAAATCTCATCAAAAATCTTCCATTATCGCTCATGTATTTCCTGCCATTTTGCTTTGGGTTTCAAGTGATATCATCGAATCCTTGATTATTGTGAGCGCTCCACTAGTTATCTAGCTTGCTTCAAGCAACATCCACCACAAATCTGTAACGGACATCGTTCTTCTCCAACCCTTCCATGGCCGTGTTGATGTAGTCCAGGCCCACAACCTCAATCATCGATGATACCTTCTTCTCTGCACGAAATCTAGAGTTTCCTGTTTGACATTACTTGATACGCTTGTGTCTCAGAGAGCTTGCTTCAGCAGCAGCTTCACCTACATCTTTTGTTACAACACCGACATGATTTCTACTCATAGAATCACCACCCACCATTGGTGAACCATGGCGAGTAATGGGAGATCTTGAAGATGACTGTGAGCCATTCGGTGAACAAGGCTGTTGACCTTCGACGGAAGACGAGAAACTATCGGGCCTCGTGAGTTGTTCAGTCGTAAGCGGCACCAGTTCTATTTCTACCGAGGTTAACTCCCGGTCCAAAACAGGCCTCAGTTTTATTGTAAGAATGGTGTAAGAATGACTGCGTTTTATTGTAAGAATGGTGACTGCGTTTTATTGTAAGAATGGTGTAAGAATGACTGCGTTTTATTGTAAGAATGGTGACTTCATTTTATTGTAAGAATGGTGTAAGAATGACTGCGTTTTATTGTAAGAATGACTGCGTTTTATTGTAAGAACTGCTCCTATTCGAGCCATTTTCCATTACTGACAATCAAAGACTCGCAGAACGCAAGAGCCTCAAAAGTCGCCAGCAACACTGGGTATTACGAAGACTGCTAGGACTTCAGTATTATGCAGTTGGTTTTTTGACTTTGTATGGCATTTTTTTTGTATAAGGTGGAGATGCGTTTTTTTGTATAGTGGTTGAGCAGTTTTGTTGAATTCAAAGCAGTTTGTTGAATTCAAAGCAGTTTGTTGAATTGATATACGCAGTTTATATTATTCAAAGCATTGTTGTGTTTCCAGAATGTTTTGTAGTATTGCTTCATATATATTGAAGTAATATATCCTTTATACATTTTGAAGTGAATACATTCAAAACATAGTAATATTGCAGTGATATAAGAAATGCTGATGCAAACGTTAGAAGAAAATAAAGTGCATAAGGCTGTGGCATAAGAATTTTTTTTTCAGCAGAAGTCTTTTATCAACAGAAGTTTTTTTAGCAGAGATATTTTTTTACAGAATGCATTCAATCATTTCTATGGTAGGAATAGTTCTCACTGGCAAGGAGAACTATTCAGAATGGTCTCGGATGGTAAAACACACCCTCATCTACAATGAGCTGTGGAAAGGAGTGTGTGTCGGAGAAGAAGACAAAGACCTTGTGCAGCCTACATCAGATAAAGAACTTGTCATTTGGGAAAACAAGAACAGCAAAGCCTATGCATTGATCGCAGCATCTATAAATGAAGAAGTAAGTCGTCATATTTCATCCTATTCCACTGCCTTTGAAGCTTTACAAAAGCTGAAAGAACTCTATGATACACATTCTGCACTTGAAGTTGTTCGGCTCATGATTAAACTCTTCACTCTTGAACTGAAAAATAATGATCCTCTTGCTCTTGCATCTGAAATAAATTCTATAATGCATGATATTAAATCCACTAAGGTTGAGCTGGATATCTCTCTTATTGCCTTTCTCAAAGCACTCTATCCTACCTACTCCAATTATCTTGAGTCTTTACAAGCAAATGGAAATCTTAAAGATATAACCTTTGACTCTCTTGTGAAAAAGTTTGCTGAAAGAGAGAAAGCCTTTGGAAAGAAAACAGTCCCTGAATCTTCTGAAGAGACTATTTGCCTTGCTCATAAAGAAAAGCATCCTGCTCAAGATTCTACAAGAGGAAGAGGTGGACGAAGAGGAAGAGGAAGATACTTCAGAGGCAGGGGGGGTAGACATCCTCAAGCAGAAAAGGCAGATCTGCATTGCATTCGCTGCAAACGAAATGTATCACATGATGCTTCTACATGCAAGCTACCATGGGACAAGATTGAGCAGAGAAGAAATCAGCAGAAAGGTAAAACTGATGACACAGACAAAGGTAAAGCACCTGAATCCGCTCACTATATTGAGGCACAATGTAACATTGGAGTAAATGAAGATTTGTTTAATGCTTCACTTGCTTCTTCGAAAAATGACTGGTTGCTTGATTCAGGAGCAACCTGTCATATGACTCATAGGAAAGATTTTTTTGAAGATTTCACTGACAATGTTGATGGAGCAGTATACTTTGCAGATCAGTCAAAAATCAAGCCATCGGGGCTTGGCACAATCAGGCTTAAACTGCCTGGTCTTCCAGACTTTCTTCTGGACCATGTTCTATATCTCCCACAGCTCAAGAGAAACTTGTTGTCCCTGGTCCACATCCGCCAGCAAGGTCACTCCATTCATATGTTTGATGGCAAGCTTGAGGTAAGAAAGGCATCTGACCACTCACTTGTCATGAGGGGTATAGAAGAAGAAAGACTTCTTAAACTGCAAGGAACTTCTGCTTATGCACAACATTTCTCATATATTTCTCATCATGAAGAAGGTACACTTCCATCAAGTTTATTATGGCATGCTAGATTTGGACATTTAAACTATGATAATCTCCGCTTGTTGAAGAAAAATGGTGTTGTTGGTTTGCCCACAATTCCTAGAAAACATAAGCAATGTGATGCTTGCATTCTAGGAAAGCATAGCAAACAGTCTTTTCATGATTCACATTCAAGAGCACATAGGAAGCTTGAACTCATTCATTCAGATTTATGTGGTCCAATGCCTGTTTCTTCTGCAAATGGAAATAAATATATCATGACATTTATTGATGATTACACCAGAATGTGTTGGGTTTATTTATTGAAGAACAAATCTGATGCTTTTCAAACATTCAAGAATTTTCATAAGTGGATTGAAAATGATGCACAATCTCATATTGGGTCTATTCGCACTGATAATGGAAAAGAATATACATCAAATGAATTTGAACACTATCTTCGCCAACATGGGATTAAACATCAAACAACTGTGCCTTATAATCCTCAACAAAATGGTGTAGCTGAAAGAATGAATAGAACAATCTTGAATATGGTACGATCCATGCTTTTCTTCAAAAATGTAAAGACAATGTTTTGGGCTGATGCTGTTCTATGTGCTGCATATATAAAGAATAGATGTCCATCTAGTGCTATAAGAAACAAGACTCCTTATGAATTGTGGTATGGACATGTTCCTTCGGTAAAACATCTCAGGATATTTGGTTCCACCTGTTATGCTTTAATACCAAAGGTACATAGAAACAAACTTGGTGCTAGAAGTCGTAAGTGTATCTTCCTGGGGTATTCAAACACATCTAAAGCATACCGCCTCTATGATGAAGTAAATAAAAAGTTTGTTTTATCTAGAGATGTCATTTTTCTTGAATCATCCAAATCTGACAGTGTTGTTGAGCGGCAACTTGATCGCTTGGATAGATTCACAAAACCGAAATCATTCCAAGAGTTTGATAATTAGATTCCACATCTTGAAGGGGGGATTCCTATACTAGATCAACATGTGGAATCTCCTTCTGAAGAACAATATCCCCTGCATGACACTCCAACAACGGATGATGCTTTAAGTGATGTAATTGATAGAATTGGGAGACTCAATCTTGATTCAGACCCAACTCAATCAACAGAGCAGCCTGGACCATCTCAGAAAGGTCCCCCAAAGTGGCTGACAAAGACACTTGAAAGTGTTCATCCTGATGAAATTGGAAAAACAGGAACCAGAAATACAAACCGACAAGATGGAGGTGATGTAGATAACTCTAATTCACCTGTTGATATGGATGTTACTTATGATTGTGAATTGAACTTGTCTACAGATTTTGAACCAACTTCCTTCAAAGAAGTTGCTTCTCATGATGAATGGAAAGAAGCGATGCAGAAGGAGTATGATGCCCTCATAAAGAATGGCACTTGGAAGCTGGTTGATCCTCCATTTGGAACCAAACCAATTGGCTGCAAGTGGGTCTACAAGAACAAGTACAAAGCTGATGGCTCACTGGACAAGCACAAAGCTAGGCTTGTGGCAAAAGGCTTTGCACAGAAGGAAGGGGTCGATTATGAGGAAACTTTTGCCCCCACAGCAAAATGGGCAACCATCCGGACACTCTTTGCACTAGCTGCTCAGAACGGTTGGAAAGTCCATCAAATGGATGTAAAAACTGCATTCTTGAATGGAGATCTAAAAGAGAATGTTTTTATGTCCCAGCCTGAAGGATTTGCTATGAAAGGACATGAACACAAAGTATGCAAACTTGTGAAGTCCTTGTATGGCCTCAAACAAGCACCACGAGCCTGGTATGAAAAACTAACTGAGCATCTTCTGAAACTCAACTTCAATCATTTTGATCTTGATGATGCAACTTTATTTGTCAAGAAAGTTGGCAAAACAGTTGTATATCTTGTGGTATATGTAGATGATCTTTTAATGACAGGGAACAATGAAAGCTATATTGCATCCATAAAGAAAGAATTAGGAAAAATTTTTGAAATGACTGATTTGGGCTATGTTCATTACTATCTTGGCATTGAAGTAACCCAACATCCAAAGTCCATATTTCTTTCTCAAAAGAAATACATTGGAGATTTGTTAAACAGATTTGGCATGACAGAGTGCAATCCCCTTTCTACTCCAATGGAACAAAACTTGAAGCTCACATCTATTGAAGGAAAGGAATTTGAGGATGCAACAAAGTATAGACAGCTTGTAGGAAGTCTCATCTACCTCACTACTACCAGACCAGACATTTCATTTGTTGTTGGAATCCTCTCCAGGTTTATGCAAAAGCCTTGTGAGGGACATTGGTCTGCTGCAAAAAGAGTTCTAAGGTACTTGAAGGGAACTCAAGACCTTGGAATCAAGTATACACAGGTGGACGACTTCAACTTGATTGGATACTCTGATTCAGACTTCGATGGAGACAAAGAAACTGGGGTATCTACTTCAAGATATGCTATGAGTCTTGGATCAGGAGCTGTCTCCTGTAGATCACGCAAACAATCAGTACCAGCAGATTCCACAACAGAAGCATAATATGTGGCAGTAGCTGAAGCAACGAAATAAATTGTGTGGCTCAGGAAAATTCTTGAATATTTGCAGGTAAAACAAATACAATCAACTCCACTCATGATTGATAACACCTCTGCAATAAAGTTGGCCAAGAACCCAAAGTTCCATGATCATACAAAGCACATCAATACTAAATATCATCTGATCCGACATCATGTTGAGGCCAAAACAATCCATCTCCGTCATTGTTCCACAAACGAGCAAATTGCAGACATCTTCACCAAAGCGCTTGGAAGAGAAAAGCTTGAAAGATTCAGAACGATGCTTGGACTCACCAACATCCCTTCAGATTAAGGGGGGGAATGTTGACACCTAATCCGAAACGGATGGGTGAACTGGACAGTCATCAAGAAGATGAACTGATCCGTTGTATTTATGTATATAAATATGAGTTAGCTAATGAATAAAAGATCAGTTTTCTCTCCCGCTCATTCTGGAGTTACCCTGGCCTGACATTGCTCCTTTTCTTCTTCCTCTTCACAATCTATGTAGAATAATTTCTTCTCAGCACACTTATGACCTTTAGTGTATTTGCTATCACAACTGTAACAAAGCCCTTTTGCTCTTTTTTCTTCCAATTGTTGTGGTGTCAACCTTATAGGTTGTGGAAGACTAGGGGCAACAACACTTCCGTCTTTATAGTTATGAGTGGTATGCTTCCTGGTTGCCATAATTTTGCTTTCCATTTTTCTTGCTAACCTGAATGCCTTCTCTAATGAATCAGGTTCCCAAAGGCGAACATCATGTTGGATATTATCCTTTAAAGACCCTATGAACACATCAATCCTATGCTCCTCTGGAATATCTTTTACCCTTATGTTCAATTTTTGGAATTCCTCAATGTGCTCCATTATTGAACCCTTTTGTTTGAGACTTATCAATTGGCTAAAAAAAGTGTTGCTTTTTGTATCCTCATAATGTGCTATCAATTCTTTCGTAAAAATTTCCCAAGTGATAAATTTTTTACGAGAGCAAAGCCATTGATACCATACAAACGGATTTGGTTCCAAATATAAAGTTGCCATACGTACCTTTTGTGTGTTTTGCACATTATTGAGATCGAAGAATTGCTCCATGTGTAATATCCATGTGGCGGGATCCTTGCCATCAAACTTCCTCATATCGATTTTTGGAATATGGTGGGTCTTCGATCCAACATTAGAGTCTATGGAGTCATGATTAACATTTCTTTTGTTCACATCATGATTTTCCTTTACAACCTTTTCACCATTAGTAAGTATTTCTTGTAGAAAATTTGTCAAATCTGTCTTCAAATCTACCATGTCTCTCTTCAAATCTATCTTTGAATCATCCATCTTAGCTTCCATACCCTTTATCTTAGATTCCATGCCATTTATCTTAGATTCCACGCCATTTATCTTAGCTTCTATTAGCTTTTGTGAGCGTGACATTTGTTGCACTTGTTCTTGTAATTTTGATATATCATGTAGCATTTCTTCATTACTAGGTGTTTGCATTTTCTTTCCTTGGGGCATCAGTTACCTATAATAATGCTTTACTATGCCCTTTGAATTCCTTCAAACCAAGCTTACGCAGAAATTTAAAAAAAAACTACACACCTTTTTTCACTTTGTAGAAGCCTGATATTGAATCTGATGTATCTCTGTAATTCAGATCCTCCGGTTCTGAAATTGTGACCTGTAGTAGCCTTCTGCGTCCTCTTTCCAATGCCACAAGTCTGACCCAAATTGGATTCTCCAAGGAAGAGTTATGCGAAATCTCCCACAGTGACTTGATTATAGACTAGTTCAGTAGAGCGAACTTGTATGGCGTGCCATGAGTCACTGTTTTGACCTTTGGATCTGAAAAATGCATACAAGAAACTACAGTCCGTCATTTTTCTGTACCTTCTTACGAAATTTCAATCCGATCCCCAGAGAGAAAGTTATGACGATTTTCCCCATGTCACCTGTTTGGAATGTAATTCAGGAGTCTGCAAAAAGACCAACTTCCTTAGATCATATCTCCGCAAATATAGCGCAAAAAGCTCTGAAATTTGGACCCGAGGTTCAGCACGATTTCTTCTCAAATGGGTTTTTTTTTGCAACTTCTGAAACGTCTCAAAAAAAAAGTTATAGCGAAAATGCCACGATGACCTGTTTGGAGCAGCGAAACCCTAGAATCCAAAGCTCTGATACCAAATGTTATGAAACCAGCTCAAGAAAAGATAGATCAACGCCGTAGAATTCAGCCTCTTCGAAGGGGAAACCTCCTTTACATTACATAAATGAACAATTCTTGGATGATTCAAATGACAAAACCTCCTTTCTATATATAGGAGTCTAATGAGTCACAATATAATCCAGCCGACCTAACAATAATAATATAAAGCCACAAAAATAACAACAGAGGGATTCTATGGGGCACAGTAATAACAATATGGGGTCAATAGGGGCACAACATTATTAATAAGGGGTATAACTACAATAGTAATGGGGTAATCACTAGTATTATAGGGACCCAACATATATATATATATATATATATATATATATATATATATATATATATATATATATGCAAGTCGCAGACTGAGATGGGTTGAGGCAATGAAAAAGCTCAAGAAAGATAGCTAGTCGAGTCACCAAAAGGCTCGCATATGTTATGGTTTTAGAGGTTTGGGCAAGGGCTCTATTAATTATACTTATAAAATCTTTGAAGTTGTAAAATGTGTGGGAGTTAAAACCTTAGGTCCTAGAGGAAATAAGCCTTGAACCTCATATGCCCATGTGGTTAGTTGCCATGATTGAAGGCAAGAGTGATTATTTGTGAGGGTCATTGATTTCCTCGATGCGCCTTCATTGTTGGATCAACCCCGGAAGTATTACCCAGAGGTTTCAAAGGGATTCTCCGCTTGCAACTTTCGAGATTTTATTCCCAAGATGACGCGATGTTTGGACTCAATAATTTATCACCCTATGCAACAAAACAAAGGCCTCAGTGCATAGGAACTCCCATGTCACCTCGATGCATAGAATATGTGAAGTCATCCCAATGATTCTCACTCTGGTGATTCCTTGTAGCACTTGGTGCATTTCCTCTAAGATTTTACTCCCATGATTACATGGATCTCATGGGCTCATTAGAACGGAAATTAAATTCAAGTGGTGGATGCAGTACATGTGATAACCAATGGGTAAAATCTTACATGTATGTGCTCCCACATCACCCTAGTAATTTCTAATGAAGACACCCCCGTGCTTTTGAAAAATATATCAAAATGAAACTCTTAGGATTTTATCCCCATGATGGTGTGGCCTTGAGGGCCCCACTCGACTAATTATAGTACTTATTTGTATTGCATATGAGGGGGTGAAGTTATAATATATATGTATCTTATATATAATAGTCAATGGAATAGAGATTTTGTGAGTATTGATCATCATGAACAGGTCGAAAGCTGACATGTGGGATATCATTTGGATGCCACATGGGCACCATATGGAGGATACATGGGTTCCATGTGGTAGGTTAGAATGACTTGGTAGAAGTTATTTGGAAAATCTTTAAATTTCTATATCTTTTGATCCGAAAGTCAAATTGAGGTAAATTTTGCCATTGGAAAGGTCTCTATGAGATGGTCACAATGGTGTTATCCATTTTAAGTTTTGAAGAGTTTGGGAAATATCAAAAATTTAGATCCCATTTCCATAACTAGAACCTTAGAGTTTGGGTTACCTTAATAATTTCCTTCTTTCTACCTTAGTAGGGATTAGGGCTAGTAGGGGGAATGTTACAAAGTGGTATCAGAATTCTAGGTTCAAGCATTGGACCTAGGAAGGCTCACATGCATACTCTCAATTAATGTTTGATATGCTTGATCTACTAGATTTCCTTATCTTGACAAACATGTGATGATGTGGAAAGTGAAAATTATTGAAATGCATGGTTTCATGGAATTATTGATGGAATATTATTTAAGTGCTAACTAAATTTTGGTGTTTTACATCAATATAAACCAAAGTGATGAGAGTTTGTTTTCTTTTTCGGTTGCATAACATCTATGTGTGTGCACAAGCATATTGATAGGCCTTAAGATGGAGTAGGAAAGAGAAAAAATGAGCAACAGATTTGAATAGTACAGTGTGAATAGAACCCAACAAGGCCCCAAAGAAGAATCAGTTGGGAAGATGAAAGAAGAGGACAATCTTGAATTGGTGGACACTCTTAAGAGCCTAAGGTCTTAAATAAGAAGTTGCAAGGAAGAGGGCAATCTTGAATTGGTGGAGACTCTTAAGATCCTAAGGACTTAAATAAGAAGTTGCAAGGAAGATAAGGAAAATATTATGAGAGAGTAAGCAGAAGTGGATGTCATATTAATGCAGACTCTGTCAAACTTGCATAAACAATAGCAGATTGTTACCATCCATCAAGATAGGTATAATCCTAAGGATAACTCAGTATAGATCCAAAATCATGAGTTTGATAACAGGAAGGCAGAAGGCAGTTAATCAAGAAAGAGGCATAAACATGTAGAGGGAGGAACATTTCTGCGTGACACATTAGAAAGAGAATCAAGCAGCCCTGATAGATCATCAGACTGTGCAGATGGGTGACATTATCATTGAAGGAAGGGCAAGAGGATTCCCATGCTAGAAGAATTCAAGAAAGCAAAACCCCCTACCTTTGATGGAGAAGTAAAGAAAGTAGAAAAGGCAAAGGCTTGGCTATTGGGAATAAAGAAGTACTTTAGATTGCATGATTATTTAGAAAACATGAAGGCTAGAGTAGCTATCTTCTGCTTAAAAGGAAAATTTGATATATGGTGGGAGGATTTCAAGAACATCAAATGCATCAAGGATAAGGAATTGACATGGAGAATTTTGAAAAGTACTTATGAGCAAAGTACTTATCCAAGAAATATTGTGACAGCAGAGCCAAGGAATTCTATGAACACAAACTGGCGCAGATGAAACCTGAGGAGTATACCAACAAATTATTGGAACTACTAAAGTATGTGTCTTACAACAAGGATGAGAAGACTAAGATCTAGACACTAGTACATATTGATCCAATTTTAGACACCTCTTTGTCTCTCTTGCGATGATCATTCTAGTTATAATGACAAAAAATGGATTTCATGAAATGTTGAACATTTTAAAATTGTAATTTCGACGTCTTCTTAATCGTCAAAAGTTCGATGAAAATCTTCGTCACAATTCGCGAGGTCAGAAATTTGACAACAATTGTCGTTGCATCTCATTTGAAGTCAGTCTGTTTGTGGCATCAAAATTGTGACGTTAAGGCATGGACATTATGACGTTTCAGTGTGGAAATTAAGATGTTTAGGTGTAGAAATTGTGAGCTTAGGCATGGAAATTGTGATGTTGAGGCGTGTAAATTGTGACGTTTATGTGCGGAAATTGTGACAGTTAAGCATGGAAATTATGACATTTAGGCGTGAAAATTGCGACGTTCGGGCATCAAAATTACGATGTTCAGGCGTTGAAATTGTAACGACCCCAAGTACTGTGACATTTATACCAGAGTCACAATATCGACATAGTTGGAAATTTAAAAAAAAATCATTGGTCTGAAAGTATGTGTATAAGTGTATAAGGCAATTCTGGGACATGGTATTGTATTCAATGAATTTCTATCATTTTCCAGGTGCTTGGATCATAATAGGCTTTGCGTTCCTGACAATATATCCTCTTTGTTTTTTCCAAATAGTAACTATGGAGAATCATTGGATATCCTTTGAAGTATTATGGTAGCAATTGATTCTTACATGCTTATTCCTTTTCACCAGAATTATGAACCTGAAGTTTCTACCTCTCTTACATTTGTAATACAAGAGTGGCATGTTCCTTTATGAGGTGCACAATGTGTTTAGCAGCAATTCTTTTATGATATAAACTTTGCATTCATCAAAGACATGATGGTCATTTACAGTAGTCATTTATCGTTTTTTGGTAGTTTCATATTCATTATATAAATCACTAATTTAATAGTTTATATCATTTCATTTACTTTCATTAATATTCATTATAAATGACTAATTTAGTCGTTGTATACTCATTTTATTTATGTTCATCATTCGTCAATACGAAATACTAATTTAGTAGTTTTAGATTGATTTTATGTGTTCATTATTAATCAACATACATTAATTAGTATGATTTTGAATAAACTAAAAAATGCCATACAATGTGCATGTTGATATAATTCTAAGGAAGAAAAGAAAATGCTTCATGTGGTAATGATTACTAGTGTTTCAATCATGTTAATCCCTAGATTTTCTTGCACAACTGGAGAGTTAATATCCAATGAAATTCCATCAAGTTGGTTCCATCACAGGTGCACCCAAACATTCACAGTGATCAGAGCTTATTTCAAAGTCAGTTTCAATAGATTTTGAAAATTTGTTGTTTTTAGTAGGTTATTTTCCCCATGAGTCAAAGTTACATAGCCCACCTAGCAAAGAGGCTTATATATTCCTATCTCTCACAATCTCATGATGTCAATGAACTTGTTTTTGGGTGACATGCAAGCCCTTTCATGAGAATTTTTTTTGGCAGTTCGTAGTTTAGAGCTTGCATATCATTTTTTAGCACATGTTTGGGTTCCTTTGGAAAAAAATGAGTGTAATGAGACTACTTTCAACCACAAGCAAGATTTTACTATTTTTGGAAATGTCTAATTTCAGACATCCTATATTTGGTAGAAGTCTCGGAAATGTTACCTTAATTTTCAAGTTTTCCTACTTTTTAGCTTTTTTGGACACGTCTATACTTGATTTTTTTAATGGTGGTAGGTACATGGTAGTATTTGATGGTTCCAAGTGCGTAGTGGTGGAGTGCTTTAAAAATTCTAGCGGGTGAAGGATGACGAAGCAAGTACGGTACTGAGCAGGTGGATTGTCCTCTTAGTGTAACATGTGGCAGCTTTTTGTAGGGTTTCCATTAGCATGAGGTTACAAAATTGTTTCTATCTCACCATGCTAGGGTGGAATACCATTATTTCTAGGTTGACATGCCACTTCTATTAATTTTGACTTTCCTAAGATCCTAATTCCTCTTACCGTCTTTGCCAATTCCAAGTTCTTATTTGACTTACTAGCTTTATCCTTCTCAAACCCCAATTCCGCCCCCTTTTATAACTGACAAAATTAATCCTATCTAATGATTTTTCCAAGATTCACATGCAATATATTCCCAAAACCCAAATTCAACTCTCCTTGCATTATTAGCAAATCATGCTAAATCTACCAAGTAAAAAATCCTTAACCTTCATTGTATGCCTAATTCCACCTCCATTGAAGGTTTGATATGACCCTAATTCACCTTATTATCTATAGTTGGCAAACATATTAGTTACCATGTTAATTTTATCAATGCAAAAACTTAAGTCAACACCCCAACATCACAAACAACCATATTTAATGTTCAAACAAGTTGTATATTAGCGGTTATGTTTGGGTTGACCTTGGTTGCTGGGTGCAAAAATTATTATCTACAAACCTTCTACTATGCTTTTTTAGAGATTACACGTTACATTAGAATTATTTGTTGCGGCCTAGTTACAGTTGTCCACAAATTTGGCAAAGAGAAAACTAAGATTTGAATTATTTGTTGCGCCCTAGTTACAGGTGTTGACAAAAATTTGACAAGGAGATAATTTATTAGGTTGTTTACCCTACCATGAGTTAGAAATAGATGCCACATCATAACATAATGAATGCAACAATTAGATCTAGATTGTATATTAATAAAATAATTTTTTATTTACCAAAAAAATGCTTTCAGTTGAATATGCACAAGGAAAAGTAATACAAACATCAGACATTGCATTATATTTCTATTTAAAACAGAATATAAACTATCATGAAATACTGCCACTTTTTTGTTTAATAATACCATTAGTGACAAGTTTGGCAGCGTTGTCTCAAGCCATTTATCTCAAAATAAGAAATGAAATTGTTGTAATTTCATCAAATGATAAAAATAATAGTCAAGGGGAATGAAGCCAGTTTGGTATGTAAGTTACATTCAATTAGGTGGTTTCTAGAAGCATCTCCCAAAAAATGCATACCGTAGCATGGGCATGGGTATTAGAACTAAAGAAAAGTTGCAACAGAGAAGGTCAACTCACCATTCTGCATTTTCGGATACTTATGGCATCATAGCGATAACCTTTTATTCCTTACCTGGAAATAACAATTCCATCTAAGGTTATCCTCATTCGCTCATCAATGCAAATCTCTTCTGCATTTCCAAATGCTTTATCTCTATCATTGTACATCAACTATGTTTTACAAAACAAAAGGTCAGATTCATGTTTCTGGAATTCAAGCTATTAAAAAGAAAAAGAAAATAGACCTTTGAAAATGTCTTAAAAATGAGGAAACTATTTGTAAAGGAGCTAACCTACAAATTCTCCTTTCCAAGAGGAGCAAAACCAGTGGAGAGGACTCTTCGATTTCTAAGAGGAGAAACACCAAGCATCTCTCCATTTTTTTATTACCTAACAAAATTTAGATAATATCTTAATAAATTATATAATGTGCTGCAGAGCAGAAGGCAGAGAATTTATGCTTACATTATAAAAGGTGAGAAGAGGGTTAGGAAAAGATTAGAATGTTAAACACGAATCCTCTACAACAAGCTACCATATTTAAAATACATTTTGAACTTGGTATTCCTGGCCACAGTACTTTTAATATTATAATAAATATGTAAAATATAGTGAATTTGAAAGTAAGTTTACAGTAGTATGTCGTATACCAGTAGATTTTGCAAGTAACTCATGCTCTTTCAGATAAGTAAATTCTCCATGAACAGGTAAAAAATGTTGAGGCTTTACCAACCTGAGGATTTCCTCCTACAGAGACAAACAGGATTAACTTCAAAATCGTAATTGAATCGAACAATAGCGAAGTAATTCTCTTAAACTCTCATAGGCATTAAGGATAAATACAAACCAAAGCTACCAAGTCCATCAAATTTCTAAGAAGATAGACATACCTTTCCTGTGTTCAGGACCTTTCCATATCAATTTGTCAACAGTTCATTGTCATGCCATGAAAGACCCTATAAATTAATTCATCTAAAAAAAAGGCTTTTTCTCTCTGATTCTTGATTCTTAAACATTAGACTGGTTACCTTTTCATAATTATTGCTTTACAAACTTTTCCTAATGCAGTTGGGAGAGAACAATTGTTCCCTTTTCTATGCTTTTTTGTATATTATAGGTAGGTTTTGCTCTGTAGTATTCATCATTCTCTGTACACATTTAATCTGCTGCTATTGATAATATTTTATGTTAATACCAATTATTTTCCTCCCTCAATCATCTCAATCCTTCCATGTCTACCTTCTTGTTAACCTTCAAATTTACTCCTTGTTATACTGGAGGGCTTAAGGTCAGTGCAATTCATTAGGCTAGTGTTCAGAGTATGATTCCAGAGACAATTTTCATCGAGTCAGAGGTTGATTCACACAAGAGTTCAGATGCAGGATGGTTCAGTAAAATTGTCCAGGTTCAAAGTTGGTTTCCAGAGAGATTGTATAGGTTTTTATCATATTGGAGATTTATTATTTTTGGCATTGCTCCTATATTTAAGAGACGTAGTTCGGAAGCCTGTATGGAAGTATTGATTAGACATTCGTCTTAAGGCATTCAACTTGTGCGAACATATATTGTTTTTCAAACACCAAGCACTGCAAGGCAAGAAGCAATATCTACTTGATTGCTTCTTAGTATAAGTGATAGGTATTTCAAGAAATGGCAAGTCCAGTAGAAAGAAGAGCGGTCAAGGGCATGATCCAAAACCTCGTAAGTATTGGGTGACAACATTCATCGACAACATTCAACCAAAGGATGATAGATTTAAAAGATTTTAAAAATAAAATGACCCTGACATTGAATGACATCCAAGTTAGGTTTGCCAAGCCCTACACAAGTGAAATTCAACTCTGCAAAAGGAAAAAAAGCCCACAAAATCCAAGATCTTACCCTATTATTATACTCATTAATATTCTCCTAGAGATTTTGCACTTCAGCCTGCAAATCAGATTGATGTTTATTCAGGGCCAAGATGTTTTGTTGTAACTCCTTAATTTCAGCCTCTAATGCTTATATTAGAGGTTGCTTTGATTGTCTCTCTGCTTTAATCTCAGCTAATTCTTGTTCCAGCTTAAAAAAAATTAAAAAAATCTAACCTAATTAAATTTACAAAACATTATGAAGCAAACCAATTATTTTTAATATGGGAATTTGGGCCAAAATAAAACCTCAATGTTCGTCTCTTCTGTCAGTAATTCATTTTCAAGCTCCTCGTTGCATTCCATTATTCACTGGGTTACCCCTCATAATTTATTTTCGTGAGTACAAAGAAAAAATGTCAAAACTCATTAAAGCCAATATAAAAGATAACGTAAGGATAAAAATCTCTGAGGAAGAGCTGCTTGGGATTATGAAGTCATTTAAAAGTGATAAATGTCCAGGGCCGGACAGCTGGACAATTGAGTTTTTTTTACTCACTTCTTCGACCTTTTCAAAAGGGATTTGTTAAGAATGGTAGAGGGTTCAAGAATGGCGGGTAGTATTAACACAAAGGTTGCTTCCACCAACATCGCCCTTATCCCTAAGAAAGATGAAGCGGAGTCTTTTATGGACTTCCGGCCGATCTCTCTATGCAATATTACTTATAAAATTATTGCAAAAATAATTGCAAAAAGGATAAAAGGATCTTTATCAAATCATATTTCACTAGAGCAACATGCATTTCTGAAAGGGGGGAACATACACGATGCAGTGGCAAGTACCCAGGAAGGAATATATGCTATTCAGAAAAGGAAAAGGAATGCAGTCATCCTTAAGATTGATCTCCAAAAGGCATACTACTGCCTCGATTGGGGATTCTTAAGGTGCTTATTGGTAAAGATTGGCCTAAAACCTGGTATGACAAACTGGATAATGGCGTGTGTTGAGATGGTGAATTTCTCGGTGATCATAAATGGAATTCCTTCCCCTTTCTTCTCTGCCTCCAGAGGTCTCCGGCAAGGATGCCCCTTATCGCCACTTTTATTTATTCTGGCAATGAATACTCTCAGCCTTCATATAAATAAGGCTGTTGAAGAATCCAGATGTTCTCCGCTTAAAATTTTCAGGGGTATTTCGATCTCACATAATCTGTTTGGCGATGATATCATAATGTTTGGAATGTTATGCAAGATTTCATGGTTATGCTACTATGAGATCTTGGAAAAGTTTCAAAAGGCAACAGGCCTTCATATTAATTTCGAAAAGTCTGCCTTTTTTCATAATGATATGAGTCAGGAAGTGATTGATTGGTTGACGGAGCTGTTTGGAATCAAAGCCCAATCTATCAGGTTAGGATTGAAATATTTGGGCTTTCAGCTAAAAGCTGTAGGTTATAAAAAGTCAGACTAGGGATGGATTTTAGACAGGTTTTACAAGAAGATTTCCGCCTCGCAGTACAGATATCTCTCTCTTGCGGGAAGAGTGATCCTCGCCCAATCAGTTTTAAATCAGATGATGGTATACTGGGCCCATTTATTCGCCATCCCAGCAAGCATAATTAAGGCAATGAACAAGCTCATGGCAAACTTCATATGGGGAGAACAAGTGGGTAAGAAAAAATATCATCTCTCATCTCTTGCCAGTATTTCCAAACCAAAGAGCAGTGGCGGATGGGGGCTTTTAGAATTGAAATCTTTTGGCAGGGCTTTACTCTGCAAGACTCTGTGGAGGGGCATTTTCGAGGATGGTCCATGGAGTAACATAATTCGATACAAATATCTTAAAAGGAAGAATCTGGCATATTGGCTCAGAAAGGAACAATTAGGCTCGTCTAGGGGATCTCCTATTTGGCAAAGCCTTCGGAAAATTGGCAAATTTTTTCTGGATAATTTATACTGGCATTTCCAAACAGGTAAAAATATTCTCATTGGAAAACATTGTTTCATGTGTGGTGATGAAGCGATTGAGGTTTAGAACTCTCTTCTAGATTTTCTCCACAAGAAAGGTCTGTTTTAGTGGGAGAGTCTAATTGCAGGATGGAATGGCTCGATTCCTCTTTGGAGGGAAGCTGAAGGTATGGGGATGCCGTTAGACATAGCTTTGTAGTGGGACCAAATCAAAATCCGTCTCAGGAACTGTGGAATCTTTCGTTCAAAGGATCATGATGGTCTCATTTGGAGAAGCTCAAAGGTTTTATATGCTATTCAAGTAAAGTATGTTTATAGAGACCTGATTAGCAAATTGCCTTCTCTCCTCAAGCCATCCTTTCCGCCCATTCTCTGGAAAACAGGATGCCCCTCAAAAATGATCTTGTTCTCCTGGTTGGATTTTCACAATAGGAACCTCTCTTGGGAAAATTTAAGAAAACGCGGATGGCAGGGTCCAGGTGTTTGCTCCATCTGTTGATCTGAAGATGAAACCAACTTCCACCTTTTCTTTGACTGCAAGAAAACACGTCTTCTGTGTAGGACTCTGGAGGAAGCCCATGGCGTCCAGCATATGACTCATTCCTCTATTTCAGATGCTTTTTTATGGTGCAGTCTTCAAAAGAAATCATGGAGATCAATCTTCATCATTACGGTATGGTGTATATGGAAGTGGCGCAATAGGGTTGTTTTCAATGGTAAGGTCTCCCATCTTCTGGAAATTATCTCCTCTATCTCTTCTATTTTTGAATCGATTCCGCAAAGCATATCCAAGGATCCAGATCCGAAAGGAAGTGTGGCTCAGCTGGTCCTGTCTTCTTTGCCAAGAGCCTTCTTTGACGAGGTTGAACAGGATGGTCACTATGGCTGTGGGGTTTTTATCGTGGTAAATGAAAACTGCCATTATCACCTTTTCTGGAACGGGGGGAGTGGTTCAAACAATAAGGCGGAAGCGATGGCCCTTGTTGGCCTTCTTCATTTTTGTCTTTTTATCAATCTCCAGGATGTTTCCATATTTGGTGATTCTAAAGTCTTGGTTGATGGTCTTCTTGGTAAGAACATCATAAGGAAGCTGCAGCTCTCTGGTTGGATGGATAGGATTAATTTTTTATGGAACAGATCAAAGGGTGTGTCCATTCATCACATAAAGAGGAATCTTAACCAGAATGCAGATGATTTATCCAAAAGAGGTCTCCGGATGGCTCCAGGATTATGGTCCTTGCAGGTTTCTTCTGAGGGCTATATTATATCCATACAGGACTTCTTTCCTCCTGATTTCTAATTTTGTCTTGGCTTCTGGCTCTTTCAACATCTTTTGGTTTTGTATTCTATTAAGCTCTGATATTTCTCTCTGCTCGCTGAAGATTATCATCCGCTAATTTTGCTTTTCCAGTGACCGCAGGTTCTTTCCTGTTGCGGGGAGCAGTTTGTTAGGATCCGTTTCTTATCGCTGCTATCAAGTTTCTATGGCCTGCGTGCCCACTCTAGTTTCAACTCTTTTATGGCTGTATGTTCTTGGTTTCACATGATAGGTCTGTTCAGATGCTGTCCTTCTTATTGGGAGCTTTTTTGGTGTTTAGCCGCTCCCATTCTAGGCTCATATATGTGGAACAGTTTCTGTCTTCTAGTTCTGGCTAGAGCTCCTTCTAGTTTAATTTTTCCACTCTTATGTTTTAAGTCATATATATGAAGAACAGTTGAACTGATATAATGTTCTCTTTTATATTTCTGATATAAATGCAATATAGCTTTTTTCGTCCTGAAAAAAAAAGATAACGTAAGGATCTCACAACCTAAGAAACCAGATTCGTCCTCTAGGGCCTACGTGTCGCAAATCTGACATGATTCGTGTCCGGAAATCGTGACACGTCATGTCTGATAGGGACACGATCGAATCTAGATTATGTACCTATCAGACACGACATGTCACGATTTCCAGACACGAATCGAAAAAAAGAGTGAGTCGTGCACCTTTTAAAGAGTTTTTCCTCACTTCTTTTTTCACATTCACTTGTTTACTTTGTTGTGGGTTTGTTGTGGGTGTTTGGGAGCAATGAGAAAAGGGCGTGGGAGCATTTTCAAGGAGATTCAAGCAACAGGTAAGTGCATTATCTCTCTAATATTTTTGCATTTTTATTACAACAGTTTGCATATGCATTTCTTTATCAAATTTGTGTATTTTTGGTTTTTTTTTTTTTTTACAACATTCATGGCTCAATCAAGGGCAGCAGAAAAGAGGAAAAAGAAGGGGAAGAATGTCTCCATTGGAGATGCCCCTCCTCTCCCAATTTCATCAGAGTGCTACAAGTAATGTTGAGAGAAGACTTCCTCCTCAATGTAACATTGACAAATATCCCTTGTGGAAATATGTCACAAGAGAGCAAGGGCCAAGCAACAAGGTGAAGGGAGGAGGCAATGTGAACTGGAAATGCAGCTATTTCCACAATACTTTCACGAGCACATATTTCCATATGAAAGGTCATTTGTTGGTTTTATCAGGTTGTGGAATTGGAGCTTGTACAAAGGTGTCTTTATCAAAGAGAAAAGAAATGGAAAGAGGGTCCAATGTTGGTTTGGAAAATGTGGCTACAAAATAAAAATAAAAACCAAAAATAATGACCCCCTTCCATTCGTGAGGAGAGGCAGCAACAAATTCCCATTTGAGAGTTCTAGTGGGGGACAAGTAGCAAAATGAAAGGCAATTTCACTTGGTCCAATGGACAAGATTTTTCAAAAGGAGAAACGGAAAGAGTTTGATCTCACCATTGCCTTTTTTTCTATCAAAACTTCATATCCTTTAATGTTGCACGCTCATCTCTATTTATTGAGATGTGCCGACATCTAACTTAAGGGGCTCCATCAGGGTATGTGCCTCATGGACCAGAGAAGCTTAGAACCACATTGTTGACGAAGAAAAAAAAAGAGGTGGAAAAAATGCTTGAGCCTATTAAAGCATCATGGCCAACACCTGGGGTTACCATTGTTTCTGATGGATGGACAGATCCAGCGCGACACCCACTCATCAATTTCATGGTGTCTTCCTTGAAAGGTCAAGTTTTCTTGAAAGCAGTGGATGAACTTGGACAATACAAGGATGCACAATATATGGGTGAGTTGTTTATTAAAGTTATTGAAGATGTAGGTTTTAATTCTTGTGTGCAAATCATTACAATGAACTTGGACAATACAAGGATGCACAATATATGGGTGAGTTGTTTATTAAAGTTATTGAAGATGTAGGTTTTAATTCTTGTGTGCAAATCATTACAAATAATGCACCTGTTTGCAAGGTTGTTGGCATGATTGTGGAAGCTAAATATCCGCAAGTGTTTTGGACACCTTGCATTGTCGATTAATTGAACTTAGCACTGAAATCTATTGCTTCTGATGTGCTTTGGATTGGTAACATTATTGAGTATACATGGCATATCCGTAACTTTGTACAAAATCATACAAATGCCCTCACTGTCTACAAGGAGTACAACAATCTATCATTATTGACGATTGTGGATACACAGTTTGCCTCTTCAACGGCCATGGTTATTTCAGGGTTTTGGTCTTTTTGGAGAAAGACAAATCAAGTAGCCTCTAAAAGAGTGAAGGACACAGTGTTAGATGATGCTTGGTGGGAGACAGTAGATCTAGTTATTCAGATCATGGACCCTATCTTTCCTTGCTTCGATTTGCAGATACAGACCAACCCATCCTAGGAGAGGTTTATGAGGGATGAGATTCCATGATTGAGTCTGTGAGGAGCATTAATTTACAAAGCGAGTGCCCCGAGTATGAGACATCATCAGAGGCCTTCATCACCACTATACAGGATATTCTTGTCAGATAATCTTTATCTTATGATCTTGTCTTTCTCCTATTGGATCATTGATGAATTGAATATGTATTATGAATTATCATTTATGTCATAATTGTATTTGTATGTACTATGCATAATGTTGCTTTGTAAATAGTAAAAGTTACATCTAGAAGAAGATTTATGTTTGAAATAAATGAATTTGTACCATAAAAGAAAATTTGTGAAAAAAATATCTAATTTTTAATATATATATGTAATGATATATAACATATTCAAACATGTCCTATTTCGGGGGTCAACGTGTTCATATCCACACTCAAATCAGTGATCAAATTTGAAGGGCAGGTCTTAATTTCATTTAGAAGGGCACATATTCAGGTCGCACTTCTATAATGAAAACCATAGAAAAAAGGAGCAATTCAATTGACAACAGTAAATTATTTTCAAATTTCTTTTTATTTTTTCACAGGGGAATGGTGGAACAAGAACAACCCCATGGATGTTGTGTATAAGGCAGGTCTGATATGAGCGGCAACTAATATATCGGATGCATTTACCATTAATGGATAAACAGGAGACCTATATTCCTGCTCCAGTTCAGATAATGATTAATTTTGTAGGAAATTTTTGTGACCAGAACGTTCAAGCCAATATACAAGTAGCTCAATCAAGTTTAAGTTTATTGCATGAATGAAAAAATTCAGTAAAATTCTAAACCGGTTTAGGATTCAACAAAAGAGTGTACAAAGGTGTATATGTTTTTGGTATCTTCTTTTTTAATATGAAAACATACCAGGAATTGGGAATCCACAAACAAATCAAATCCAGTATGTTAGGAACCCTGTTGAATACCTGTTGAATGCGCTCCTCTCCAAGCATAAATCGTGCTTAAACCTTGCTTGACAGATGTTTGCTGAATGATGAATCTATGCTCCTCTCCAGCTTAAATCATCGTCAAACCTTTCTTTGGGCAGCGTTGAGGCACAACCCAGTGAAATTACATACCTAATACATAGCTCGCTCTCAATTGAAACTACCAAATGTAATGGTATCAAAGGGTAATTGTGACATAATAATTAATGAGAACTTCCATCATATGCACAATTAGAAAAAAAAACTCAAAAAGAACTGTTGTTTTTTAAATGGGAGCAACTCAGAAACTGCCAAATGTAATGGTATCAAAAGGTAATTGTGACATAATAATTAATAAGAACTTGCATCATATGCACAATTAGAAAAAACAACTCAAAAAGAAACTGTTGTTTTTGAAATGGGGGTTTCTAAAATGGGATTTAAGTTTTAACATGAAAAGAAATTTTCAAATTCCACATTCCTAAAATTCTAATTTCAGAAAAAATGAAATTTAAAAAAAAAAGTTGACAATTTGACAACACTTCTTAAAAAATTTTAAGATATTATACCAATTTTTTTTTAAATGACAAAAATCAATTAATAAATTTTTTTTGACTGGTAAAATTTTCTTCCTACTTCTCTGACGTCCCAGAGACCCTTTGAAGGGCTGTGATGTGTTCAATTTTGATCCCTCAAATCTCCGTATCCGTTGAATCTTGAATCCACGTGTCATGTGACTTAACTCAAAATATACGATGTCCATCTCACCGGTAGCGGCAGAAATTAATGAGAGCACTGAAGAACTGGATGGTACGTTGGTGATTCGGCCGGAAAATGTCCTTCAAAGAGAAATTGTGGGCTCCCACGGCCTACATTATCTTCTGAATTTTTGAATTAGAATTAACATTGCCTACAGATTGTGTGTGACTCCTCATTTTCCAGCACCTCCAAATTGCAGAGGACCAGTAATTTTGTCTTTTTACTTGCATGTAGATAAGAAAAGATAAACCTTAACCCCTAAAACATGCCCTCGTTCTCATGAATTAAAGTCCAAACAGGTAGATGCATGCATATATAGAAGTCTTGTGCTCGGGTCATGTATTTAGTGAAACAACAGTAGATATGGGAGATGGTATCAGGGTTTGATTTTAGAAGCTAGTTGTATCAGGGTTTGATTTTAGACGCTGGTTGCGGGTAACTAGCGAAACCCAAACTCTGTTAAAATACTAACAATGTCTATTACAGTCACGCTAGGAAATGAGTAAGAAGCCATCTTGCACAGCACTCAATGAGTAGACTGCAACCTCTCTGTCTTTCTTCATTATCGTCTATGAATCAATAGTTTTATAGAAATGTCAAGTTTTAAGAAAGCACTTTGTTTCCCACTCTTAGACGATTGTGCAGAGAGGTGATGCAGGTAATGGTTTTCAAATGTTTTCCCACTGATAGACAATTGTTTGTGGAGGTAACACATGGATAGGTAATGGTTGGGAAATTTAATTATGTGTTTTTGTTTTATAGTGAATTTTTAAGTAGGTTGTAGGCCTGTTTTATATTGGAATTGAGTTTGAACTGAAGTTCAAGGAATTTCAATTTTCCAGATTTAAAAAAAAAAAAAAATTCAAATATAAAAATAAAAATTTAAATTGATTAATTATTTCTTTTTTTTCAGAAAGAAAAAACTTCATAATTTATATTAAGAGAATATAAAAATCCAGATACAGGCAAAGGCATGAGGCCTTGAAGCAAATTGTTCAGAAACCTATTACTGTGCAGATGCATGGATCTTACCACTTCAAAATCTAAAATTATGTAGGAAATCTAAGTGTTTCAATTCAATTAGCCTATATTCTTCTATTGGGGGGTCTCTATTACCTTTTCATCCATTCATATTTATATCCTTACCAAACAATATCAAATATCCTGGCTAGAGCGATCCACAGTTAAAATAGGGCACATGTTATCTGTAATAGAGTTAAACATCATTTAGGCCGAAAATCAAGGTTGTTGCCTGTAATAGAATTAAACATCATTCAGGCCAAAAATCAAGGTTGTTGCGTTGGGTTTCTATTGAGGACTCTAGATTTGGTTGGGTTAGATAAGGTTAGATTTGGTTGGGTTAGATAAAGTTATCAATTTTAGAATTTTTATTTTTCAAAGGGTTTGTTTTTCTGTATTTGATTAAAAGAAATTACCAAACTAATAATAGATTGTGGTTATGGGGGATTAATTATTAATTAGGTTAAGAGGCTTTTTCTATGCATTAACAATTGTCAACACTTTTACCTTGCTTAGTTACATCATGTTACATCAGGGGAGATATTTTCAACCATTGATTTGAAGTGCGACTGCTTTCCTCCCTAGGAATCCTTCCAATGATCTTGTTGCTCATTAGAGAAATCCATTCTACTGCAATCTGCAAGTTTTTCTGGTATCTCCCCTGTTAGAAAATTGTTGTTCAGGATCTTGAGCTGGCTGCACCCACCGAGCTCATGAGCGATCCTGCCCTCCAACCCATTGAACCACAGCATAATGTTCCAGATTCTTCAACAATCTGCAAGCTTTTCTGGTATCTCCCCTGTTAGAAAATTGTTGTTCAGGATCTTGAGCTAGCTGCACCCACCGAGCTCATGAGCGATCCTGCCCTCCAACCCATTGAACCACATCATAATGTTCCAGATTCTTCAGCCGGCCGAGCTCGGGAGGAATCTGGCCTTTCAAAAAATTGAGACTCAGGTCTATTGATTTCAGCTTGGTGCATTGAGCTAATGTAACAGGGATTTGCCCTATTATGAGGTTATCTGGGAGCCTAAGCGCTTCTAAAGCAGATGCAACCAGGCAAATTGTAAGCGGCAATGTTCCGGACAATCCGTTGGAAATCAAGTCTGCAACTCTCAAATTCTTGTAGCTTGAGATCAATGGCGGGAGGGTCCTGTAATGTAGTTATTACTGAGAAGCAACTTGTCAAGGGCATGGAGATTTCCTAGAATCGAATCTGGTAAGAGCCCGGAAATATTATTGTTCTGTAGATTCAGAATCTGCAAGGAAGAACATGTGGAGAACGATGAGGGGAAGGGGCCGGAGAGATTGTTGGAGGAAAGCAGAAGTTGTTCTAGCGATTGACAGCAATTCCCAAGCTCGGGGGGAATTGAACCCCCGAAGTGATTCTGGGAAATGTCCAGCCTCCGGAGATTTGTAAGTTCACCCAGAGATCTAGGGATGGTACCCTCTAATTCATTCGATGAGAAATTCAGACTCTGCAATGCATGCATTTGGATAACGAGGGCGGGATCTCTCCTACCAAATGGTTCGAGGACAGGTCTATAGATACCAGATTATGGCAGGCAGAGAGATTCAGATCCAAAAAAGATATTGGCCTGGAAAAATTGTTGAATGAGAGATCTAGGATCTGGAGTTGCGCCTGAGAGCTCAAGAAATTTGCAGGCAGAGTACTGGATAAGTTATTGCGAGACAAATTCACAAAGGTGAATTGATGGGATTCCAAGAATTGTTCAGGAATGGGGCCTGTGAGGCCATTGGAGGAGATATCTATTTGCTGTAAGGTAAAGGGTAACTGGGTCAGAGACGAAGCATTACCAGAGAATGCATTGCCTGGGAGATTCAATACCCGGAGCTTGTCAAGGCTGGCTATGGCAGACGTGGGGAGAACCCCAACTAAGCCCGCTCTGCTCAAATCCAACTCTGTTACTCTCCCATCTACACAAGTCACACCATGCCAGAAGCTGCAAGTCTCGTGCATTAAATCCCATCCATCCAGGATCCCGCCCGGGTCCTTTTCTACTAATTTCTTCAACCTTATCAACGCTGCCGCGTCGGTTTGCTTGCTGGAAGCCAGCGGCAAGGAACGAGACCCTAAGGAAGCCAATGTGAGATTCAAGAAAATGGACAACAGAAGAAAAAATTGGGAACCAGTAATCCTATGAAGGGCTTTTGGATCCATGGAAAAAATCTCTAAACTCTGCGAGTCTATCGATAGATTGCTACTCAGCTTTGGGTATATTATGATGATCATAAATCCTGCTTTTCATTATCCTCGAAATTCCAATCTCTCAAAGCAAAAAAGAGAAGGCCAAGATGAATGCGGGTTGACAAACCGTTTTGCATTTTGGCGTCTTGCAAAGGGCACGGTTTCGCAAGGGCTTTAACCGTAAAGATAGTGCTTTTATTTTATTTGGCAGTTTTTGGTTAATGGTTTTGCCCTGCCTATTAATTTTGCAACAGGGGAAGAGAAGAGTTCACCATAGAAGAATAATATAAGACAAGAAGCTTCGATTTCTGAATCTGTTTTCTTTTCTCTCGCTTGTTTCTTATTTCTTTATCTGTCAAAATCTGCCACAAGCATTGAAATTTCAGAAGTTGGGTTTATTGTGCATATGAAATGGCATGTGTTCATGCTTTTGAAATTTTACTCAGAGAAAAGAAAAAGATGGATTTGGTATTGCATATGAATGAGATGTATTATTCGTATATGCTTGGCCATCTATAGAGGTTTCTTGATTTTGGGTAATTAACTTAACCCCTTGATTTTGGGTAATTAACTTACTCTAAAATGAAATAAGACATTCAATGTGTTTCTTGTAATATAAATATAAACAAAACATCTAAAGAAAAGTAATTGCACAATAATCCAGTTTTTTGGGTAATTAACTTACTTTAAAATGAAATAAGACATTCAATGTGTTCCTTGTAATATAAATATAAACAAAACATCTAAAGAAAAGTAGTTGCACAATAATCCAGTTCAAGAAAACAAGGTTTTCCACAAACCAATTAACTCTTCTAGAAAAATTCAACAATTCCAAGTTAATAATCTTATCGGCCTCTCTTTGTACCTTTTAGGACAATCGCTAGTTCTATTTTTCAAAGAATTTATTTGTTTATTTTTCTGTCTTTGATTAAAAGAAATCATCAAACCAATAGTAAATTAAGGTCATGGATGGAAAAAAATAGCTACAAAGAGATTTACATTGATAGCACTGGAAACTATTCAAATGATTTTTCAATTTCCATTCCCAGGAAAGATCCGACAGATTTGTCGAAAAGTTCACTTCTTATGGAGGAAGTGAAGATTGAACCGTAGACCAAACCAACCACACAATGGATATATATTATGTCAATGGAGATTCTGGTTGGTCTTCACGCGCATCTTAAACATGATTCAGATTCTGGTTGGTCTTCACATGCATCTTAAACATGATTCAATGTGATAATATGTAAGAAAATTCTAGCTAAGATATTTAGTAGAGTGAATAGTTTAATGTATTTGGATTTCTCTATACAATATTGTAATTTTTTTTTGTTATTTAAATAGCGTTAATTTTTATTATTTAAATTGTTTTAAGTATAATTTTAGAATAAAAATTTTAGAATATTTAAATTTAAATTATATAATTTTTATAACACGAATACATGAGAAAAGATAAGAATTGTTTTTAATGTGATTTTTTAAAAGTTTTTTCTAGTGTATTTTTCTGGTTTAATTTCTCTAAACTCTAGTAAGAATTCATTGAAATCACAAACTTGATGGGTAATTCCCTTCAAAATAGAAGTGCCACTAGGGTGTCATAGGGGTTTTTCAGGGTGCTCAATCCATATATACAGTGAAAAGAACTAGTTTAAATAACACAAATCAAGATTTTAGCTCAATTTTTTTCCACAGATTCAGGGACCAAAAATTCCAAAAAATGACACTAAAGACAACTCCTAAAGGATATCTTATATTTAAAATAAATAAATTAGTATTTCTCTTCAAATACATTAAACAATTGAATGAAGATGCATTTATTTATCATATGTAAAGTAGATTTTGTTTTTATTAATGTTGTGTTCTTTTTAAGATAAAATTGAATCCAAATTTATTCTTTTTAAGATGAAAATTGAATCCAAATTTATTTACAAGATATTTATTTTATTCATTTTCTATGGTATTTTGATTTGTTAAAAAATTAAATTACTTATATCTCTATAAAATATATCAATCATATTTATTAATGTAATTGTACCAATAATTACTTTATATTATTTTTAATTTTTTAATTTTTTTAATAAATATCATTTATATATTTATAATTTTTAATGTAAAAATTATTCATATTTAAATAATTACGCTAATAGTCGTCTTTATTAGAAATGAATTCGAAGAATTTCAATTTTTCATAAATACAAAATTATTTGGATTCTTAGTCTAAGTCACAATCAGATAGATGAAATTGAAAGTTTAAAAAATTGAAGTTCACAATTTCCTGTTAATAATATATTCAATCTACACTGGGAACCGTTCACTCGGTTCAACGTTGTATTAACTTTATGGTCGACCGCTAATTAGGCTGGTGGATGTAGAGAAAGACCAAGCAGACCAGCTTCTTTATAGATCACTGGCCCTAAATGGATTTCATCGGCCCTGTCAGAGACAACCTCTCAGAGCTTTTGACCAATTAGGCATATGCCTGAAAAGCCAAAGAAGAAGAGACTTTTTGCCGGTTCAATCACTGCAAAGATCAGTGATGTCATAATTTCAAGGTGTGAATGAGTATTTGTTATGAACTTGCATTTCTAGTCTCATCTTTTGCAAGGGTTATCAATTGATCTCTGTTATACTCAATGTTGGTGACAATATGGACAACCCATTTTATAACTCTGGTACACATTTATATTTTTGTGACAGTTTTCAGCTTCAAATGTAAAAATAAGAGATTAAATTAATTTGCTTTTTTGCCACGTATTAAGAAGTTGCTTCAAAATCTAAAATCATGTAGAAAATCTAAGTGTATCAATTCAATTAATGATTACTTTTCTATTCAATTTAGTGGTCGGTGTGTGTTTATTCTAGCTGATTTGATTTTATTAGTATAATGTTATCAAAATTGTTTTTAGTGTGATTTTTTGGACTTTTTGGTGGTGCCCAGAAAAGTTTGAGGTGAAATCTTGATTTGTGTTATTTACCCTGGTTTTTTTACTTTATATATGGATTTAGCAGTCTGAAAAACCCCAGGACACTTCGATTGTGCAGGGTTACCCATTAAACTTGTGATTTCAATAAATTCATACCAGATTTTAGAGAAATTAAACCAGAAACACTCACCAAAAAATTCCAAAAAATCACACTAAAAACAACTTGCAATGTTACTTATCTGGAATTCCATTAAATTTATAAATTGATACTTGTATCTAAACTCTTCAGAGCTGTAGCAAAATCCAAATTCGTCCCAAAAAAATTCCTTCCTTGGCAATGCTCCCAGATCCTAGCCAGGGCACTCACCCATGTATCATTCGATTCTTATAGACAGTTTCCTATCTAGGGCGCTCACCCATGTAACATTTGATTCTTATAGACAGGGTGGAAGAAAGGAGTACAAAAATCCCCTATTATTTTTGTTTCTATTATCTTTTCATCCATTCATATTTATATTATTTCCCAATAATATCATATATTCTGGTCATATTTTATCTGAAATAGAATTAAATCGTTCAGGTCAAAAACCAATGGTGTTGTGTTGGTTTTTTATTAATGGATCTAGGTTTGGTTAGGTTAGGTTATCGATCTTAGGATTTTTATTTTTTAAAGTGTTTGTCTTTGTGTTGTATTGGAAAATATCATTAAACAAATGATAAATTGTGGTCATAGATGAAAGTGGTTGTAAGGGAATAAATTGTGGTTATGGATGAAAGTGGTTGCAAGGGAATTTATATTGAGAGTTGTAGAGAATATTCAAAATGATTTTTCAATTTCCATTCCTATAAAAGATTGGATGGGCTTGTTGAAAAGTTTGTTTCTTATAGAGGAAGTGAAGATTGAACCCTAGACCAGACCACATAATGGATGTATATTACACTAATAGAGATTTAGTTGGTTTTCACAAGCATCTAAAACATGATTTAATGTGGTAATATGTAAGAAAATTCTAAGGTTAGGCAGGATTTCTATAAAAGTTAAGATATTTAGTAAAGTAGTATAATATTTTTAGATTTTTCCATAGAATATTGTTATCTTTTGTTATTTAAACAGTGTTATTTTTTATTATTTAAATTGTTTTAAGTACAAAAATAAATTTAACATTTTAATAAAGAAATTAGAATATTCAAATTTAAATTTAAATTTTACAATCTTTACTACGCAAATTTATATGATAAAAGAATATCATATATGTAGAATAAATAAATCAGTACCACCCTTTAATACATTAACTCTCAATTCTTTACTAATGATGTTAGAAAAGTAATGTAGATCTTGTTTTTATTAATTGTGTTCTTTTTAACATGACAACTGAATCCAAATTTATTTATGGTTAATGCTATGTCTATTTTATTCCTTTTCCACTTTGATTTATGAAAAAATTAAATTATAATTTACAAATTTTTCTTTTTATAATTCATATATTTTGCATTTTGGTTTACCTATATGCCTATGGCTTATATCAATCACATTTATTAATGTGGTTGTGCTAGTTTTTAATTTTTTTTGGAGGGATAAATTACTTCTATATGCTTAGTCATATATGATAATTTATCTCATTTTAAAATGTCTTTGGTGAGTATGTGTGGGTAAATTTGAGGATTTAATTAAACTTTAATTAAAACATAATATATTTATGTTGAGGATAATAAATTTGTTTTAATTTTATACAGGGTGTGTATTACATAACATTTTAGATTTTTCACAATTAAGTGATTTGTTGTGTTTATGTCATGCCTACACTATTGCATACATCCTTTTTCTCAACAAGAAGCCATTGAGCACTCTTACAAATGAGACCTATAACATTGCACCCTAATGCCAAATACTCCCACAAGTATTTATTGTCCTTCATGTCATCAAAATATGACCCTTCAATGACAAGAAGTTTTGCTTATTATCCACCAAGTTCTTATGTTTCTCCTTCAACAAATAGTCTTCCAACAAAGTAGGGTAAGCCTTGTGTGACATAAATGCTTGTGTCGGTGGGGTGAAAGCACAAGGAGAGCACCCACCTTATGTATTGCCTTCTTTTACATAAATATATGCATGGGAAACTTCCATAGACTTCACCACCATTGATGGATGGTAACTTAGGTAGACCATCAATGCCCAAGTTCCAAGCATCTTGCCCCTAGAGGACCAAGAGAATGGAACTTGTGACCTCACCAAAATGGGGGGAGAGATCTCACATCTTACTTATGGCTGCTTCAACTAACCCTCAAGGCTACCAGACATCTAGCCCATCTTGGGAGAATAATCCATGGAATAGTAAATTAATGATATTGTGTTGGATCTACACTCACATCTAATGTGGATTATGTCTAACCATGTAACAGCCCCTGGTTTATTTTCCATGTAAAAAAAAATATAAGACCAAGGTCATGGGACACGTATTTCAAGTTGAATGGTGGACAGATATTATAGTGGGGATCACTTTTGGTTTATTTATGGCTAAGGAAATTGGCAAAGGCAAAGAGGCATTAATTGGCATTTATTTATAAGAAATAAAGAAAAATAGGAGAAAAGGAAGGTGAAGAGACACAGATTTGCATGTGAAGGAAATTAGAAGAAAAATGAAGAAAATGAAAAAATAGAGGCCTCAATGATTAAAATGCTTCTGAGGATCAATTTACAACTTTTGTTAGTCAGTTTTTGGAGCACACTCTCATTCTCTCATCCTCTCGTATTCTTGCACAATTAGAGCATTCTTGAAGCATTTTGGAATACATTTTTGAAGAAAGAAGGTGTTAGGGTCCCACCCTAACCCCCTTATTTATGTAATGGGATCACGTCATAGTCAAGAGTCAATAAAGCCCATATTAATAATTGTAAGTGGTTAACCCGCAATTAATGACGAGACCACAGTTAGTTGCAAATGGGCCGTAGTATTAAATAAAACCCACGGTATTGATCCGTGGTATTGCATGTATGAGTCATATATAAAGGATAGAGACTCCCTAGGAGGAGCATCGTGTCTTATTTTGTAATCGAGCTCTACTCTATCGGAGGTTCCCCCCTCGAAGAGGCAAATGATATTACTCTCTGAATAATAAATTCATTATTGTTCTTTGTTCTGGGTATCTTCTCTTCGCATATTCTGTATTTGGGTATCGTTTTGCAGGTTAAGAGCATAACAAGTGGTATCAGAGCACTTTCTTGGGCACAAAAGTGGAGAATTTTTTTTAATTTTTGCAGGATTTCGGGGGCGGCGAGTTTGCAGATCATATCTGTATGTTTTGGTGCAATATCTGCAAAATCTAATTGCAGATCTATATTCTTTGTGAAAAAATAGTTGATTTCAAAAAAAAAAATCGGTTGAATCGGAGTCCGGATGAAGGAGATATTGCTGATCTAAAAATCAGTGGGGTTGCAGACAATTTTCATGGCAGCGAGTTTGCGGCGTAGATCTGGACATCCTGGTGCACGATCTGCAAAATCTAATTGTAGATCTGGAATCTTTGTGAAAAAATACCTAATTTCAAAAAAAATCAGTTGAATCGGAGTCCGGATGAGGGAGATATCGCTGATTTAAAATCAGCTCTTTTTTGCAGAAATATTGGTGACGGCGGGAGAGTTGCAGTGCAGATTTGAAATTTCATTGCCTGGATCAAAATTTCTATTACATGGGCAGATGCAGAATGGTTGTTCCATTTCCAAAAACAGGTCATAATAGGGATTCTGAGCAATATTGACTAAACTGTGACAATTTCCAATTTTCGCCAAGTGAATTTTTTTCAAAACTCTCTTCATGGCTTCTCGCAAGGTTCTATATTTTACAAGAAAAGATGATGGTCCTACTATTGAAGAATTCATACAAAGATACAAGTCCACACATGGGACATATTGGAAAAAGCAACATCTTTGGGTACAGTGGTTACCTCTGGCTGAATGGTGGTATAACACCAACTATCATGCCACCACCAAAATGACTCCCTATGAAGCAGTATATGGTCAACTCCCGCCTTCACCTACTTCGTATCTCAAGGGGTGCTCAAAAGGACAAGCAGTGGATCAACTCCTACAACATTGCGCAACCATGCTCGCCCATCTTAGAGAGAATCTTCATCAAGCTCAGAACCGCATGAAGCAACAGGTAGACCAGCATCGTTCAGAGCGCCAATTTCAAGAAGGGGATCAGGTCTTTTTACGGCTACAACCATATAAGCAAACATCACTCAAAGACAAGGGGTGTCAGAAACTATCTCCCAAATTCTACGGACCATATCAAGTACTTCAGCGCATTGGAGAAGTGGCTTACAAGTTGGCCTTGCCACCTACTGCAAAAATCCATCCAGTTTTCCATGTCTCATGCCTCAAGAAAGTGATTGGGAACAATTGCAGAATTCAGACCAGTCTACCTGAAGTGGACGAAGAAGGGTCCATCTGGCTTCAACCCGAACAAGTCCTAGACACACGAGACAAGCAACTGCGCGGCCGCATGATTAAGGAAGTCCTCGTCAAATGGAAAGACACCTCTTCGGAAGATGCAACTTGGGAACCAGCCACTATTCTTCAGTAGTTTCCGCAGCTTCAGCCTTGAGGACAAGGCTAGTCTTAAGGGGGAGGGCATTTTAAGGTCCCACCCTAACCCCCTTATTTATGTAATGGGATCACGTCATAGTCAAGAGTCAATAAAGCCCATATTAATAATTGTAAGTGGTTAACCCGCAATTAATGACGGGACCACAGTTAGTTGCAAATGGGCCGTAGTATTAGATAAAACCCACGGTATTGATCCGTGGTATTGCATGTATGAGTCATATATAAAGGATAGAGACTCCCTGCGAGGAGCATCGTGTCTTATTTTGTAATCGAGCTCTGCTCTATCGGAGGTTGCCCCCTCAAAGAGGCAAGTGACATTACTCTCTAAATAATAAAATCATTGTTGTTCTTTGTTCTGGGTATCTTCTCTTCACATATTTTGTATTTGGGTATCGTTTTGCAGGTTAAGAGCATAACAGAAGGCAAAGGAAAGTAGGGAGGACAAGGAAACAGTGGGATCAACATTTACAGTTGGATTGCTTTGCAGGTAACAGGTTGCATGTGTCATTTCCTTTCTAATTTATGGATACATTGTATGTGCATGTGATTCTTTGGTTATGTGTTATCATTGGCATGGAGATTTTCATGGATTGATAGTGGTTTTATCTTTGTCTTTCCATTTCCTAGATAGCCATGGTGTAGTGGGTTTTTCCACTTATTGTTTTTCTGATTGGTGCTCATATTCCTGATGGTTGTGGGCTGGAACAAATGATCTAGAAGCCCTGGAACAACTTGGGTTGAGTTACTAGTCCTGAAACCTAGGTTGGAACAAATTCTTTGGAGCCCTTGGTGTGTAGAGTTACTATTCCCTGGACCCGGGTTAGACAAACTCTCTAGAGCCCTAAAAGGTTGTGGGTTGAGTTACTAGTTCTTGGAGCCCTGGGCAACTTAGGTAGAGACCGATCTAGTTGATGTTAGTGATTTTCAGACCATAGAGGTGGAATCACTATGGTTGAGGTTTGAGGTGGTTTGGCCTCTGGAAGCCCTAGTTGGTTTTGTTTTGGTTTAGTCCATGAAATCCCACATTCATGTTTGAAATATGGCATGGGGGTAATTGGTTGAAAGAGAGATTTGGTTTAATCCAATCTATGGTCGGGTGGTACGTAGAAGTCCCTGACTTGGTTGGTATTTTCATAGATTAATAAGAGTTATTTTCTATTGTGATTCATGTATACTTGTAGTGATTATTTTGGTGATATTGTGGCTGAGTTGTCATGGTTTCTATGTTGGTTATTCGTTGATTATATGTTGGTTATATGATGTGTATTACTTATGGCTCTTGAATGTTTTTTATGAATATATGAATGGTTGATGAATGCAAGGACTAGCAAGCACTATTATAAGCTAGAGAGGGCTTAAAGCCTCCTTGGTGATTTTCATATGAAGACTATCAGTTTATGATCATATATGCATTCGTGACCTGTAGCTTACATGTGTGCCATATGTTTGACAAAATGTATGTTATGGATTAGGCATATTTGGGTCAAGTTCTCGCTTGAGTTTCAATTGATTAACATTGTCAGTACCCTTGATTGCATTCTGGAAAGTTTAAAGCAATTTTAGGCAGTGATCTGGAGGATGGCTTGAAAAGGTGGCACAAATCCCGGGACCGCATGCTTAGAACTGAATACTTAGGTCATAACCATTGTAGCTAAGCTTACGATTACATTTGGAGCCTCATAATTGCATGTATGCTTTGTTGTGGGTACGGTTGGGGGTTAGGTCAGAGATAAAACGGTTCCATCTCAGGATCTGGTCATCAAAAATTGTGGATTGACTTTTGAGTGATCTAGTGCTCCTGAGGGGTATTAGTAAGTTGTCGGTGTGTCAGCCCCACTTCCATAACTGGAACTTGGAGGTTGGGTCATTTCATAGTGACACTCGTCTCAAATTTACCCCAACGATCTTGTGAAATTGGGTATATGTGGGAGGGGTGGTCATAGGGTAGTGTCAGAGCTTCCAAGTTCAAAAACTTTATTGGATGGGCTAAATGTATATGGTTATGCATGCATACTAGGACAGATATGAATCATGGTGATCATTATGTAGTTTGTTTCATCATGATGTTGTTGGTATGCTATGATGTTGATATGTTGGTCGAGATGGAGTAGGCGATGCAAATTGTCAGAGCAAGGTTGCAACACTGGTCATCGAGGTAAGAGAAAATCGTTGTACAAGTTTGTATGTTGAGCATGCAAGCATGATGGTTAATGGTTGTTATATGTATTATGATTATTTTCATTCCTATAATTTTGTTGTCGTTGTGGTTACATGCATGATAGATGTTATTTAATCAATGCAGTCATATGCACGTGTTTTGGTTAGCCATGCATGGTAGTTAACTTCTTGTTATATGCATTACGATCATACACATCATGATTATGGTCATTGCATTTAAGATCTTGATGTTATATGTATCGTGTCAATCTGGATTAGCTTGTGCAGATGGTTATGGTTATGATATTCAAGTATGAGTCGATATACTTGTGATATTGTGTCATACTAATCTGGACTGATTTGTGAAGATGTGATAGCCTCCCGTGAGATACATTATGGTATGAGTTTTATTATGTCGTCTATTGGGTTTATTTAACATGGTATGTTTGCAAGAAATAGAAGATCAAGGATGAAGAGCAGAGTAATGGACTATGGTTCAGATGACTCCCCTTAGAGGCATGACATGAAACCTACAGAATGGAAAAGTGACATGATTATGTGGCATCTTTTCAGGTACAAAATGTATGAGAAATTAAAATCAAGTTTTGGAAAGTGTGGTTAAATTCAATGGAGCTTTGGAGATCAGGGCCTTATAGTAGTGACAACTTCTACCTTAGTGTGGACCATAGACAGTAAGGGGTTATGTTTACAGGTTGTTTGAATGTTTGATTAATTGCATGATATGAGTATGTATCTATAAGATTGCGTGAAGGAATGATCTTGTTTTAAGATGGTTGTACTAACATAATATGTGTTGAGACAGTAGTTATGCACTTGAGTGCAAGTAGGTGCTAGTTGTAGTATTATGACAAATGACTGTGAGTTGATTATGATATGGTTGTTATTCTTGGTAAAGGTTGATTTCAAATTAATAGACACGATGTCTTGATATTTCGAACATGTGATTAACATGTGTGAATAGTTGCATGGAAACATGCTCAGTATTGGAAAAGGTAACATTTGATTTGTTTATATAACAGTTGGGTGATGTGATAGCACATAATAAAACTCAATTGCAAGAAGGAAAAAGGTAAAAGAAAGGAATTGGGTGAGAATTCCTTTGTCTATGTTTAGACTACGATTCACACGAATCCCCTTAGAGGCTTGACGTGAAACCTACGGAATGGAAAATTGGTAAGCTTATGTGGCATGTTTTTAGATACAAAATGTTTGAGAAATTAAAATCAAGTTTTCGAAAGTGCGGTTAAATTCAGTAGAGCTTTGGAGATCGAGCCCTTATAGTAGTTGACACCTTCTATCTTAGTGTGGACGATGGATAGTAAGGGGGTATGTTTACATGTTGTTTGAATGTTTGATTAATTGCATGATATGAGAATGTATATATAAGATTGCATGAAGGAATGATCTTGTTTTAAGATGGTTGTACTAACACTATATGTGTTGAGATAGTTGATATGCACTTGAGTGCAAGTGGGTGCTAGTTGTAGTATTATGACAAAAGACTGTGAGTTGATTATGACATGATTGTTAGTCTTGGTAAAGGTTGATTTCAATTAATAGACACGATGTCTTGATTTTTGGAACATGTGACTGACATGTATGAACAGTTGCATGGCAGCATGCTTGGTATTGGCAAGAAAAGGTAACAGTTGATTTGTTTATATAACTAACAATTGGGTGATGTGGTAGCACATAATAAGACTCAACTGCAAGAAGGAAAAAGGTAAAAGAAAGGAATTGGGTGAGAATTTTTTTGTCTATGTTTGGAAACCAAAATTCCAAATGAATGAGTGATTTTCATGTTCATGAAGTCTTCTTAACCTTGATTTTGCCTGACATTATGTGGATATGTGCCATATTAATGAACATGTATTTGACAAGTATAACACTTGGCTTTTAGTTATGGCTAGATTCGTCAAGGAATTGGAGTCCTTTGAGAGATGAAATACGTATGTGTTTAGTTACAGGTCAGCATGTCAAGTACAACAAGGTATGGTAACCGATATATTGTTATGTTTATTTATGCATTGACAATTATGTGTTTACGGTGGTATGATTTAGGGGATTGCATGGAAAAACAGACTACCATGAAATCTTGAATAAGGCTTGGATTGAGCTTTCCCTTGCAAGCATTGGGAACCCATGGGATTGAGTCATGGTGTCTATTGAAAGCTTTGTGCTTTCGTTGTTTTATGATTTGTTTGTGTTTGATTTGCATTTTTTTTTTTATGTCTAATGCATGGCCATGCCACTTTATTTGTGGTGTCGTATTGCTATTGGTTTTTCGTGGTTTTCTTCTTGTTTATTTCTTTTTCTTGCCTTTTATGTTTTGAGGGCCTTGGGAATCGGTTTGGGAAAGAGGGAATCTAATGGATATCGGGGAGATTTGAATGAAACCAAATAGGTAATGTAAGACCCGGATGAAGCTCGGTGCATGCCATAAGGGTAGCTAAAGGAAAGAATATGACAGCCAGTTGAATTGGTTGGGTCCATTGGGATAAATGGATAGCGGCAAGGCATTCATGAGAAAGGTAACAGGAAAGGTAAATTAAATGGGTTTGAGGAGTTAGATTCTTTGGTTAAGTTGGGAACTATTGTTCTCAATGTTCTGCATGTTGTGCGCGGATAAAGGGAGTTCTCTTAACCTTAACCTTATGATATATGGTAATTATGTTGTGATCATGATTATATCAGTGTCTATATATATGTGTGTGTGTGTGTGTGTGTGTGTGTGTGTGTGTGTGTGTCGTTGTCTAATAGGGTCGTAAAGGATCATGCTTGTGGAGGAATGATTGTTTATGCAGGTGAATGACATGAAAAGGTTCCTGGCTATGAGGAATCCAGTGAGCAGAGTAGCCCTGGAAAATCTCTGAGGTTAGTATCATGTGGATAAGATTTGATATTATATTCTTATAATTATGTCTATGTTTATGATATGGAAAGCATCGCTTAAGGATAAATCATCATAGTGAAAGCAGTGTGATATGTGGCATGCTGGAACAAGCATGGATAGTGGAATGACACTAGAAGCAAGGTTGTTTGGTAGAGATAATGTTTTCTATGGATGTGTAGTACTAGTGTGGTGTACATGTTGTACATGTGGTGTTTTGTACATGTGGTGTTGTGTACATGTTGTGCAGGTGGTGCTATGTACATGTGGTGTTGTGTACTTGTTGTACATGTGGTGTCGTGTACACGTCGTACATGTGGTGTTGTGTACTTGTTGTACATGTGGTGTCGTGTACACGTCGTACATGTGGTGTTGTGTGCATGTTGTGCATGGGGTGTTGTTTACATGTGGTGCTATGTACATGTTGTAAAGGTGGTGTTGTGTACATGTTGTACATGTGGTGATATGTACACTTGGTGCAATGTACATGTTGTACAGGTGGTGTTGTGTACATGTTGTATTTGCAGTGTTGTGTACATGTTGTACATGTGATGCTATGTGCACATGGTGTTGTGTACATGTAGTGCTATGTGCACATGGTATTGTGTACATGTTGTGTGGGTGGTGTTGTGTACCATGTTGTACATGTAATGATATGTACATGTGGTGTTGTGTACATGTGGTGTTGTGTACATGTGGTGATGTGTACATGTTGTGCAGGTGGTGTTGTGTACATGTGGTACATGTGGTGTTGTGTTCATGTCGTACATGTGGTGTTGTGTACATGGTGTGCATGTGGTATTGTGTTACGTGTATTGTGTAGTCATTGTATTGTGACATGTGTATTCATTGTGTTGTACACTTGGTGTAGGTGTATGTGTTGTGTTATACACCGGATGTAGCTGTATGTGTTGTGTTATACACCGGGTGTAGGTGTATGTATTGTGTGGCACACAATGTGTGGATGCATGCGTGTGATGTACACTGTGTGTGTGTATGTGATTGAAGATAAGAGAAAGTACTGGGAGATTTTTGGGTGTGGCAATTGATTTGATGTGTGTACGAAAATGACAAAGAACAAAGGTAGAAGTAAAGAACCATTTGAAAGATAATTATTAGTACTTTATTTTAGTTTCTAATTACACATGTGATCTATGACCCTGCTTTATGATGATTGCATGTGATATATGATTTGATTTATGATGGTTGAGTTTTGAGCTAACCGGATGTGATATGTTTATATATGATGATTTGATCGAAGGGATAGTTTGATTGTTGTATCAGAATTACAAGTGTACCTTTTTTATGATCTACCAATGAGGTATGATTCAAATGTACTTCAATTAATTTTGAATCTAATGGAAACTATGTGCATGGTACAGGAAAGCATTGAAATGCCCAGGTTTAAGTGGTTGAAAATGCCCAGTTTGGGTGGTTGGAATTGGCTGCCAAATAATTAGTAGCAACAACGAAAGGAAATGGAATATGCAACAGTATGTTGGTAAAGAATTCAGGAGTGAGACCATTGTCGAACTCTGGTACCCAATAGTGTCCTTTAATTTCCATGAACATGCTATGACTAGTATGATGGCATTGAGGAAGGGATATGCCTTGGTTTTTGGACCTTCCGATGAAAGAAAACCTTTCCCAGGGATGGATCGCTCGAGGGACTATGTAGAAGAGAAGGGAATTCCTGTGGAACTTTGAAGGTGTGTGATTGCACAAAAGGGGTTGACCAGATTTCTCGAGGGACTATGTAGTAGAGAAGGGAAGGTCGAGGAATGAATTTTTTTGCCATTAGCATTTCCAAATGGAATCATAAACACATTGGAAGTGTTCCCTAAAACAATGAGCCGATAACTGTTCACTGAGAGAATAAGCAACATGAGGATCATAGTGTTGGACATTGGATGCAGGTTTGACTTTGGCAGTGGATTCTGGACTTCCTGGGAAGGAGGTGAATCTTAGTACTACATTTGAGGGTGGAGGTGTGAGCCTATAGATTCTCTTTTCGACTAATGCCAGCATCGTATCCTTTTATTTGTTGGTTGAAGCAAATTTTCATGAGTATATATGTGGTTGTTATTGTAAATATTTTAATGAGCTATGCTATAAAGCTTTAGTAAATGGTATGATTGTAATATTTTCAGTAGTGGTCATTGTAAATACTACAACGAGCTAGATTATAAAGCTCCATGGGCAGTATGTTATGTTTTTCAACTGTTTGCTAGTCATAGGAGTTAGAACACCGAGGATAGTGTTCCCCCAAGGGGGAGGTGTTTGTAACAGCCCCTAGTTGATTTTCCATGTAAAAAGAAATATACGACCAAGGTCATGGGACATGTATTCCAAGATTAATGGTGGGAAGATATTATAGTGGGGATCACTTTTGGTTTATTTATGGCTAAATAAATTGACAAAGGAATTAACAAAGGAAAAGAGGCATTAATTGGCATTTATTTATGAGAAATAAAGGAAAATAGGAGAAAAGGAAGGTGAAGAGACACAACTTTGCATGCTAAGGATATTAGAGGAAAAATGAAGGAAAATGAAGAAAATAGAGACCTCAATGATGAAAATGATTTTGAGGATCATTTCACATATTTTGTCAGTGGAGCTTTTATCAGTCAATTTTTGGAGCACACTCTCATTCTCTCATATTCTTGCACAATTAGAGCATTCTTGGAGCACTTTGGCATACGTTGGATTTGGAGAAAGAAGGTAAAGGAAAGCAGGGAGTGCAAGGAAACAATGGGATCAACAACTACAACTAGATTTCTTTGTAGGTAACAGGTTGCATGTGTGATTTCCTTGCTGATCTATGGATGCATGGTATGTGTTATCACAATTTGAGATTTGAGATTAAAGCTTCAGGAACTTGAATTACTTGTTTAAATTTTTTATTTTAAAAGTTTTGAAAACGCTGAAAATTATTTTCTCAGCGTTGTTTCAAAAAAAATAAAGGGAATCATTGACAAATCAAATGACAACAATATGGTTCATAGACTAAGATGAAGGTGCTACCAAATTAATGATCATCATGACCTATTATCCAGCGACAGTTGGCACTGGAAAATCAAATGGTAGGGACATGATTCAGTGAATGGTGCAGGGTATTGGGCTAATAGTAGATATGATCTTATTCTAAGCTACAATGTTTATTCATCATGAATTTGTTAGAAGTGATTTATGGAGTTACGGATGTGATGTTTAAGGCATAAGGCAGATATTTTGTTATCATTCCAACCGAGCAGCTAGAAAATCGGGTTCTTCACATCACATAAGGTTCATATACTTCGTTTCCTTTCCAAAAATTGGCACCACCATTATAACTGTATCCACAAATTTTGTGACCTATTGTTAGATATCTGGGGGAAAGGTTGTTGTTTGCATAGAGGACAGCCAAAAGGCCCTGAAATCCTTGAAGCCATCCTGGAACTTCGGGAACAATTTCGACAAGCAGGCTGGGAATATGTTTGTTTCAGATGTGATGGCTATCATAATGGAGTGGATCAAGATTTTGCAGAGGGGTTCGACAGACAAAATGTTAGCATAGTTGGCATTTCCTTCCCGGTCACATAGGACATAATTTCGTAGGAAACAATCCTCTCGGTCGATGGAGACTGATGGTTTAAGAACCGAACCCTGGCAGGTATCGACGTTCCATTTTTCCTCAAAGATGACCACATAGATAAACATTGGTGGTTAGGTGTGTAGAGGTCCTAGCTTAAAAGATGCTGGCATGAGACCCTGAATGTTATTCATAGATATTTTACCCGCAAAGGTAATTACCATAGAATGGGTATGTACCATTTTAAGTTTCTCACACACATTTATGGGCAAGTGCATATGAATATGCCATATTTCTTATTAATGAGTTTGAGAAAGATGTATGCTAAGATTTAATCTATACCAAGGTCGCCTTCCCTCTCTGCTTTCCATAAAGCCCTGATTAAAATGTTAGTTGTTGATCATTTGAAGAAGATAAATAGAACATGGGAACATTTTTTATTTTGTGGAGGTTTCATTGAGATAGTAAACCCTAAGCCTGAAACAAGAAAATGTGGGAAACATAAGGGTTTTGTTAAAACTATTAAAGCCTCAGGGGAATCCTCTTCCATTCAAACCAGAAGTAAGAGGAAGGTGTTACAACCTGAAACCCATGTTCCAGTACCTACATTGAAAAGGGTTTATACTAGGAAGGATAAAAGGGCCATGAGAGAGAGAACCTTATCTCCTCCCTAGGATCTAGAGCAAGTTGAGGTTGCAGACCCTCCAGAACAAATTCCTGCAGATGAACCAATTGAGGTTGTAGAAGATGAACCTAGTGAAATAGGGGAGATTAAAGTTGGCATGGTACGGGGAAGAGAAAAAGGGAACCTACCCTGGCTAAAATTTATGGGATTCGAAAGCATCATACTTGAACTGTAAACAAATTTTAGCTCAAGTTTAAACTGAGGCAAAACCCTACTCTAGCAAACCAGGTCATTGACCTAGATGACGCACCCCTCAAATATTTATTAATAAACAAGGACCACCCTACAAATTATAAGAAGAAAAAACATCAAAGGAAGCAGTTCCCCAAGGCTAGAAAGGCGAAAGGGTTGAAAGAAAATCAAACCGGTGAGGTAGACTTTTTACTTAGGGTAGCAAAGTAGCTCAAGTGAGAATTTTTGAGCCCCGCTGCCAATTAATTTGTCAACGTTCTTTTTTACAGATTTACACAAAGCATTGACAATTATTTTGTCAGCGCTAGTTTGTTCTGTTTTGCGCTAACAATTGTTTTATCAATGCCAGTTTTGCTCCGTTTTAGCAGCACACTACGGGATTGCCTCCCGATATATGTTTCTAATTGGTTTGTCAGCATTCTTTACATTTTTTATCCCATAAAATATGCTAGTATTTTTTTAGCACCCACATATTTTGTAGGATTTTGGCAACTGTGAAAGGATTAGTTTTGTTAAAGATATCTGGAAGATATTTATACATAGTTGATATCATTCCTTGAGGATCATATTATAGGTCTATGAATATGTGTAATTCTGAGCATAGTAATGAATATTTGAGTAGGATTATCAGGCACAAGACAGGGGATTACCAGATTTTATGGTAGAAAGACCAGTTACCATTTTTTCATTCCTTTTCTTCAGCAACTTTACCGGCGACTGCTCCACTTATTATTACAAACAAATTATCATGTACTATGTAGTCAAGAGACAATGCATTAAGTGTTTATCTTTGTAAATACATATTAGATATAGTATAAGAGATAAGATATATTTCCTCAAGATAGTTTGTAATTAAATTTTCCTAGAATCATGGTTTCAGTTTGTAAATAGTTATTTATGAAGTTATTCCGAAAACAGAACAAGGGTTCAAATTTTTTGAAAAAAGAAACCCCTTGTATATACTTTTTAAGATTAATATATTTTATGTAGATAGTGCTACATGTGCAGTGTCCACAGATTCATGTTTGAATGGTTTCCTATCCATTTTACTGTTGTGATTATTTTCTCCTTAGTCAAGACTTTGATCATTAAATCTTCAGTATTTGAAAAAAGTTGCATGAATTTGAATTATTACTGAATGCTCAAGTTCATGTTTTTCAAATTACTTATGTGTTTTTTAGATTAGATATCATTTGCAGAAATCATATTGCTATGTTTTTGGTATTTATTTTCTACATTCTTCTACCATACCTTGATGATGATTGTCTAAGTAGTCGTAATATATCTTGCCTTCGCTAGAGTTGTTCATATAACTTATGGCTAGCATCTTTTTTCTGTAAAAGACTCCATGCTCTCAAAGTATAGTTAAGGAGAAATCCCTCTCTGGATTGAAGGGAAAGCTTTCAATCTCAAAGAGGTTTGAAGGTTACCTCAGTGAGTTTCCTTCCACAGCTAAGGAAAAATTCTAAGTTATAACAGTATTTGCATGTGATTATTTGGTTGTGTGTTGTCATTGGCATGGATATTTTCCTGGATTGATAGTGATTTTGGCCTTGCCTTACCATTTTTTGGATAACCATGGTGTTGTGGGTTTTTCCGCTTGTGGATTTTCTGATTGGTTCTTAGGTTCCTAGTGGCTGTGTGTTAGAACAAACACTCTAGAAGCCCTAGAACATCTTGGGTTGAGTTACTAGTCCTGGAGCCTAGGTTGGGAAAAATGCTCTAGAGCCCTTGATGGATTGAGTTCCTAGTCCCTAGAGCCAGGTTAGATACACTCTAGAGACTTGGAAAGTTGTGGGTCGAGTTACTAGTTCTTGGAGCCTTAGACAATTTAGGTAGAAACTGATCTAGTTGATGTTAGTGATTTCCAAGCCATAGAGGTGGACTCAATGTGGTTGAGGGTTGAGGTGGTTTTGCCTCTGGAAGCCCTTGTTGGTTTTATTTTGGTTTAATCCATGTGATCCTACATTCATGCTATGAATATGGTGTGGGGGTGTTGGATGAAAATGAGATTTTGTTCAGCCCAATCTATGGTCGGGTGGTACATTGAAGTGCCAGAATTGGTTGTTATTTTCATATATTAATAAGATTTATTTTCTACTCTGATTCATGTATACTTGCAATGATTATTTTGGTGATATTATGGCTAAGTTTCCATGGTTTTTGTGTTCGTTATTTGTTGATTATATGTTGGTTATATGATGTTTATTATCTATGGCTCTTGACATTTTTTATGAATATATGAATGGCTGATGAATGCATGGTGTTTGGTAATCTGCAAACGAAAAAAATTTAATTGATGTTAATTTACTACATAAATTATTGACCAAGGCTTGTAAATTCATGAAGTGTATGTGCATTGTTTGTCCTAGGAATCCTTATTATTCAAGCAATTCCTAGATTAAATTGAGATATCGAGATGCACATGTTTTCTCTAACAACTATCACTCTTACATGAAAGTAAATATATCACTCTTAACAAAAATGAAATCAAAATTATTTCACTTTCTTAAAAGAAATATCACACTTTACTTGAAAGAAACATCACACTTGCTTGAAATAAATATCACACTTTGCTTGAAATAAATATCACACTTGCTTAACTAAATAATGAAATTAAATCTAAATCACTCTGACAGAAAAAGAGAAATTAACTCTATAATCACACTAATTGAAAATTTAAATCTTCTTCACTCAAATGTAATTCAAATTATACTACAAATCCTAAATCAATCCACACTTTTTCGTACTAATTTTCATGTGCATAAGAGATCTCGGCTTCACTCATTCATCCTACAACAAAATGATTAAACAACTTATGCTTTAAAATATGTCCTAAAATTTCATTCAAAATTGAAACTGGACAATTAGATGAACTAATTAAACACTATATAAAATGAAAAATTGAAATGTTAATTAAAAACGATAAAACCTTACAACTTTGGGGGGGGCTCCTGCGAGATGTAGGTAACAGCACAACTTCTTCAAAGGACTATATAAGCATTGAGATAACGCACAACAAGGGTATCAAACAAAATAGAGTTTTTATAACTATAAACATAGTTTCAAAAATAATATTCAAGTCTATCATTTATCATGCCTAGAGGTAGATTTATAACCTCTATCAATAATTGTTTTTAGAGATTAGAGATTTACAAGCCAATCCTACTCGACAGATACTAAAAATAACATAAGAAGATAATATGACATGATTTCCTCGTGATTTTATATCGGAGATGCAAATCATGAGATAAATATATGCTTCCATTAATTTTCTCCCTCGCCCAGTTCACCTTTGGCTCCTTCTTCATTGGTTGACTTTCGTGTTGACTGGGCTTATACAATGTTTTTAGCATTGATCCAGGTCATGAAGATAGGTAAATATTGTTATGCCAGTTATTAGCCACCTGCCCATATGTATTGTTCCTCGGCTGGAGTTTCAAAACCCATCGAACCTTCAACTATGTTGTGGAATCAGTCATTAGCTGCAGAATTGGTGCAATTCAGTAGCTTATGAAAATATTGAGTTAAATAATAAATAACAATGAAACTTATGAAATAAAATATGTTTAAATACATGTTATTTCCATGGACCTTGTAAATTGATGCTCAATTAGATTTATTAGAGTCAAAAAGAAGGAGGATGGAGTGTAAGAAGGTTGTCAAAAAGAGACAATTTTGGGCTTCAACATTCTCCCACACATAAGACATTGCATGTCCTCGTGATCAAAATTTCAAAAGTTGTAATCATTCTCTATTAATGAGCTTCTTTAGAGGCTTGAGCAAGAATATATAAGTTAGTTCTTCTTGATTTCCTGATATTGATTGTTGTCCTTGGTTTCTTCATCAAGATCCTGTACTACAAACTTATGACCTTTTTCTTAAGAAATTTATTTTTAGCTTTAAATTTCTTATTTTTCTCATACCATAAACCAAGATGTAACAATATGTTATCATTCTGAGTTCTCTAGATTTCATTTCGTACCTGTAGTGTTTCATGTTCCTGCTTCAAATGTCTATTTAATACCTCCAATTCATAGATTTCCTGCTTATGAGTGTTTAAAATTTGGCCTTTTTTTGGAGGATCAAAAGGAATTCCTTCATTTCAAATTTCTTCTTGGTTTGAGGATGATTCAACAGTTTTTCCTGTAGCTCTTTGTTCCAAAGATTCTATGTAGCCATATATTTCTTGCTGGACAAGATCGATTTTTGGATTTCTCCTAGTTGGACTTGCAACTGGTGATGGAACTCTCAATTCCTCTTCTTCTAAATTGATCAATTTTGGAGGTTGTTGAGATTGTGCATGTATTGGTTGTTAAGCCTTGCACTTCTTCTTATAGTTGAAGGTGAGTTTTCAGTAGTACGGGGATGCTTTTTAACCTTTTCTTGCTTTATTTTTCCTTTTGATGTACTTTCCCCTTTATTGTTGGCTATATTTCTTCTAACATTTTTTTTCTTAAGAGTTTCCAACACACTTACAAGACAGTTTTCATCATCAGAATACTGATAATTTTTTTTTTCTTGTGCAGATGAGTTTTTCTTAGGGTGTGGCGATAACTTTCTTCTACTCTTCCTTGTTTTATTACTAGGTTCTTCTTGTTTAGCTTCACTGAAATGATTTCTAATCAAAATTATCCCCTTTGATTTTCATATGGGCTTCAATTAAAATTTTCACTAACCCATGATTGTACAAGTCATTATTTATGGATTGTATTTTCCTCTGAATGTTTCTAGCCATTTTTCTCAAACTACGAAGTAGGAAGTATGGTAAGTTGATTTCATTACCATCAAGAAAATTCATCATCAAGCGAGCACGGTAAAAGAACATGTTTCCAAACCTACCTACACAAGTTATGAATTTTTGAATAAATAATAACAAATTCCTCCATTTAGTATTTAAGGCTATGACTGGGATTCCCTTCTTAAAGACAGAGATATCCGTACCTGGATTTTTGAGGAAGACTTCCCATTCTTTCCCCTTAATCTTCCAGTTCTTGAACCAACTTTCCTTGATTCTCGTTAATCCAGTAGGTTCTGCTACAAATGACTCTATCATAACCAATTTAATGTCTCTAATCTCTGCTTCTATAGCATCATATGCCCAAAGAAATGATTTCGTAACTTCTTTCTCATGCCCATAAAATTTTTCAACAAATTCGAACCATTGCACTTGTTGCAACTGTTATTTCAACTGTGGTTATCCTTCAAGAAATTTATCCCCATTTGGTTTTGAGCATACAATGACTCCCATGTTGAAGAAGTCTTAGTCCCTAATTTCTCTTTTCGACAAGGTTATGGAAGGAGTTTGGTTATGGAATAGGTTAAAGGCACAGAATTTGGGTAATAGGTGAGGTGTTTTCGACAATGGAATAGGGCCGAGTGGAATGGATATGATGCAAAGAACTGTGATGGTATGCGAAGGAAATGGGATGTTATATGGAAGGAAGGGAGCAAGTTTGAATAATAACAAGGTTTCATATCAGATTCATATCCTTTTGACAAGATATAGATATTTTCATTAGAATCAAATTTATTTCATAATGAGGATAATCATTATACAAAATGGGAGTAGCAATGGTCATTCATCTATTTAATTTCATAATTTAATGTTTTTCCCTTTATTGTATAACTAATATTTACATACCTTCTATCTTTCCTCACTAATTTTTGGATTTTCCTTTTGTAGGTTGTAACCAGGTTGCTTTAGCTATGATCTTCATTCAATTTGTTTTTGCCATGATCTTCATTTAATTTGCTTTTGCCATGATCTTCATTTGCCCTGCTTGCAATATGTCAAGTCAGCTGTGGAATTCCATGAGAGTTGCAGATTATTAACAATTCTGTAGTTGCCTTATTCTTCAGAAAAGGAAAAAAAAAAGAAATGGGACAAGAATAGGGAATTAAAAACAAATTCTATGCTGCCAAGAATTCATGGTTTACAACTTAGATTTTTTGTATAAACATGCCAACAATGTTGGTTTTCATGTTTATACATATTTTTTTTTTGAAAGAAAGTAGAAGGCTAATTTGGAGAGGAAAAGAATAATCTTCCTTGACCAACTTCAAATCAAGATTATCTTGCACATTTCTTATGAACTCTTCCTTTGTTAATGGTTTATGATATATTCGTAATCTATGACTATTTACAAAGAAAGTTACTTTTTCTTCATCAATGGTTTTGATTCTGACTGCTCCATTATCAAAGACATTTTCATTATCATAAGAACCAAGATAGTGAGTTTGAAATTTTCCTTGAAAATATATAAACTTTGAATAAAAAAGAATTGTCCAATCACCGGGTTGGAATTTTATTTCTTTGATAAACTTATCATGCCACCTAGATCTTTGTTGTTGGACTATATTGGTTCTATGAATAACATCTTTTCGTATCTCATCAAGTTCATTCAATTGCTCCATTCTTTGTCTTTGGGATTCTAATAGATCAAGACCCAATTTGGCTATTGTTTTAAAAGTATTTATCTGGATCTCAATAGAAAATAAGAGTTTCTTTCCATAAACAAGTTCATAAGGAGTGCGTCATTTTGTGTTTCTCCATGTAATACGATATTCCCATAAAGATTCTGGAAGATTTTCTACCCAAACCCTCTATGCAGATGCACAATATTGGTAATAGTTCCTTCAATTACTTTATTGGTATATTCAACTTGTCTATTTGCTTGTGGACGCTATGGACTAGACTTCTGATGTTTGATTTTGTATTCCTCCATTATCTTATGTACAAACTTGGATGTAAATTAGGTACCATTATCTATCACAATTTCCCTTGGGACATCAAAACGAGTGAAAATATCCTCAAAAATAAATGAAACTACAACATTTTCAGTAGCAAAAGGAAGTGCTTTAGCTTCTACCCATTTTGTGGCATAATCTGTACAAACAAGTATGTACATTTTTTGTCTTGATGGCGAATTGATTGGACCAACACAATCCAAAGCCCATTTCTCAAAAGGTTCAATAAGTACCTAGGGTTGTAGATGCATTTCATCCGAAGAAACAGACTTTCCCATTCTATGACAACGGTCACATCTCTTAACATATTCTTTGGCATCATTAAAAAGAGAAGGCCAATAGTATCCTAAGAGAAGGACTTTATAGGTAGTTCATTTATCGTTGAAATACCCTCCACATGGTTCATCATGACAAGCTTTTAATATTTCTGGTACTTCATCCTCTCTAACGCATCTTCGAATGATTAAGTCAAGTATTTTTTTGTACAACTCTTCATTTATCCATGAATAAGATGCACTAGTTTGAATAACCTTCTTTTTTTTCTCGAAGAGACAAATATGAAGGTAACTTCCTTGTGGAAAAGTAGTTAGCAATATCTACAAACCAAGGTGATTTAATAGATACTGAAAAAAGATATTCATCACAAAAATTGTCTTCTATAGGAACATGTTTATTATCATTTTGGATTCTAGATAGAAAATCAACAACTGTGTTTTCCTTTCCAGGCCTATCCAAAATAGTAATATTTAATTCTTGTAATAACAATAACCATATTGTAATTCTGCCATTAGTAATTAATTTATTCATTAAATATCTAATTGCAGAATGATTTGTGTGAATGAAGGTTTCATAACCAGTGATATAATGTCTGAATTTATTGATGACATGTACAATAGCTAAAAACTCCTTTTCTGCTAAAGTGTAATTCAACTTTGCAGGGGTCAAATTTTTGCTTATATAGTAAATGGCATAAGGAGTTAAATATTTTTGTCCTAATACAAATCCTAAATTTGTATCTGAGGCATTAGTCAAAATGTGAAAAGGTAGTTTCCAGATTGGTCCTCTTAAAATGGATGCTTTGGAAATCTTTTCTTTCAATGTTTCATAGGCTTTCTGGTAGACATAATTCCTGATGAATTCACAATCTTTTGTTAGAAATTTGAAAATTGGAGAGGCTATCTTCGTAAAGTTTTCTATAAATCTTCTATAATAGTCAATAAAACCAAAAAAACTTCTAACATCCCTTTGACAAGTAGGAATTGATAATTTAGAAATGACTTCTACCTTATATGCATCCACTTTGATTTCATTTCCTAAAATATGGTGGCCTAAAACAATTCCCTCAATGAACATCATAAAACATTTTTCATGGATTAATGAAAGATTTGCTTCTTTACACCTAATGAGAACTTTTTCCAAATTGTTAAGAGTTTATTCAAAAGTTTCTATAGGCAATAAAATCATCCATGTAAACTTCGAAAAAATCATCAATTAGATCAGAAAAGATGCCTAAAACTTCCCTTTGGAATGTTGCAAGTGCATTACATAACCCAAAAGGAAGTACTCGATAAGCATAAGCTCCCCATGAACAGGTAAAGGTTGTTTTATCTTGACCTTCTGGAGCTACTTGGATTTGGTTATATCCACTAAAACCATTCAAGAATGAAAAATATTTTTTCCCTGCCAATATATCAAGGACTTAATCTATAAAATGAAGTGGAAAATGATCTTTTAAAATATCTTTATTCAATTCCCTATAATCAATGCATACTCTCCATTTTCCATTCTTTTTCGAAACAATTACCAATGGTGATACCCATTGGCTGTATGATATTGGATAAATGAAATTCACATTTAACAAATTTTATAATTCTTCTTTAACAATTTCCCTTAGGTTTGGATTCCTCCTCCTCTGGGGTTGTTGGATTGGTCTAGCATTTTCTTCAATATAAATGTGATGCATACACGTGTTAGGATCACGTCCTTTCATATCAGTGTATTCCCATGCATAAGCAGAGGAATGTTCTTGTAACATCTTCACTAATTCTTTCTTTTGAGTTTCGTCTAGATTATCATTAATATTCAAAGCTTTCCCTGGAAAAATTTATATTAAAGAATTTCCAAATTTCTCCATAGAAAAGACATTTTACGAGATGATAGATATTGAATATTACATTGTTTTTTAAAACTTTGATTTTGTTCACAATATGAGTAAGATTCAATATTTTCCATTAAATTTAAAATATGATCTTCTTCATCTATTTTTGAAGTAGCAAAAATTGATCGTATATTGAAGTTTTCATTATCATCATCTATCCATACTTCACTTTGTACTTCTACTATTGTTTTTTTAGGAGGATATAATGTGAATTTCTTTGTCGAACTTCCATCAGAGATAAACATATCACCAGATCTACAACTTCTAAAAGCAACAGTTGTAGCTAACTGTTACAGGGAAAAGTGTCTACACAAAACTGCTTATCCCACTAAGGTGTGATAGCTACCTTAGAAACAAACAAAGTAAATCTACTTTCGTTTTTCCTTTATGAAGTATAGATGAGAGAAGAACCAAGAAGACCAACCTCTGTCTTGCACTAATCTCTTAGTTTGATTCCTCTATCTCTTGATAGTCTTTCGCTACTTGTTCCCTTGCACGCCCAGCTTCACAGAGTACCTGTAAGATCACAGTAGCATAGAACTATACAAGAACATGGATCTATAATCATAAACAATCTAGGATCAGATGTAAATTGACCATACAAATGCAGAAAATATAAATGACACAAGAGTATGGAGGAAAACTTGAATAGATTTTATTGATAAACAAGAAAGAGCCAAGGGAGTTACAACCAATTGTTTTGACCCAACATCATCCCCTCAGCAAGGAAGCCCCTCTTCACCTCATACAAAGCTTAGATCACCCAACAATATGATGTTGTCTTAAGAAACCAACAGCAATTCCTTACAATATGCAAAATTCCAGCCTCTGGATCTCTGGGATGAGGGATCCATATATAGATATCTGTAAGGGAGATGAGTTAGCTTGTGATTTGATTAGTGTCTTCCCTCTGATAGTTCTTGCTTCCACTTGGAGATTGATGATCTCTTACTCATCCTTGGTCGAATTCAGAGAGGCAAGTGTCACAGGAGAAGTTTATGGAAGTTTCCATGCCTCTCCACCTCGCGGAATGACACTGCCATTTGTCACTTCTCTCCCATCGCACCCCATAGAAGGGATTTTTGAAATGCAACGCACCCACACAGTGTGTTTAGGTGAGATGCAACGCACTTTGCCTATGGAGTAGCTGAAATGATCCTGTTTTGACCAGTTCTGAGCAGTTTTTCATGGAGAACTTCTGGGAGAAGTTGTAATCAGTTGACCTTGTTCCTTTAGGGGTTAGAACAACACTTTTAGGGACTTAGGAGCCCTTGGTTTATGGAAATTTCATGCTTGGGGTTGTAGTGCCAAAAAATGTCTATAACAGTTGCCCCCTAAAGCATGAGGTCGTTAATCTTTTGATGTCAGGTGAAATGCTTTATTATGGGGATCTGAAGTTCTTTCAAGTTGGTAGGAGACCTGTAATAAGATACAATACAATACATTATCTTCATAACATTTTCATGATCTAGCTGAGGCGGGCATTCCCATGCTCAGCGTTATAAATTCATTTTCATGTACATAGGATAGACAATCGTCTGAGTGTAGACTGATGATTCTGGTAGAGTCATCATCCCTTTGATTGGATGATTATCTGTGCAGAAATGATGTACATTTGATGTCTTTATTTCCCTGAATATATATCGCAGCCTGGATGGATGAAACTAGATCCGGGGTCTTCAATCTCGTTCGATCTTCACTCAAAGTACAAGTCTATCCATGTGAGAGATGTTCTGGAGTCGAACATGGAAATACATCGCCTGATTACCAGCCAATGATGTAAGTTGTTAACAGGCGCGAGAGGAATCACCGATAATGATAATGACCCTCAAGGTACTGCAGTACAATTCACGTGGTGTGAATAAAGGACTTGGCGTCGAACACCATGCAAAATCTTTCGGTCGAAGGCCATTGATGTAAACCTATCGCCGGAAGTGAGAAACTTTCCATTGAGGCATGCAAGCTTCAAAGTACTAAACGGGGTGTTCCTAGATCGACTTCTTGGATAATGAGCTAATGTCGACAAGAAGCGATCTGTCACAGGAGGGCCTTAATGAATCCCACATCAATGACACGGAACGGAGCAAATGATTTTAATGGAGGTGAAAAAAATCTGATGACATATGGTTCAGGGTGGCGGTCATGAAAGAATGGAGTGTAAATGTATTGTAGCGGGTGAGAAACAGGTGAATTCTCTGAATGACTTCTCTTGAACATATCGGCGACACTGACATGATGGATTGGTAGCACTACCCCAAATGTGGATGGTGTGATGGGACCATGGTGATGTGACCGGTGAATGAAACAACTCAACCCGACTTGGATGCGGAGTGAAAGTGTCATGTTCAAGAGCGACTTGCTACCAACAAAGTTTCTTCAAGTTTTCTTCCCAATTTTCCCCAGTCATTGCTGACCAGTACCTCTTTATTTTTTGTCAAGCTTGAGGAGGATAACGTGTGCTTGTTCTATAACTTGCCCTTAGAGCAAACCCATCGCTATGTTTTAACGAGCCTAGCGATAGTGAAACTCGTTCTTGCCTGCTATGGGCAAGTTTGTCGCTATTAAGTTTTAACTAGTTTAACGACAAAGATAACTCGGTCCTTTTCAATTTTAGAGAGTCTGAAAAGGAACGTAAAGGAAACTCCAAAATTCCTTCTTCGTCATCTAATCCCTTAAGTCCGAAAAAGTATAAAACAATACAGAAGGGATGAATTTTCGTTACTTTTAACGAGCCGAACAAAACAAGCGCTCGATTTTTTTGTGTAATAATCCCTCAAGTCCAAAAAGATTAAAATTTAGAGGAGGGATAGCACTTCCGGTCCCTTTAACGAGCTGGAGAGGCCAATGGCTCGGCAACCTTTTCATATTTTACGAGTCAGTTGAAAAGAGCTTAAAGGAGACTCATCTTTTGAGGAACGAGTGATAAAATTGGGTAGCAGCTGATTCCAGGTAAGGTTTGGAATGTTCCAATCACGGCAGTGTTACAAGGATGGCTAGTGAGATCACTCTTCGCAGTTGTTCCTCAAAAGGGGGTAAACAATCAAATGGAGGTGAATGATCGGCCAATACAGAGTGGAGGTGATGATGAGAACACGACCAAGGCTTTTAAAGGCTGAAGTACTACATTCACGATGTTTATTTACCGGGAAATAGTTCATTTTTTAATGAGCTTAAACGCGGGGGGAAACATTTGCTCATGGCTTATGTTTATTTTTTAACGAGCTTGAACTATGCACTAAAACTGCTCGATTAATCCAGTCGTACAATAAGAATGTGTCATTTAATAACGACAATTTTTAGAGTTTTGCCCCACATCCTTTCTTTATGCAAGTTAGGAAACGACCAATCCAAAAAACAGATAAATGATCGCTCTTTACTTGCACGCCAAAAGGTTTGCATGCCCCCAGGTATAAAACAGAGTTTCAAGGTCACCCTTCAAATCACCAACAAAACATTTGTTTTATCAGGAGAGGTAATCCTCTTTCAGGTTACCAAAGATTGTTTTGTTCACAGCGTAAACAAAACATTTCCTCGACGATGTCTACCGAAATAGACAAAGGTGAGCGGAGGAGGCTACTCCACTCACGTAACTTTGACAAGAGAATCTTGTTCCAAAATAACTCTCTCTTCCAATCACGGACGGGAGTATAGACCAGTCATATATCTCTCACGGAAACCTACCCTATACCTGAAGTTTTCCTGCCGAAGCAGACCAGGGTGCATGCCCCCTAGGTTTCAGTCATGTCCCCCGAATCACTCATGCTCATCAGGTGGACGGAATGGGGATTGATGAGACATTCCTTGTGTGATGAGACCATTCAGGGATGGTATATGACTATTTGCTCTATGTGATCCGGGAAATGAAAGCTGGTCTACGAGCTTGACCACTCTTCCTTCGTTTGGAAAACACATTACTCTAAAGAGTGAGGAGACAATCGCTCCCATGCAATAAATATAGTCTCGTCCAAGGAGTAGATTATAATCCAGGGGTCCTTGAACTACCATTACGTTCATGTGAACGGTTTTCCCTCTCAATGTTATGGGCACATTGGGAAGGATCCCTAACGGTCGACTGGTTCCTTTGTTAAAGCCTGTTAGATTTCTCATCTCAGGCAAAAGCTATGGCGAACCAAGCGCTTTCCAAGCAGTCGAGGAAAGGATACTCACAGAAGCCCCTTCATCTATGATGGTACCGGCCATAACCATTCTATATATTTGAGCGATAATTCGGAATGGTACACTAGCTGGTAAACGGGGTCTGCCTAGTTGATTCCAGTCGAAGGAAACAACTAGGTTGCTTGGAGGTGGGACCGAATAGATGGCCGGGTATGACTCTGACGAACTTCCTTCTTGCGGTAAAGGAACGGGTATATTGCCCCCATGTTCATCGGAGTCTATGCTTACGAAAAGAATTTGGACGGTGTCATCCTTATTCTCTTCTGTGATTGAATCATCTGAAGATGGAACCTCTGAAGGCAAGACCAGGTCAACTGCTGCCTCGACCTTTTGACTTTCGTCTGGTATGGGTTCAAATGGTTTGTCTTCAATGATAGATGCTTCGGTCGACCACCTGGGCGGGTCAGCCGACTTTTCAACTAGTGACGGACTCGGCAAGAGTTTTTTATATCCAGGAGGAAGTCGTAACGGTGAAACCGGACGATCGTCCAAAACTCTTTTAGCCTTGTCTAAGAAGGGACAATGGTGGACGGCGTGATTGCCTTCGCACAGTTTACAAGGAAATCTATATTTTCCTTTTTGTCCTGGGGCTTCACTTTCACTAGTCGACGGTGTGTTTTCAACATGATCATCAGAGGTTGACGACACCGGGTTGTGCAAACGAGGAGACCAGTCCCTTAAGATCCGATGGATGCAAGGACAATCTCTATGATAGTGGTCTCCTTTGCAAATGACACATGGCGATTTAGTCCTGGTTGGTGCAGTGTGTGGATTTTCGCTAGACGACGCTTGGTTGCCCCCTTTCGCTTTTGGCTCCTTCTTCTTCTTCTCTTTCTTCTTCTTTTCCTTCTTCTTCTCAGGTACTTGATTTTTGGCTTTACCAACCCCATCAAGCGAAGAAGAAGGAGGAGAGGAAGAATTGGAGGAAGTAGAAGGTTGGTGGGTAACTCTAGATTCATCTAGTTGCTGACTCGATTGTTTAGGAATTGCGGTGTTCTGAACGACAGAGGTTGAGAAGAGCCATACAGGCAAGCCGATTGTCAATACTGGAAGCGACAATGTGGCCATATGGGGTGCACCAACATCTCCCCAAGAGGAGAAGGGACTAGGATTTCCTCCAAGGGGAATTCCTTGGTTGGTGGGTTCCATTTTCTCAAACTAAGATCAACGTAGGAAAGGGTGATGATTATTCCGTTTAAAATAAATTTTAGACGCTTTGACACAACTTGTTTTTTCAATTTTTAAGAGTCGAGAAAAAACAAAAGATGACTCTAGTCGCCTTCGATTTTTAATGAGCCTGAAGTGACAAGTGCTCAAATGGACCTTTTCCGTTAAGGAGTCTGAAAAGGAACGTAAGGGACTGCTCTGGAAATCTAGGTAGAGGGATTACCAAACCAATCGCAAAACTGCATAATACTTTTTACGGTACGGCAGTCAATCTTCCCGAATGCTGTGTTCAGTGCATTGTGATCGATAGGGCAGCAGACACAACTTCCTATGGATAAAGGATTAAGCCTATTGTGGTCTCCCAAAATATACTCGACGGTACGTGGGAGCACAAGTTCGTACTGGCACTTATCGTCTCAAAGTGGAGGAATCACCCAACCATCGGTGAGAACAACAGTTACCAGGCTTTACGATGCTGGAATACGTCTCTAACCTAGACTTCTAAATGTTGTGCGTTAGGTTCCAAAGCGTTGTTAGATTCATTGAATTTATTTTATAGTTGATCTTGTTTATGAAATTTGCCTTTCAGGTTCACCGCGAGATGTAGATGTATAATTCCTAAAATGCAATCTAAGATGATAAACAGTCTTTTATCTTCTTTGTGCAATGAAAATCCTAGCTACTAAGGAAAGAGAGACAGTATTCTTTCACAAAGAGCAAAGAGCACACTCTAAATGCATAGTCCTAAATCAAACCAATCAAACAGTCTAAATGCAAATGCACATGCATGTATTTGTTTTCGGCTTTCTTAGTATGTGAATGGTAAAAAGAAAGCTAATGCACAAATCTGAATTACTTTTCAAGCGACAATTACCAACAAGTTTCTTTTCGAAATCAAAAATGGAGACAATCACAACACTTTACGATTTGGAAATGAATACTTGCTTTCGACACTAGAAAAATTACAAATTCAGACCAAATACAATAGTAACAGGATAATCGACTATCTACAGCAACCAAACTCTTTCCTATGACTGAAAACAACACTTGCGACACTTTCAAATCAAAGGACGACAGTACGATTATGTTACTTTTTGCAAAGGAGAACTGAAAATGACTCAACAAATACACAAAAACATTTACAGTTCTTTTGTACAAAGGAGGCGAAATAACAGCAAGGAAAATGGGTTTCAAACAGAGATATACTTATTACAGGCAGCGAAATTCATGAATAGAACTGGAAAGAATGAATCACAGAAACCAAAACTGAACAATGCCTAGTCTGATCAGTGCACCTGTAACACATGGAATTTGAAATGCAGTGCACCTACTACCCTCGGGAAGTGCGCTGAATTTCAGATTCACAGAACAGTACCTGCGTTGGGCCAGAGACGAGACTTTGCTTGGGTTTCGGGTCACAGTTTGCAGTTCAATTCATGGGTTTTGGCCGAGAAAAGGGTAATCAGTAATGCAACAATCAGGGGTAGATCTAAGGAGGATCTAAGAGATACCACAAGGGGCAATCAGAGAGTTTGTAAGTCAGTTGTTTAATTTATAAACAAATCCTGGAGATTGACTGAAGCGGCATTTATCTACTTTGCATTTGCATAGCAAATGCAGTTCGAAAGCTACCTGGCTCGACTTTAGGCTCTGTCTGTAAGTTTATAAAATAGACAAAAAGGAAGATAAACAAACAAACTAATTCGTCCCCAGTGGAGTCGCCATTTTGTTACAGGGAAAAGTGTCTACACAAAACTGCTTATCCCACTAAGGTGTGATAGCTACCTTAGAAACAAACAAAGTAAATCTACTTTCGTTTTTCCTTTATGAAGTATAGATGAGAGAAGAACCAAGAAGACCAAACTCTGTCTTGCGCTAATCTCCTAGTTCGATGCCTCTCTCTTGATAGTCTTTCGCTACTTGTTCCCTTGCACGCCCAGCTTCACAGAGTACCTGTAAGATCACAGTAGCATAGCACTATACAAGAACATGGACCTATAATCATAAACAATCTAGGATCAGATGTAAATTGACCATACAAATGTAGAAAACATAAATGACACAAGAGTATGGATGAAAACTTGAATAGCTTTTATTGATAAACAAGAAAGAGCCAAGGGAGTTACAACCAGTTGTTCTGACCCAACATCATCCCCTTAGAAAGGAAGCCCCTCTTCACCTCATACAAAGCTTAGATCAGCCAACAATCTGATGTTGTCTCAAGAAACCAACAGCAATTCCTTACAATATGCAAAATTCTAGCCTCTGGATCTCTGGGATGAGGGATCCATATATAGATATCTGTAAGGGAGATGAATCAGCTTTTGATTTGATCAGTGTCTTCCCTTTGATAGTTCTTGCTTCCACTTGGAGATTGATGATCTCTTACTCATCCTTGGTCGAATTCAGAGAGGCAAGTGTCACAGGAGAAGTTTCTGGAAGTTTCCATGCCTATCCACCTCGCGGAATGACACTGCCATTTGTCACTTCTCGCCCATCGTACCCCATAGAAGGGCTTTTTGAAATGCAACGCACCCACACAGTGTGTTTAGGTGAGATGCAACGCACTTTGCCTATGGAGCAGCTGAAATGATCCTGTTTTGACCAGTTCTGAGCAGTTTTTCATGGAGAACTTCTGGGAGAAGCTATAATCAGTTGACCTTGTTCCTTTAGGGGTTAGAACAACACTTTTAGGGACTTAGGAGCCCTTGGTTTATGGACATTTCATGCTTGGGGTTGTAGTGCCCAAAAATGTTTATAACACTAACCATGGTCTACCTAGAATCAATGGTTGTCCTCCTAGATTATTCTTGGGTGTCAAGATCATGAAGTCAATAGGATATTCCCAAGAATCTAAGGATACAAATACATCTTTTAACACACTGTCAAGTTTGATAACACATCTATCTGCTAATTTCAATAATGTAGGTGTATATTGAAGATTAGGAAGTTTCAATTGATTCATAGCTTGTTTACTCATGATATTTATATTTGCTCCTAAATCAATCAATGTATGTGGAATCTCAATATCATTAAAGTGTGTTTTCACAATGGGACTTCCTGGATCTAGATATTTCTGAACTGTTGTTTTTCCCATCATGATATCTGCAATTTTCCCAACTAACTAGATTCTTTTAACTTCTTTCATTTTTCGTCCTGATTTTTTAAAACTTAACTCCCTGATTTTATTTGCAAATATTGGTATTTATTTTATAGCTTGTAACAAAGGAATTTTTATACAACATTCTTCATTTCATCTATCATATTGTAATCAGGCAACACAATCTATTTTTCTACCCCTTTGTCAATTTTCAATCTTTCAGGAAAAGGTGGATTTTGAATAGAAACTGAAGGTTGTTCTATAATGGGAGTTGAGTTTATTGGAGTATCATCAGAATGTATAGGGGTGGTTTGTTTTTTAGGATTTTCCTCTTGATGAAGAGATGTCTCTTTCTCAAAGAGGTCATCCTTCTCAGATTCCTGGATAACAACAGATGGTGACTTCTTTTCCAATACTCTACCAGATCTAAGTTGGAAATTGTTTAAATCTAATGGAGTTATCATGTAAGTTTGGAAATTATATCCTTCTATGTTGTAAACATGCTATGAGTTTTTATTATTTGGATTTGGAAGTGGCTGAGAAGGTAGTTTATTTGGATTTTGTGGAAATGGTAATGAAAGTTGTGGGTTTGGATTTTGAGGTTGAGAGGGTTGAACAAGCTGAGGAAAATATTGTGGTGGAAAAACAAGATAAGGTTGTTGAAATTGAGGATATTGAGGATACTTTCCATAAGGATTTTTCCATCCTTGTGCCCAAGGTTGAGGCCAAGGTTGCCAAGGCATGGGTGCAGTCCAATTACTTTGTGGTGGTTGTGCATATGTTTGAGTGTTGAAACCTTGAGTCATATTTGATTGTGGATTTTGCCATGGTCTCTTAGAAATAAAACAAAGAGGTTCTACTTGATTTGGAATTACATCCTCTTGATAGATAGTTTTAAGACCAAGTATTGAAGTACATTCCTTTGTATCATGATTTTCTACACATATAACACAAGTTTCTACACTTTTTAAGTCAATGGAGAATTCTCTCAAAGGCGTGCTTATTTCTATATTTTGGACAAAAGTTAGATAATGCAGCATTTTCAACCTTTTTCTTATTTCGTATTTTAAGGGTATCTATTTGTTCACTAAGACTCCCCAAAATATATGTTTGGAAATTATCAAGCAAATTTCCTATTTCAGCCCTACTTACTGTCCCAGCTACATATTTATTAATCCTATACATAACAGGATCTCTTGGCTTTTTCCCAGTTCTTGTCTTTCCCCTTGAAATGTGTGTGCATAACTCACAAATATCTCCAAATGATAACTGAGAAATATCTCCTTTACCCATCAAATTGAGAATATCTATCCACTCATCTCTAATAGATTTTAACAAGAGATCTTTCAAGGTTTCTTCATCTAGAGTATGCATTTTAGGCCTTCTTACATTATAAGCAAACATTTCAACAAAATCTTCAATATTTTCATCTTATTTTTGCATCATTTTAAAGACTTCATCTTTAAGGTTATGGGGCATGCAATAATCCTTGTATTTTTCTAAGAACACATTTTTAATGTCTTCCCATGTTCTTATAGAATGTGCTCATAAGCCCATAAACAATTTTAACGCTGCATCTTTAAGAGTGGCTTGAATCAATTTCAACTTTTGATTGTCAAGCAAGTAGTCATAAGATCTACACAAGGCTTCAAACTCAAAGAGAAATATTTCAGGATCCTCATTTCTTAATCCATGGAAATTAGGGAGGACAGAGGGTGAGATATTTTTCATTGTGGATGTGGTATCTTCATCAAAGATGGGAAATCCAAAAGTTTCTGGATCTCCTCTACCAACTCTTCTTCCTCTTCCTTCACCTCTTCCTCCTCCTCTATTTCCTCCTCTTCCACCTCCAATCCTATGTTCACCATTCACATTATGTACTTCTCCTTCCCCTTCTCCTGCCATTGTAGATTCCTCAGAGCTAATATAAGGTTCCAAAATTGGATTTTATAGTTCCTCCTCTGGTTCTTCTATCAATGGAATGTTAAAATCAATTTCTTCTTCTTCTTATTCACTAGGGATTTCCAATTCTTGTCCTAGAATTTTTTCTCTATTTGAAGACAGAAAGATTACTCATTGTGTTGGGGATGTAGGATCTTCTTTTTCTATTATGGCTTTAGTAGAGGAAGTTGGTGAATCTTTAGGTTGGATTTCATATCTATGTACCTCAGGAAGTCTATGTCTACCTGCAATTGATGGAATATGAGTTTGGGAGGATGGTGTGGCACTATGAGGTCATGGTGGGGTGAGTGGTGATGTTTGAATTGAACTTCTACCTCTACTCACAAATCTACCTCTAGAATGTCTTTCTTTATGCATAAATATTTTTTATCAGTTTTTTTATGAAAAGTAAAAGACTCCCATATGAAATTCCCCAAAAACGGCACCAAAATGTTTGGTAATTTAATTGATGTTAAATTACTACATAAATTTCGACCAAGGTTTGTAAATTGATGAAGTGTATGTGCATTGTTTGTTATAGGAGTCCTTATTGTTCAAGCATATACTAGATTAAATTGAGTATCGAGATGCACATGTTTTCTCTAACAACTATCACTCTTACATGAAAGTAAATATATCACTCTTAACCAAAATGAAATCAAAATTATTGCACTTCTTTAAAAGAAATATCACACTTGACATGAAAGAAACATCACACTTGCTTGAAAGAAATATCACACTTTGCTTGAAATAAATATCACACTTTCTTAACTAAATAATGAAATTAAATCTAAATCACTCTAACAAAAAAGAGAAATTAACTCTATAATCACACTAATTGAAAATTGAAATCTTCTTCACTCAAATGTAATTTAACTCAGATGTAATTCAAACTATACTACAAATCCTAAATCAATCCACACTCTATCATACTACTTTTCATGTGCATAAGAGATCTTAGCTTCACTCATTCATCCTTTAGAAAAATGATTAAACAAATCTTACTTTAAACCCAGTCCTTCAAATTCATTCAAAATCTAAACTAGACCGTTAGATGAACTAATTAAACCCTATATAAAATGCATAATTGAAATGTTAATTAAAAATGATAAAGCCTTACAACTCTAGGGGGGGCTCTTGCGAGATGTAGGTAACAACATGACTTCTTCAAAGGATTATATATGCATTGAGATAATGCACAGCAAGGGTATCAAACAAAACAGAGTTTGTATAACTGTAAACATAGTTTCAAAAATAATATTTAGGTTTGTTTATCATGCTGAGAGGTAGATTTATAACCTCTATCAAGAATTGTTTTTAAAGATTTGCGAGCCTATCCTACTTGACAAATACTAAAAATAACATAAGAAGATAATATGGCATGATTTACTCATGATTTTCTATCGGAGAAGCAAATCATGAGGCTAAATATTTGCTTCCATTAATTTTCTCGCTCGCCTGGTTCGCCTTTAGCTCCTTTTTCGTTGGTTGACTTCCGCGTTGATTGGCCTTATACGATGTTCTTATGATTGATCCAGGTCATAAATATAGGTAAATATCATTATGCTAGTTATTAGCCACCTTCTCATATGTTTCGTTCCTCAGCTGGAGTTTCAGAGCCCATCGAACCTTCAACTATGTTGCGGAATCAGTCATTAGTTGCAAAATTGGTGCAATTCAGTAGTTTATGCAAATATTGAGTTAAATAATAAATAAAAATAAAACTTATGAAATAAAATATGTTTAAGTACCTGCTATTGCCATGAACCTTGTAAACTGATGCTCAATTAGAGTTATTAGAGTAAAAAATGAGGATAGAGTGTAAGAAGTTTGTCAAAAAGAGACAATTTTTGGCTTCAACACATGGGCTACCAATTCCTATTGCAACTAGATAGAGAGTGATTAGATCTATTGAGATTTGCAACAAGAACTACTAAAAATAGCACTGCTATAAATAGCCAAGCTATAAATAGCAGTTCAGCCATTGGAGATCTTAGCAACAATGGGTGAAAAGTGAAAGTGCTAAAAATAGCTTTTCTAAAAATAGCATTTCGGGATCCCTTCTTATTTTAGTCAGTCCCTGGACTAAACATAGGAAGTAAAATTCGAATTTGATATCAACAGCAGTTTGGAAATTAATTAATTAATTCATCTTGAGTTAATTAGTTGACTTAGTTTAACTTAGTCAAGTCCAGTTAGATTAATTTAACAGTTTGTTAAATTAATGAGAGTTCAGTTAGTTAATGTTTGCATGCATGTAACTACTGTAATTCAGATAATTGAAGATTCACTCATGGATAACTCATGCATGTCAGTTCAGTCAGAGACCCAGTTGAGATCATATGAAGGGATAGTGTACTATCAGTTGCTAGGATATTCCTTGGTGAATATTCCTTGCATGCAGAAGGAATATTATTCCTTATGGATTGCGCAGTTGGACATGCTGTTACAGTGAGTGTGATGAGGCCAATTCACACATGTGATATCATTGGACCCCAATCAAAACTGCACAAGGAAATAGGAAGCTTGGAGAGCTTGAGGAAGATATATTCTATGTCTATTAAGTCTGTGAGCTGTATTGTTTGAGTGCAGAGAGATCAGGATAGCTTGAGAACTAATTCTTTTTTGTGACTTGAACAATATTTCCACTTGTATGATAATACAGAGTTGGGGTTTTAGGCTGGTGATTTCCCCAGTGATATATCTTTTGTGTTATGGTTGATTACTTCTCATTATCAATTATATTTGTTCATGCTTGATGATGCTCATATATGTTTAAGCTTCCGCAAAGTTTATGGTAGAAGTAGATCAAGTATTATGCTTTAGGACATTGCATATATCAGGTTGACCTATAGGTGAAATTTTTACATGGTATCAGAGGAAACGTGATCAAGTCAGAACAGTATACAAGCAGGAGAAGTATGAAGTTTGGTTTTTGAATATTGAATTGAGTTCTTATCACATCTATTTCACCGATGGTGTTCAGTGGCTTAAGACTCGAATATGCCCTTGATGGCAGTTCTAATTATATAGCCTGGAAGGATTGCATGGAGGCAGTATTGGAAGATAAAGGTCTCAAAGACTTCATTGATCAAGAAGTCCAAAAGTCGACCGATGCTACTCAACTGGCAGAATGGAAAAAGTGTGTGGCTAGATCAAGGAGAATCCTCCTGGAGGGAGTTCGAGATCACATTGTCTTGAGCCTCCATGGGAAGGAGACTCTGTTTTCGATGTGGAAAACATTGAAAGATCTTTATCAGAATAGCAGCGATCAAAGGAAGCTTGAGCTGAAGGACAAACTTCGCAAGATCAAGTGCGAAAAGGGCGACACAATCTCTACGTTCCTAAACAAGCTCACCACCTGCAGGTATGAGCTTGCAAGTGTAGGGGTCATGACTGTTGATGATGACATGATGAGTCTAGCACTCCTCGATCTTCCTAAGAGCTGGCATAGCTACCAGGACTCAGTTAATGGAAGAGAGAAACTGCCAGATTGGGAATGACTTTGGTCGAACCTAATGCAGGAGGAGATAAGGCGGAGCACCAGAGATGGATCTTCATCAAAACAAAATGATGAAGAAAATCTAGCTTTAGCGAGTAAAGCTAAGAAAGGGAAAGGGAAGGCATCCCAATCCAAATCTTCTCATGGTGGGAAGAAGGTTGACAAGTCGAAGGTGCGATGCTTTCACTATCATGAAGTGGGCCATTATGCTATGCATTTCCCACAGAAGAAATCCAAGAAGGGTTCCTCAAAGGGATCTGATGGTGATGCACTAGATTCACAATTTGAGCTAGATTTCTCGCTTATCGCATGCATGGTTTCATCCATGGTGGGATGTGTTTGGTACCTGGACAATGGAGCTTCTTTCCACATGTCAAGTGACAAGAATCTTTTCAGTACATTGGAGGAGAAGGATCTCCATGTGCAGATCGAGATGGGCGATGATGGAAAATATTGTGTCTCCGGTGAAGCTACAGTTGTGTTTCAGAGGGAGCATGGTGCTCCTCTCACCCTATTTGTTGTTAAATATGTACTAGGTTTGAAAAAGAATCTTGTGTCTATTACTATGCTAGAAGATAAAGGCTATGATGTAGTCTTTAGTAAAGGAAAAGTGTTCCTAAGGCATATTGGCACTGAACAGACCAAGCGAATAGGGATTTGAGTAAAGAATCTCTACAAGTTGGAGGTAGATGACTGTGTTGCACTAAGTTCCAAAGCAGAGGTGGTGCAAAGCCAAGATGTTGGTGAGCTATGGCATAGGAGACTGGGCCACTTGCATCACGGGGCCTTGAAGATCATGCAGCAAATTTCTACTGGCTTACCCAAGGGAAAATTGGAGCAAACAAACACATGCAAAGGATGCACCCTGGGTAATTATGTGAAAGCTTCCTTTCAGGATTGGGATAGTAGAGCTAGAGAAATCCTGGAGCAAGTTCACTCAGATGTATGTGGACCATTCTTTATAGCCTCCACCGCTAAACAAAGGTACTATGTTATTTTCAATGATGATTTTTCTCGTAAATGTTGGATCTACTTTATGCAAAAGAAGGATCAAATCTTCTTGAGGTTTTGTGAGTTTAAAGCCTCGACAGAGAAAGAATCCGGGAAGAAAGTAAATGCCTTGCGTAGCGACAATGGTGGAGAGTATATTTCCCACTAGTTTAAAGACTTTTGTGCAGTAGAAGGAATTAAACAGGAACTAACGGCACCCCATAACCCACAACAGAATGGGGTGGCCAAAAGGAAGAATAGATCTATTGTGGGAGCAGCTCGAGCGATGTTGCATGACCAAGGCCTACCACTTCATCTGTGAGCTGAGGCATAATATACAGCAGTGTACCTTCAGAACAGAATTCCTCATCATGTTTTGGGGATGAAGACACCTATGGAGGCTTTTTCGGGGAAGCGACCAGATGTGAGTCACTTCCGCATCTTTGGATCACCAGTTTTCTATCATGTGACCAAAGATGCTCAGAAGAAGCTAGACCCAATAGCTGAGTTGGGGATACTTGTGGGGTACACAGATACACCCCACAACTATCATGTGTTTTTGCCTTCCAGTCAGAGGACCATAGTGCGTAGGGATCTGAAGTTCGATGAGCAGAGAGCCATGTGAGTGCCACTTGAGAGGGAGCTCAAGTTGCATGGAAAATGAGGAAATTTTAGTTCCAAAGGAGGAGGAGCCTCCTGATGATGTGGATCAACCACATGCAGAGGATCCAGTAGTGGAGACCACCACTCCTGGAGAGTCTTCCAGAGATAGGCGGAAACGCTCGCGGGAAGCTAACAGATTGATGCAGGATGTGAGAGAGAATGTGGGGTAGCCATCCTCTCAGCGCAGACAGAGGAGATCTCCCGAGAGATACACTGGCTACATGGCCCTAGTTGGGGAGTGTGTAGCAACCGAACCTTCTTTTCAGGAGGCAGTGCAGCAACCAGTCTGGGTTGATGCAATGGTAGAAGAGTATGATTCTATCATGCGGAACAGTGTGTGGGATGTTGTCCCTAGACCTGTGGACAAATCAGTGGTTAGTTCCCGATGGCTTTACAAGGTAAAGCAGGCAGCTGATGGCAATGTTGAGAAACAAAAGGCAAGGTTTGTTGCTCAAGGTTTCTCACAGGTTGAGGCGATCGACTACAATGAGACCTTTGCTCCCATAGCAAGGTACTCATATATCAGATCGATGCTAGCTCTATCAGCTCAGATGGGTTGGAAGATCCATCAGATGGATGTGAAGACGACATTCCTCAATGGGAAGATTGAGGAAGAGGTATACATTGAGCAGGCCGAAGGATTTGAGACCTTCGATCGTGAGTCACATGTCTACCGAATCAAGCAAGCACTATATGGGCTGAAGGATGCACCCCATGCTTGGTATACCAGGATCGACAATTATTTCACCAGGTTGGGCTTCACCAAGAGTGAAGCAGATGCGAACCTTTACCACATCATGGAAGAAGGTAAGCCATTGATTATTGTACTTTATGTTGATGATCTGATTTTGACAGGTGATAACCAACTGATCAAATCTTGCAAGGAGGACCTTGCAAGAGAGTTTGAAATCAAGGACTTGGGCCTCATGCACTACTTTCTAGGCATGGAAGTGTGGCAGAGAGATTTGGGAAGTATTTGTGTCTCAAGGAAAGTATGCCAATGAGATACTCAAGCGCTTTCACATGGAGAAGTGCAAACCCATGCAGACTCCTCTAGCTGGGAACTGGAGGAAGGAGGATGCTACTTCAGGTGAGGTAGTAACTGCTACTGTTTATCGATAGCTGATGGGTTCACTCATGTATTTGTTGAACACATGACCCAACTTATGCTTTGCGGTTAACCAACTGAGTCAAGCTATGGTTCAGCCTACCAAGTTGTTTTGGAAGGCAGCGAAGCATGTGCTGAGATATCTCAGAGGCACTACACAGTACGGATTATGGTACAGACTGATAAAGGGAGTGAAGCTGCAAGGCTTCACGGATGCGGATTGGGCAGGTAGTCCATCAGACTAGAAGAGAACTTCTGGAGGAATCTTCAACCTTGGTTCAGCTACAGTTTCTTGGTATAGCAGGAAACGAAGATCAGTTGCACTTAGCTCAGCGGAGGCTGAATACATGGCTATGAGTCAGGCAACATGTGAGGCCATTTGGATGCGGAAGATTCTAGTGGGATTGTTTGGTCAGATGATGGATCCTATGGTGATATACTGTGATAATTAGAGTTGCATAAAACTCTCTGAGAATCCAGTGTTTCATTACAGGTCCAAGCATATAGATATCTGTTACCATCATCTACAGGATTGTGTGGTCAAGAGGATCATGATGTTGCAGTTTGTTTTGACCGAGGAGCAGGATGCAGATATTTTGACAAAGGCATTGTCAAAATGCAAGTTTGAGTTCCACAGAGACAGGATCGGGGTTGTTGATAATCCCTTTCTTGTTGAGAAGAGGGAGTGTTGATATTTGCAACAAGAAATGCTAAAAATAGAAAATGCTACAAATAGCACTGCTCTAAATAATCGGGCTATAAATAGCAGTTCAACCACTGGAGATCTTAGCAATAATGGTGAAAAGTGAAAGTGCTAAAAATAGCTTTTCTAAAAATAGCATTTCGGGATCCCTTCTTATTTTAGTCAGTCCCTGGACTAAACATAGGAAGTAAAATTCGAATTTGATATCAACAATAGTTTGGAAATTAATTAATTAATTCATCTTGGGTTAATTAGTTGAGGAAAATCAAACTTGAAGTCTATGTGAGGACATGCAAGAGTTTCTCCTTTGATTGAGGAATTTAACCTTCAGTTAAAGAGATAAGGATGAGTTGTAATTAGTTGAGTTTAACTTAGTCAAGTCCAGTTAGATTAATTTAACAGTTTGTTAAATTAATGAGAGTTCAGTTAGTTAATGCTTGCATGCATGTAACTACTGTAATTCAGATAACTGAAGATTCACTCATGGATAACTCATGCATGTCAGTTTAGTCAGAGACCCAGTTGAGATCAGATGGAGGGACAGTGTACTATCAGTTGCTAGGATATTCCATGGTGAATATTCCTTGCATGCAGAAGGAATATTGTTCCTTATGGATTGCGCAGTTGGACTTGAGGTTACAGTGAGTGTGATGAGGCCAATTCACACATGTGATATCATAGGACCCCAATCAAAACTGCGCAAGGAAATAGGAGGCTTGTAGGGCTTGAGTAAGATATATTCTATGTCTATTGAGTCTGTGAGCTGTATTGTTTGAGTGCAAATAGATCAGGATAGCTTGAGAGCTAATTCTTTTTTGTAACTTGAACAAGATTTCCACTTGTATGATAATACAGAGTTGGGGTTTTAGGTTGGTGCTTTCCCCAGTGATATATCTTCCGTGTTATGGTTGATTACTTCTCATTCTCAGTTATATCTGTTCATGCTTGATGATGCTCATATCTGTTTAATCTTCCGCAAAGTTTATGGTAGAAGTAGATCAAGTATTATGCTTTGGGAAATTGCATATATCAGGTTGATCTACAGGTGAAATTTCTACAAGATCTTCCTTGGTGATTCTCAAACGAATATTATCCATTTATAATCACATATGAATTCATGACCTGTAGCTTACATGTGTGTCATATCTTTGACTAAATTCCTATTATGGATTAGGCACCTTTGGGTCAAGTTCTCGCTTGAATTTTAATTGATTAGCATTATTAGTACCCTTGATTGCATTCTAGAATGTTTCAGGAAATTCTGAGCAGTGGTTTGGAGGTTGGCCTAAAAAGGTGGCACATATTCCGAGACAGCATGCTCAAAAATAAAGATTTTAGGTCATAATTGCTGGCATCTAAGCTTATGAGTGAGATTGGAGCCTCATAACCTCATTCATGCCTTTTTGTGGTTGCGGTTGGGGGTTAGGTTAGAGAAAAAACATTTCCAACTTAGGGTATGGTCATCAGAGGTTGTGGACTGGCTTCTGGGTGATCTAGTGCTCCTGAGGGGTATCGATAATTTTTCAGTGTGTTGGACCCACTTCCATAACTGGAACTTGGAGGGTGGGTCATGTCATAGTGACACGCATCTCATGTTACCTTGGCGAGCTTGTGAAATTAGGTAGATTTGGGAGGGGTGTTACAAAACCTTTGCATTAGAGCCACCCAAGGGTGCTAATTACTTTCCCTCCCCCACGACACTTAGCATGTGACTGTCATCCATGTATTTGATGAGATTTTTAAAAATGATCGTTGTCAATGAAGGGGAAGCTCGTCACTCCAAGGTGTTCTTCTCAATTCTTATGTGCTTCATTTACTTTTCAAGCCCACTTTATCCCTCTCTCCTTTACTTTGTGTTATATCCCTCACAACAAAATTTTATTACATAAATGTTGAAGATAAATGCAACATATTCCCACTTGTATTCCATTCGGTATTTCAACTCTCCATGCATTCAACATGGCTCTCCAACCCAAACTTATTTTATATCATCAACGCTATGTTTTACCCTTTTTCTATTAGATTGATGTTCTTGGCAATAGAAATAAATGGGATTCAAGGATGTTTGGTTGAACTAGAGAAAACTACCTTAGTTCCAAAGATATATAGAAAGAAGAGGGTGAATAACTTGAGAGAGTATCTTAATGACTCTCTACTATGGAATAGTGTAGACTGGCACAAGGGTCACCCACCAAGCATAGGACTTGTTAAGCTACTTGCCTTTGATCACAACATAGCCTTTGAATTTTAGAATTGAGATGAAAACTCTACAAAGGCCTCCTATCGAGAGTAGCTCTATCCTAATATATCCTACTAAATGCAATCTTCCTCCCCTATAAAATTCCTTCTTCATGTGTGCAGGGAATCCAAATGATATTCCAGGAATTGAGCCACTATTGTTTGTAATACTTGGGATTCAACAAATGAGACAAGGTAAGTGGATATGTCCAATTATTCTCCCACGTGCTAATGAGAATATCTCATACAGTGTTGAACAAAATCTCTATCAATGTCCCCTACTAAAGACACTCATTCTCAAAAATAATATTCCTCACCAACCCCAGTGTAGTCTCACCCTCATAAACATCTCTCAATATGGCATGGGTCTATATTTGCAAACTATAACAAAGAAAGTTAGGATCCATGATCATAACTGTAAGATCAACCACCAACAATCATCCAACACTATCTCCATAATCTTCTTTGAAACATTTACATTGTGCTTTCTCCAAAAAGCCCAATAATTCGAAATAGCCATAGATACAAGATTGGTTATAACCTCCTTTAACCACATAATCACGATGAAGAGGAAAAAAATGAGTATCTACACTCTTAAGCAATGATAAATTTCAAAGGTATTATAGATTATGAGCACATGGATATGGTTTGGTATGAAATTGCAAATATGGCATGCACAATCAATTAACTCTCCCATCCATGTCAAATAAAAAGTAATAGATTTAAGTGTTGAATTCAAAGAATGCATAATGAAAGGTGTCCAAAATACTTGTGGGTATTTAGTTTCCACAATTATGTCAACAACCTTGCAAAAAAGTGCATTATTTGTGATAATTTGCACACAAGTCAACACTTCAATGACTTTAACGAACAATCCACCAATATATTGTGCACCCAAAGAATCTATCACTTTCAATAAACCCAATGCATTCTTTAATGACACCACAAAATGATGTGGGAATAGTGTGCTCAATCCATTCATCCATAAGAAAAAATATTGATTGTTTTCATCAATGAAACAATACTAACTTTGACAAAATACATGTTGATTTTGAAGGTTGTAGGAGTTTATCCTTAACCAACAATGTGGGTCTAAACTTATATGAATAAGAGATACATAACCAATGAAATTTCAACTAGAGCTCCACACATATCAATATTTACAATAGTGTGTGCTATAATAATAAAAAGAAAAACTCTATTGCAAGATCCATCTCCTCTCGCAAACCTAATTGAGAGATCTTGACCATTGGACCACTAGGAGTATGCCTCTTATTGTTATTTCTCAACCCACTATCAAATTGAAACCCACTACCACTCCCATTGGATGCCTTAAAATATGAAACATGATCCTCATCTCTATGTACCATATATGTTGCCACGTTTATCATACCAAAGAATCCACTTTTGACATTATTTTTCTTTCATTGTGAGAAATCCCTTTACATGTTTTGATTCACTAAAAAGATACACAATATGCTATTATAATTACAAGGAAAAAAAACATCCAAAATATAGCATGTAAGAATACATTTTCAAAGTATTGTTTAGAGTGTTCTTGGCCTAGTCATGATCTTGAGGAGTCCCATATGAAGAGAAGCACATCACTTCTACAATGACATTTTATACTAACTTCAGCCACATTGTCACTTCAAGATCTATTCTCATAGAGTATATAAATGGCCACTTAAAGATATATTTTCATAGAGGATTGCTTCAAATGGGAACTTCAACACCCACATTACATCTAAGGATACCCACAAATCCTTATTCTAGGTGTTTACATTCAAATATATTGCTTCATAAGTAAAATATTATCTCAGTGAAATATTTGTGCCCAACTAATTGCAATCCCATTACCTCTTAATTCCAATTTCTAGATGGCTCTAATCACAAGAGGCCTCATGAACAAATTTCCAATTAGTGAGGGAGCACAAACTCTAGAGCACCCAACCAATTTACAATAAGAATCTCATCACTAGCTTATTTTTTAAATATACATGTACATCAAGAGAAACATGCCCCAAGGCCACAAAACATTCATGTTATGTCCCCCTACATACATAAGCGAGGAGAGCTAGATCTCATGCACTTGCATTGCTTTCATGAGTTCGATAAGATATGTCATTTTAAGGTAACAATGCCTTGACATCACAATTGCATCCCTTTTAGTGATGTAAGATTCAAGTTTTTTCCAATTATAGTGAAGGTTATGTTTACTTTTCAGTCCTTTTCCACCTACTTGATCTAGAAGACCTCTTCTCTTAGAATCAAAGTTGAATATCAAAACTTGATTTAGAATTTTAATCATAGAATTGGATGAATGATATTGAATTTTCAACATCTTGTTTCTGCAATTGAACAACTCAGTTATAAGATTTTCGAGATCGATATGGTTTTCATGAAATATAAGTATAGGCCAAACTCCAAAATAAAAGAGGTTGATCTACTATCTGGATAAGAAATTTTGGCTACTCCCTTAGAGATAAAAAACAAAACACTAAAAGGGGCACAAACGCCTAACTGCATTAAGAAAATTTTGAAAAAAACTAGACATAGGAATTAGATCTCATGCAATTGCTTTATTTTCATGGGTAGGTTGGTGAAAGCCTATTTTGATGTAATGATGGCTTGAAATGTTCACTTTCAAGCACAAAGTATCAGGTTTCCCAAAATGAATGAAATGGAACCCAATTCAAACAAACTCCATCAGAGATCAAAAGAAAAAACACTCAAAGGACCACATGTACATAAAAAATTAAATGTATATTCACAGCATAAGACCACAAGAAAGAACCAATTGATTCCCCCAATAATAACACCATTCAAAGCCCCTCCACCTGGCATCCCATTAACCATCAATCCCTTCTAAAATCTAGGACAAAGCCTCGTAAGCCCCAATTGATCCAAAAATCTTCTCTTTTGAATCTCCTTGGAACCCATGAAAATGTAAGTTTTGAATAGATCTACAAACCCTAGTCCGTGCACATGAATGTCAATCCTGAATGTAATAAACCCCACTAACACATTCTCGGGTAGCAAAGTTATGGCCTAGCTCAGAGCTGATTTCACGTACCCCAATTCCTCTATGATCACACAGGTATTCATCACAAAGGACAAGATGAGGTTTGGGTTTGAAGCCCGGTCATTGGGAATTGCATACTTGATGGTTGCGTATTGTGGGAAAAGATCGGCAAGCACGTTGCTCTCATTAATCATGGCATAGTGTTGGGGAAAATGGTTCTGTTGATAACAAAAGGGGCATAGCCAAATCTTGTTTGTGTAATCCACATGTTTGCAAGGGTTTAGAATGCAGAGACAGGATTTGCAGCAGAGATGAGGGTTTAGAATGTCATGCTTCTTAGGGTTCCTAAATGGCGCAATCGACAAAATTATTATTAAACCCACTTAAAACTTAAACCCACTTGTTTAACTTGTTGAAAACAAATTTATATAAATTTAACATGGTTCATATATTTATAATGGTTCATAGTTTATTTAAACAAGATTTATATAAAATTAACAAAGTTATATAGATTTATATAATGTTAATGTTTATAAGTTAATGTTCGCCCGCTTTATATAAATCTAAACATTATATAAATTTAAGCATTAACAAAGTTTATGATGTTTAGATGGTGTAGGGGTTCATAGATTTATATAAAGCTAACCAAGTTTTAACATAGATGTCACTTTTCATAAATTTTATGAAAACTTTATGTTAATATATATATGTACATATATGTATATATATATATATATATATATATATATATATGTATATATACATATATATATATACATATATATATATGTATATATATACATATATATACATATATATCTATATGTATACATATATATATATATATACATATATATATATATACATATATATATACATATATATATATGTATATATATACATATATATACATATATATCTATATATATACATATATATATACATATATATACATATATATACACACATATATATATATATATATATATATATATATATATATATATATATATATATATATATATATATATATAGATATATATATTGTCATATCCATTGCACTTGTGACACCAAATATAGTATGTCTCACTTGCGACTAAATGCTTCTTTTGTCGCAATTGTGACGCCTTAGAAATAATATGTCACAATTGCCACAAACATGAGAACCAAAACTAAAAAATGACATTTTTCTTGACCTTTGCGATAGTATGGGCCATAACGTCAGACTATTTTGTTTCAATTTAGTGTTATATGTAATAGTGAGAGGTGTGTCTATCGGTTACCACAATCATATCGATATATAAATATAATTCAATCTACCCAAGACTCTTTAGGAGTTTATTTAGAAGACCAAGGATTTATATGAACAGTCTAAGCATATGATTGAGGTCCAAACTAACTAGAAGAAGAAAGGAAAAGGAGGAGGACAAAGAACCTCATGATAAAAGTTAGGAGGAAAGGGTGGAAAGTTTAGTAACCTCACCAAAAGTGAGCATCAACCAAATTCCACAATCAGCAAAAATATACCTCTGAAATTAGTAAATTGGTAGGGTGAAGGATAGGGGAAAGGGAGCATACAATGCCAGGAATGTGGTGAAAACCATTTGCAAATAAATTATCCTCTATTGCAGAAGACTGGAAAGAAGTTATATAACATACAAGAAGAAACAACTGGGAATGATGTGGCTCAGAGCATCCCCAGGATATGTGTTGCATTAGATAATAAGAAGGCATACCAGCAAGAAGTGATAATTCAAATTGAAGGTATGGTCAAAGACTCACCAGTATTAGTTTTAATTGACCTAGGATCTAATTTCAACTATATTAGCCCTAATATTTTCAAAAAATGTTATTTTCCAAATAAAATCCATGAGGAAACGTGGCTTGTGTAGTCGGCCATGGGGACAAAGAGACAAATAACAAATATAGGTTAATCTTTCCCTGTAGAAATAAGGGGAATCACTACTATAGTCAAATTAAATTTGCTACCATTGGGATCATATGAGGTCCTAATAGGTATGGATTGGATGGAAGCCCACATGATGAAGGTGGATTGTTATAACAAAGTGTTGGAGTGCCTCAGCAATGAAGGCGACCCAATAATGTTGCAGGGTATAAAGAGTTCATTATCACTCAAAATGACCTAAATTATGTAAGTAAAGCACTACAACATAAAAGGTTGTGCCTTTTATGCCATCCAGATAAAATATGAGAAAGAGGTTAGCGCAAATCCCTTAACAAAATTCCCAATGCTAACATAATATAGAGATGTATTCCCATATGAGTTGCAATTACTACTTCCCCACAATATATTGACTTCACCATCGAGTTGATCCCAATAACAGCACCAATAGTGAAATCCCCCTATCATATGAGCACCCCTGAACTCATGTAGTTAAAACTGCAATTGAAGGAAATGATGGAGAAAGGATGCATATGGCCCATTGTTTCACCATGGGGAGCCCCAAAACTCTTTGTCGAAAAGAAAGACATAACATTGTGTCTGTGCATAGATTATCAGTAGCTAAACAAGGCCATTGTGAAAAATAAGTACCCATTACCCAGAATTGAAAATCTATTTGACCAATTAAGAGGGGTTGTTATGTTTTCCAAGATAGATTTAAGGTTTGGTTACTACCAGGTCTTAATCAAGGAAGAATACATGCATAAAAATACGTTCAGGACAAGATATGGCCACTACAAATTTATTATAGTACCATTTGGGCTTAAAAATGCTCCAACAACCTTCATGTGCCTAATGAATAATATGCTCAAACCATACTTGGAAAAATTTGTACCAGTTCTTGTGAATGGCATCCTAGTGTATGCAAAGAATGAAAAGGACCATGAGGACCACTTGAGAGTTTTTCTACAACTTCTCAAAGAGCACAAATTGTATGCCAAGCTCAGCAAATGTGAGTTCTTTAAAACTCAAGTTCACTACTTGGTGTATGTGATATCTAAAGAAAGAGTGATTGTAGACACAGATAAGATCAAAGCAATAATGGAATGTCCCACATTCCAGAATGTAATAAAGGTTAGATCATTCATGGGGTTGGATGGTTACTATCGAAGATTCATTCGAAACTTCTCAAAATTTGGGCATCCCGTCACTAACTTACAAATAAAAGGAGTGAAGTTTCAATGGACACTTGAATGTGTAGCTATTTTTGAACAATTGAAGAACTTAATCACCTATGCACCTATTTTGAGAATAGTTGATCTACAGAAAAACTTTATAGCATGCACGGATTCTTATATTAAGGAGGTACTTGGTGGAGTCTTGATGCAAGAAAGACATGTAATATGTTATGAATCCAGGAAACTGAATGAGCACAAAAGGAAATATGTCACTCACGACATGGAGTTGGTTTCCATTGTGCACTCACTAAAAATGTGGAGGCATTACTTATTGGGAAGAAGATTTGTGTTGATGACATATCTCGGTGGATTGAAATACTTATTTAACCAACCCAAACTAAATGTTGGACAAGCGATATGGTTGGCATTGATCAATAAGTTTGATTTTGAAATTAAGTATATAAAAGGAAAGGAGAATAATTTGGTAGATGCACTTAGCAGGAGTTTCTAAGAGGTTCACCTAGTAGCCATTAGCACTTTCTCATTTGATATCAAGGAGAGGATTAAAGAAGGACTTATAAATGATGAACATTGCCAATTTGTGAAGAAGTGTTTGCAAGAATAGCTAGATGGATTAGTAAGAAGAAGCTACCATCTCAATGATGATGATATACTAACATTCAAGAATAAGAAATATGTGCCCAACGCCAAGGATTTAAGGAAGCTTATCATGGATGAATTCCATAAAATACCTTACTCAGGCCACACTAGATATCAAAAGATGATGACAACCATGAAGAGGACATATTTTTGGTTAAGAATGAAGAAAGATATTGTAGAATACCTTCCAAAATGTTTGGAATGTTAACAAGTGAAGGTGGAATGTAGGCATCCAGCTAGACTACTACAACATGTCCCAATTTTGGAAAGGAAATGGGAGGTCATATCAATGGACTTCATTACAAGATTTCCCAGGACATCTACACAACATGATTCTATCATGGTGGTAATGGATAAGTTGAGCAAGGTAGATCAAATTATAGTTTTTTAAGTCTAATCATAAAGAAATAGGCATAGCCTGAATCTTCATGAAAGAGATAACTAGGTTGCATGGAGTACCAAAAAAGATAATATTAGATAGGGATACCAAGTTCACTTCAAAATTTTGAAAGTCACTTTTCGTTGGTTTTAGAACCTAGGTAGCCTTAAGCACAACTTATCATCCTCAGACAGATGGTCAAACAGAATGAGTAAATATAATATTGGAAGGCATGTTAAGGATGCATGTGATGCATTAGCTAATAAAGTGGGAAGACTACCTTCCACTGGTATAATTTTCATACAATAATGGATATCAAGAATCATTGGGAATGCGTTCCTTTGAGTCACTTTATGGTAGGAAATGAAACACCCCTATTAGTTGGGATGATCTAGTAAATAGAGTAATTGTTGGACCATATTTTCTAAAAGAAATGGAGCAGGAAATGATCAAAGATCAGACAAAATTTAAAGGTAGCCCAGGATAGAAAAAACGTTATGCAGAACAACAGAGACTACATAAAGAGTTTCAAGTAGGAGAGCATGATTATATTTGTATTAAGACAAATAAAATCTCATTAAAAATGGGCTCATGTGCTAATTTGGCACCCATATATAGTGGCCCATTTCAGATCTCGAAGAGAGTGGTGCCAGTGGCCTATATATTGACAATGCCACCCATAGTGAAAGTAACAATATTTTTCATGTTTCCTTACTTAAGAAATATTTTCATGATACTAATCATGTTGTTGACTTGTCTATGATACAGGTGGAACTAGAGGGAGAGTTCCAACCAAAACCACTGTGCATCTTGGATCAGAGACAAATCACATTCTGGAACGGAATAACAAAGCAATTCAAGGTGCAATGGAATCAGTTTGGACTTGATGAAGCCACCTAGGAGATGGTTGAGAAAATAAGGGTACATTACCCATATTTTTATTCTTGAATAAAGAGATGTATGAGTTATGTGTAAAGCTCAGTTTTGTTGTTTTTTTTTGGTAACAAGAACATCGAGGACAATGTTCCCTTTAAGGGTTTTGGGTTTGTGACACCCCTAGTATGTTTCCCCTTAAGTTTTGAAATGTAATGATACTTGACATTATAAAAGAGTATATTTTATGTAATGGCCTGAAGAGTGGGACTACAACTCCATGATCTAAGAGGTAAGAGGAATGATAAACCCATATGGGGTTAGTTGGCACCTTTATTAATTTTATGGTGCAAATAATAAGAAGAAGAAAAGGAAGAGTCTAAGAGGAACATGGAGAGACACCCTAAAGAAATAATAAAAAAGAAAAAGCACAACAATGTGGGGGTTGGACCTCTTCTTGGTTAATCTCATGAGAAAAGCTAGAAAAAGCTATGAGTTGAGAGAATGGGATTCCTTGAAAGAGAAAATTATGACCAGGAAAGCAAGAGGATAAAGAGGAATCGATGGCTCCAAATCACAACATGGAATTCTCTTTTTCCTATGTAGAAATGAGAGGTTTATTTCCTGATTATTTTTTTAAGGAATCAATTATTCCTATGTTTACTCTGAGCATACGGATTATCTAAGTACATGCGTGTGGAAAGAAAAAGAATAACAATATTAGATAAAAAGAAATTGAAAGCTTGTGTTAAAACAAATTGGCCTTCAGGTCTTATTTTATAATCTGCAAGCTCAGGAGGGATAGCCCTATTTCCATATAAAAACAAGTAATTATATATATGTGTGTGTGTGTGTATGTACATATACATATACATATACATATACATATACATATATATATAGATATACTTTGGATTCATATATGGGCATATGGATCTCCACCGGGTTGAAATGCTGGAGAGGGATCGTGCAACCAACGTTGAGTGCATCAACACAAAATTTGAGAGTGTGGAGGCTTTGTTGGAGAGGAATATAGTGAAAATGGAGACCGACCTGCTTACCTCTAATTCGGAGTTGATCAATGATAGCATATTCCGTGAGGTGAAAGAAATTGTTGTATGGATACCCAAGGAGGTTGTAAAACAACTCCTTTAAATTGGAGAATGAGACTCAAAAGTGGGGTCGAGCAGCAGAGGTAAGGAGGTCAACGAGGAAGTGGGGAAGTCCAACTTTGGTTAATTTTTCTTCATGCACTATTGTTATGTTTTGATATTAGTATTTTTTTTCGGGTTTATCGGAAATTTCAGTTTTTTGTTATAGTTTGTAAGGCAAGTAGAGGAAAGAAGTTAGTATTATGGATGAATTGGGATATGGAAATAACTGCTCAATCTGAATCAAGTTTTTCTATGATATTGTAAAAATGGTTGGTCGTGTAAATCCATACTATGAATATAAAATTACTTGCTTTGTTTTAAAAAAAGGATATCTTAGGTTTGCAATAAATATATTCTTTAGTGGGAGCTTTTTGTGATGAATCTTTTGTAAAGAACCATTGAAATCATTTCAAGAATAGTAATGGACAAGTTTATTGAGTTGTAAACCTACATATGGTAGGTATTTTTGTAGATTGACAATAATGGGTTTATATGGATCTAAGTACAAAAGCTACTTGTATGTTGAAAGAACATTAGGAGAAGTTGAAAAGAGAGAAAAGTATGATTCAACTCTAATTCTCATATTTAATGTCATTGAATGTCTTCAGCAAAGACAATGCAAAGAAGTTATGGTGTAATTTAGGGAATTTGTATTAGTCAAAGTCCCTAGTAAAGAAGTCATTTCTTCAAAATAAGTTGTATCATCTTAGGACAGATGATGGAAACTATGTGATGGAGCATCTAAATTCCTTGAATATATTGGTAAGTTAACTTGTCTATATAGTCAATTGGTTTTATCTTGGATTGTTGGGAAGAATGCATGTTATTCTCCCCACCTAGGTTCAATTCCTAGAAGTGACACGTTGAGCTCATATTGAGTATATCGTTGTAATGGCTTGGAGCGTTGTTGTTAAATAACCTTGAGATTTGAAGAATATCTTATCCTTACCTATGGGTTGGAGTGTAGGGTCCTTTGGTACATGGACAGAAAATTCAATCGTTTATGTTGATATTAAGATGGAGGAAGAAGATAAGTGTATTATCCTATTATGTTCTTTTCTAGACTCTTCATAAAATTTAGTTGTAATAATTGGTTGTATTACTTAGTTCACATTAAATTTAGATGATGTAGTTTCATCCTTGTTATCAGAGGAAATAGCAAAAAAATCCATGGATATTGTGCCCAAGAATGTTTTATTTGTGAGAGGTCATCCTCAAGAGAGGAAAAATAAGTCTTCAAGAGGAAAATCTAAATGTAGAGGTATATCTAAATCTCCATGAAAATATATAAGCATATGACAATATATGAATTCATATACTTTTACTCATGGAGATCCATATGCCACAGCATATAAACTTCAGGAGGGCTCTCCACGCTCTTTTCATAATCGACCCTTGCGAGGAGTCATGATATGTCCATCTTATAAACATGTCATTCCATATTGAAGTAACAACTGATATTGATGCAACCTGTCAAAAAACACATCTCCATACAGATAAGGAAAATTGACAATGAAAAAATAGATGAGGGTTCAATTCTTCTTCTTGCATACAAAGAACACACCATGAAGGCTACCTATCTTCTGTATAGTTATACATTTTAGATTTTCTATAGTGAGGATGGTTCCATGAACTAGATTCCAACATAAACCTTTCAACTTTAGTATGACATCATTATTCTAGATGGCTTTCCATATCTTTGAAGGACCAGGAGTTGGTATACTCTTCAATAGAATTCTATATCCTTCTTTGACTGAGTATATGGTTGTTTTAGATGTTGTCCATGTTCTAGTATCTTTCTCATTTGCATGCACCAGGGCTAGATCCTTCAAGAGAGGAATTAGTTTTTCCCAGGATGTCTGCAGCCCTGAAGGGATTCCAATATAGGCCCATCCTTTCCAAGAACCCATATCATCCCAATCTGCTATGTCCTTTAGTTTTTTCATCATGTTACCTTTCATCCATTCAATCTGGGGATACAATTCCTCTGCAGAAAAGATAGAGCCATGCAATTACTTGTCCTTCCCTAAATTTATGTGATCTCCATTTCCTACCTTCCGTCCCAATTTTTTAGCAATAAGAGGAGTTGATTTTTTTCATAGCCTCCAAATTTTTGATCCACGACCAGTCCATTGGACTTCCTGGATCCTTATAATTTGATATTTCTGAAAGTATTTTCTCATAAAGGCTTCTTTCCACCATATTTTAGTGTTTGAGATTAACTTCCATACCAACTTTTCCCTAGAGCTATGTTAACCATTAGAGGATCATGAATTCCCAATCCCCTCATTTCCTTTGGAAGTCTAACTACATTCTAGTTGACTAGATGGAACTTTTTACCATTATTCTTCCACCCTTTACAGAGAAAATTCCTCATCATAATACTCGTCTAATTTAGAATTCCCTTTGGCGTTAATAATCCCAAGTAGATGTAAATAGGAAGTGAAGAGAGTACAACCTTTATCAGAATTATTTTCCAAACCAGGTTTAGCCAATAGGCACCCCAATCAACAATTTTATTTTTGAATTTTTGCAATACTTCCTCCCATTCCTCCTTGTGGGGATTTCCTGGTGATATGGGGATCCTGAGGTACCTGAATTATTTCCATTATGTCTGTATAGAGAACTTTAGGGTTGATGCTATCTCCTGGAGCACATTTTCCTGATAGTTCTTGATCTGAATCTTTGGGGGAGGCCCCCAAGATCTACAAAATTGAAATGGAATTCCAGAAGAAAAGAGGAGAACACACAATAAAAAAACCATAAAGAAACTTTTTTTTTATTAAAACGGATAATAATTGTAAAGGCTACATTGTGGTCGACAATTTGTTCTTTTATAAAATGCAACTTGTTACTTATAGTCTTTTTTGCTTACAATACCACAAGTAAATTCCATGGGTGGGTAAATACTATGGGTGAATGAATACCATGGGTGCATGTCACTTAAAATACCATGGGTGAATGAATACCAAGGTTGGATGCCACTTACAATACTGTGGGTGGATAAATACCATGGGTGGATAAATATCATGTGTGGATGCCATTTTCCATATGGATTAGTTTTCCCTCTTTAAGAAGCAATGGTCCCCATTGTGTGAAGTTCCCTCCTGAGAAGCCTTTGTTGAATATGAAGAGCCACTAAATAGAAGGGTTTTGTGTGGTTAACCCATAACTGTGATGAACAAAGATCTGAGGATAGAGATACCCTGTAGCGCTTGTGACCAACTGTGATATTGATAGTGTGTGGCCTAGAAAATGGACTTCAATGAAGTTTGGGTTTGTGGATGACCCATAACCATGATAAACGAAGATCTGAGGAAGAAATACCTTGTAATTCTTGTGACCAATTGTGATACTAACTGTGTGCGGCCTAGCAAATGGACTTTGATGACAAGGATTTTGTGCGGTTGACCCATAACCGTAATGATGATTGTTGATGAAGTAGCAGGTACCTACATAACTTGGGGTGGGAGGGCACATCTCTAAAGAACCCAAGCCAAATGTTTCTATGCAGAAACTAATGAATGTGAAGCAGGTGCCTACTAAAGCGGGGTGGAAGGGCACGTCTCCAAAGGGAACTCGCTCCAAATGTTGCTCCAAATATAAAAACTAATTTAAAATGGTCATAACTCGATCAATATAACTCAAAATATTTATGATAACCTATTTTTGGAAATAGAATGACCATTCTGCATCTTCCCTTGTAATTGAAATCCCTATATGGACAATCTAGAAACTCATATTCATGCGACAATTGTCTCGTCGTCACAAACGTTCTAGAAAAATAGTTGATTTTAAATCAACGATATCTCCCTCATCTGAACTCTGAATCGACCAATTGGTTTTTTTGAAATTGGGTGATTTTTCAAGAGGAGCTCAGATCTGCAATAATTTTTATGAAAATATACATAAACACTGTAAAAAACGATAAGGGATCCATCATCCACGAATTACCGTCAGAAAAATTTCTGCAACACAGCTGATTTTAAATCAACGATATCTCCCTCATCCGAACTCTGATTTGGCTGATATTTTTTTTTAATTTGGGTATTTTTCACAAGGAATCCATATCTGTTATTTTTTTTGTAAATTTTCCATGAAAATTTTTAGATATAATCTACAAACTTGCCACCCAAAAAATTCCTGCAAAAATGCTTCCCGCTTTCCCAAGAAAGTGCTATGTGGAGGTCGTAGCACATGCATGAAGTTTGTAGAAGCTTTTGCAAAACTTCGAAACTGAAATGTATGTCAAACCTCATTCCCATGGAGTCGTAACCTGAATATGATACCATTGATCCGGATCTTTGGAGGAGGCCCCCAAGATCTAAAAAAAATGAAATGAAATGCCAGAAGAAAAGAGGAGAACACATAATAAAAAAACCACAAAGAATTTTTTTTTTATTAAAATAGATAATAACTATAAATGCTACAATGTGGTGGAAATATGTCCTTTTACAACATGTGACATGTTACTTATAACCTTTTTTGGTTACAATACCACAGGTAAATTCCATGGGTGGGTAAATACCATGGGTGAATGAATACCATGGGTGCATGTCACTTACAATACCATGGGTGGAGGCCACTTACAATACCATGGGTAAATTCCATGGGTGGATGCCACTTACAATACCATGGGAAAATTCCATGTGTGGATGAATACCATGGGTGGATGCCATTTTCCATTCAGAATTGTTCCATCCATATATAAATATATTTCTCTTATTAACTTGGCCTCCCAAGAGCTCAAAATAGTTGTCCATGATTCTTTTAAATCTAGAGGCTATGATTTTATATTCTTCTCTCTTAAGAATCGTGTCATCGGAAAATCGTGAATGGTTGATAGCTTTGACCTGATAGGAAATTCTTAGACTTGGGAGTGTACCAACTCTATGAGCCTCTTGCAAATTTCTTCTTAAACTCTCTGCCACTAAAATATACAACAGCGGAGAGAGGGGGCATCCTTGCCAAAGCCCTCTAGAAGCTTTAAAGAAGGAAGTTTGACTTCCATTAACCAAGGGGGTGATCCATGGACTTCCAATGCATGCATTAATCCAATTAAAAAACTCTTTCCTAAAACCAAGTTTATCTAGAATGTTGAATAAAAAGGAGTGTCTTACCTCGTCAAAAGAATTTTCCATATCCAATTGGATGACGATGCTTAGTTCTCCGCTCTCCTGACTTGAATGTATTTCCCCCTGAACCAATATAATGTTGTCCATAATATACCTGTTTTGCAGAAATCCACCTTGATTCTTTACAATTAGTCTAGGGAGGATCTTCTTGAGGCGACCAACAATGATTTTTGCTAAAAAATTATACGAGGAATTACACAAAGAAATGGGTCTAAATCTATTAAAATTTGTGGGGTATGATTCCTTAGGAATTAATGGCAAGAAGGTTGAGTTCATACCTCCTCCTCATTTCCCTTTGATTCTAGTCTAGTTGAGCATTCGACATATTTTGTTCTTGATGAGAGGCCAAAAGGAGCAATAAAAGTTGATAGATAAGTCATCTGTCCTAGGGGCCTTATCAAGATCTAATGCCCAAATTTCCTCTATCACTTTTTTTTCTTTGAATTCTTGAATAAGATGAATATTCTCTTCATCCGTGACTTTTGGTTTGAATGGGGAGAGAAAGACCTCCTTCGATCTTTCTTTTATCTCCCTATCCACTATGTACAATGATTGGAAGTGTGAATGGGCTTCCTCCTTGATCTTGGTGAAGCTTGCTATTGGAGATTTCCCTTCAGGAGATATTTCCTTGGCATGATATTTCATTTCCCGAGCTTTGGCCTGCTTGTGGAAAAAGGAAGTATTTTGATCCTCGGCTTTCAGTCATATTCTTTTAGAATTTAGCCTCCACAAATCTTATTCCTTCCTCCTCTCTTGGAATATATGTTTATTAAGATTATTTCCTTTTCTAGATGACGGTCCTCCACTTGATGCTCCTCCATGATTTTTATATGGCGTTCCAGATCTTTGAGCAGTACTTCCTTTTTCTTACCTAGTGGGACATACACCTCCCTGACCTAGGCACACAAGGCTTTCTTTACTGATTTTAGTTTTGATTCCCATACAAATGTCAGGATCCTACAAATTATTGGTGCCATGCATTGATTATTAAATACCTGACACCTTCCTCTGAATACCAACTTGTATTGAATCAAAAGGGGATCAAACCTACATCCTATTTTTTTCCCAGCAACAATGAGATTGGTGTATGATCAAATTCTCTAGAAGCCAAAATCGATGAATGAGGTTCAAGGCCTTGAAGAATCCAAGAACTATGTAAGATGAAGTGATCTAACCTAGCAGGGATGTAGCCACTAACAACCCTTCTATTGGACCATGTGTAATTCCGCTTGTGTGGATTGAAGTCGCCGAGATCCCACTTAGCTAAAATTTCCTCAAGCTTTTTTTGAGAGTGATCTCTGACTATATTGCCTCCTCTACACTTAGAAGAATATATTGTGGTATTGAAGTCTCTCCCTACTACCCCAATCTGATACCAATTTTTCTTTTGAGAGGTAGAAAATTTTCCCAGAACTCTTGCTTCTCCGCATATAAAGTTGGAGCATATACATTTATAACCTTGATCCTCTCTTTTGTATCCTTTTATTTTAGCTCCACTCCCAACCAACTGGGGGATTTAATGTTATTCACTAAAGAAATTTTATCCTTTCTCCAGAAGGTTCCCATACCCCTGAAGCTCCCCTTGAATTATGTCTTATTCTGTCACTTTTACTCCAGATCACTTTAGACGATTTCATTAACTCTTCTTCTTCCACTTTCATTTCCTGAAATAGAATAATTCCATGTTGTTCCCTTTTAACCAGATCCTTAACCAAGATGGATTTAGAGGGTCCTCCCAAACCCCTTATATTCCATGAGAGTATCTTCATCGATTGGGAGTCAAATTTGATTCTGAACCTCCCTCTATTGTTCCATCTACTCCTTTTTGACTAGTTGCTTTAAGAATATCATAAATATGGAGTTGGATTCTTAGCTTCTTATTTTTCTCTGCTTCTGATTCCCTTAATTCCTTCTTGGAATGGCAACCTTTTTTCTTGAAATTTCTCCGCACTTCTTGGCTATTGCTATCTTCACTACCTTGTTCGGTCCGAGACATGGTTCTAGTAATGATTTTTCCTGACCCCTCCTGGGACTCTCGTTGTCCCATTGTTGGGGATGGAGGTTCAAGAAACTGACACAAGACCGATCCTCCTTCCTGAATGGGGATATAAGAAGCCTGATTTTTAGATTTTTTGACTTCTTCTACTTGTTCATTAATTTATCCTTCTTCCATTGAATCTTCTTTTGTGATTCCTTCAATTTCCCCTTCCTGATTCTCCTTCACATCCGAATGGGTGGCTTTAGGGGATTTAAGGACCCCAAATGGGTTTGTTAAGGTTGAAGATCCATTATTGGTTTTTGATTTCTTGTTGTTCTCTTGTCCCTTTTTACTTCCTCCCTTTTTTTGAGTTTTCCATTGACCGGATTGATCGTCTGGTCTAGAATGGGATTTTTCCAGAGCTTCAGGATGTGCTTTTTTACATCCCCTTGTGAAATTCCCATATTCATGGCATATTCTACACTTAAGTGGGATTTGTTCATATTCCAGGATCTCACAGTGCTTCCAGTTCCCCATTGTTAATAAAATCTCAGCTGGGAGACCCTTTTCATGATCCACCTCAACACATATATTGTCACATGCAAACTAAATGCCCTTAGGCTCCTCCTGATCAATGTACTTACCGAATCCAATCCCAATTTCTCAGAGGTAATCATTGCTCTAGCAAGAAAGGGGAAGGTGGGGGATTTTAACCCATACTGAGATCGCAGTAGGAATGTCTTGAGCAAGATCAAAGTCCAAAGACCATCTGTTGAGGTACATCGACTAACTTCCAAAAAATAAGGGCCATTTACAAAGATGACCTCCTTGTCCTCCTTGAATTTGAACAGAAAAGTAAAGAATTCATTACCCATAGCGAAAAATTCCCAAGCTTCCTTTCATCTTATCCTTCTAATTATTTTCTATCCAAAAGTCCATCGATTTACAAGAAGGCCACATTCTAGTGAATTTTCCAATAAGTTCCTAATATGAGTATGCGAGAGACAATCTTCAAAATACCGGGGGAAGCGGCACTGAGGGGATTGACTCCATTCACTTAACAAACTTTGAGGGATTCACGTTATAATTATTTTTTTTGCAGAAGAGAAGATATCAACATCTGAAAGGAAAATGCATCATCAAGGGGAGGGGGAGTGGCCCCCTTTTAGGGAGCCATTGCAAGAGAGAGCAGGAAACTAGTTGGGCCAAGGGCACAGCACAGCTAGGGTTGCAGATATTTTACATGTGATATATTATAGCACAACATAAGATATCCTTACCTTTCATAGAATGAACTAAAACTTAGCAACATATTCATTCCCTTAAAGCCAAGAATCTAACTCTAATACCAAATGAAAAATTTTATAAATATATGCAAGAAAAATAAAACTAACATAATCTTAAACATAAGAAATCACTCCCTGATGCCCCTTTGCACTAGGATGAGACTAAGTATATTTACAGATAGTACAACACATGTCCTAAGAAATATCACTTCAAAAAATTCAATCTGACATATGATATATTATACATCTTAGCTATATTGAGACTATTTTGTCCATTTCAATTAACCACCCCAGATTCCTAGTTATACAAAAGCGCCCCCTTTAAAACCCTCATTCAATTTTTTTCTTTCAAAAGATGTATTTTATAGGAAAATTTGATGGCCCTAGTATTAAATAATACATAAATAAGATAAATTCATTATGGAAAGAGAAGTGGAGACCTTGGATTCTGATTTGAAAGAAGTTGTTGTGATATGGTAGAAGTTTCTCAACTATGACATGATGAAGGAACTTTCTGATGAAGCATATGAACAATTATTTTTAGATAAGTGATATCTTGCCACGAAGGAGGAGAGAGAACCAAGGGTTTATTTTCATGTGTAAACTACCTATTATAGGTTCATAAATTACTTCAATAAGACAATGTCATTATTTCTATTGTCATGCAATTTATTTTATTGAATTATGTAACATTTACTATCAATCCAGAGTTCGTAAGCTTGTGAAATGCAAACATTGTATGTACAGAATTAGATTATTTCTATATTTATCTACCTTTTTAAAATAATATATTGACATAAACATAAATTCTATCCTAATGTCGATGTGAAATGAAATCTAATCTTCTAATTGAATTATATTATAGCTTCAATAGTAGCAATGCAGGTCATATGGTTTCATCTAACTATGTTGTTAGATATCTCTTGTAACAATACTCTCTTTGATATTTCAACCAATGATCAAAATAATCTTCCTAAGCAATCATAATCCATACAAAACAAATGATAATTTAAAACAATGCTTTCAATTCAAATTCTAAACTAAGGAGAATATGAAATGTATAAGAGAAAAATTTAAAGAAAATAATAAAACAAAAACAAGATTAATCAGTCATGGTAATGTTCATGTAGTTGTCGCTAAATATGTTGCTAGGTAGGGATACCATTATCACCAATTTATCTCCTTGCACCATTTTCCATGAACTATTGCTCCTGTTGTTAGCAAGTTTTGATAAAAGGAAACACAACACACTTGCATCAATGTAAAAATTAGTTATGAAATGAGATAGCATAAAATAATAAAAGAATACAAATTCAAATATAAATCCACCATGTTCTGTTTGGAGTGAACTTAATTCCCCTAAGAACAAGATAGGAAACTACTCTATAATATTATAAACTAAATAAAAAGAAACTACATCTAAAGTTAGAGAATATAGCAATCTATGTGAAAGAAAACATCAAGAAGTTTATTCTATTTCATTATAAATTGGGCATGCTCCAAGAATTCTATCTTTGGAATGGAGTGGGAACTATTATTTATACGAAAACTATGATAACTAAAAACAAATTCAAAACCTCGTATCTCTCATGTGATTACAACCATTTGCTAATAATTAGGAAATGATATCTCTAAAATATTCCCACAAATCTTCTCTAAAATATTTGATAGTAAATTTTCCACGATTCATCTCCATCCAAGAGTGACTTGAGTGATCCCCCCAAATCCTCACCAAATCTTCAAGGGTTGAAGAGGAATTAGAATTTGGACCTTGGTGGTAAAAAATTGCACTTTTGGCATCTCCAAATATACCTATAACCATCACCAAACTCAACCAACGTTCAAACATAAGCATAAACATGATATTTTTATAATATTTAGTCATAAAATCACTTAAAATACTAAAATAAATGCATTGAAAAATATTGAGCCTAATCCCACATATAAGCATAAAAATGGAGTAAAACAAGGTTATGGAAGAGAGGAAAAGGATAAAATTCAAGGGAAAGGTTATGAAAAGATGGTAAAAATGATGTGAAAAGATGGTCATTTTCATGACTTAACATCTATCAACCCTAGTAGCATGTATAATTTCATCCATGTTGACTTACCTAAAAAATTGTAAATCCCTACACAACATATCTAAAGTACAAAAGTTGATGGTAAAAATGTTCAAACATTTAAACATTGAAGATTAGAATGCATAAATATGTTTTTCATTTAGATTTTCATTCTATCGGTATTGATGATATATATTGTTCTTAGATGGAATTAGTGGATACATTTAATATTAAAGTGTAAAAGAAATTTATGAATATTTGGTACAAGAAAAATAAAATCACACTATATGATTTTTCTCTTACTACATAACAAGGGCCAAAGGTGGCACATGAATCAATGTTTGTAGGGAAACTACTCACAATACCTACAACCACATTAGATGAATAATGTGGCTAATCAAAAGATTAATCCACATAAATACTCAAATGAAAACCGCAAGAAAGGGCATAAAAATGAAGAAGAAGCTAAGTTACATGATTCAAAGGAAACACATGTTGAAGAGCCAATGAAATATGAACTAATAGTTAAGTATATTGGCATTTTTAGACACACTACTCAAAGAAACAATAATATTCTTCAAGGTAAGTTCATGAGAATCAGTATCCCAACTATTGACCCACATGCAACCAAAAAAACACCTAAATATATAGGTACATGGAGAAATAAAATCAATGCAGGAGGATATTATAATGGTAGAAATATAAAAATACACTAGAGAATCAACCATACATGGGATTAAGGTGGAAAGGCTATAGTTATACTCATGTTGTTGCTCCTACAACACCCTCCAAAATTTCACTACATTTGAATTTTGGAGCCTACTATCATTGTCGTATCTAGAGTCGCTTTGTTCATAAAATGTTGTTTCATGCTATTTTATGTGTTTCAAGTGTCTTTCAATGGTCTCAAGTGTCGTCACATTGATCAAAACATCATGTTCGTAGCATCTTTGTTGTCATAAAACAACACTTTGTGGTCGCAGTCGCACACACCACACTCGTTGCACTTGGAGAATATGTATAGAGTGGTGTTTTGATGTATATTCACTATTTTTCAATTTTGTATACTTTTCCTTGATGAGTTGGTATATGTCGCATGTGATTCTATGTATGATCTCATCTTGTTCACCCCTTTCCCTATCATCTAGACTTACACAAATTTCGTTTTCAAAGTGAACCCATTAAGGCCAAAAGTGCATGAGCGCACTCTGAATCCTTGATGAGGAATCCTTCATTGTTTGAAACTACACCATGTGCCCTCCAAGAGTGCAGAGCACACTCCTCAAGCCCAATTCCCCTTCTTTGTTCTAAATTGCACCCTCTAAAAATGAATAAGTCTTCCTTGAGCACACTCCTTTGACTCAAAGAAGGGATCCCTCCTTGAGCACACTGGTGCACCCTTAGGAGCCAAAGCTCAATCTTTCAACCTTCTCGTATGTTTCATGCACCCTCATAGATTTCTTAAGCATGTGAGCACACTCTAAAGGCATGAATACTGAGCCTTCAACCTTCAAGAGTGCCCGTTTCCCTCCCTAAGGGCTCTTGAGCACAGGAGTGCACCCTTAAGGCACGAAGCTTCAACCTTCATCCTTCGAAAGTGCATCCTATGCCCTCTGTCTCTCCCTTAATCACACAACACACTTGGGAAGCCCAAAGCCTTCCCCTTTTCCCTTCGAACTTGCAACATGTGCCCTCCCCTGATTATCTCTTTCTTTTGAGTGGATGAGCACATATCGAAGCCCTGAATCCATCGCTCTTAAGCCCTTCAGCCTTTGAAAGTGTTCCCATGTGCCCAGAAGCCCCATTTACCCTTTTGAGCGCACCAAGGAGGCATGAATTAAAATATCTTCATAAAACTTGATTGAATAGGAATGAAGAACAAACTTGAATCTTGATAACTGAAGCACCCTAAATACTCCAAGATTGAAGAGCCTTTGGAGGGTGAAAGCACCATGAGAAAAAGATGAAACAAGAATGAAGGAAAAGTGGCATCCATGTCCCCACTGGATAAATTCCATGTCATCAGTCACTATTAGACCTAGTCATCAAAGATAGTGACATGTCAGGTCTCATCATAGGATGATGTGGAAGTAAAGTTATATTATTGTAATCATTATAAACAAAAAATAAGTGGAAGACCAAGAGTCGTGTAGGAACCAAAGAGTCATGGAACTCTAAAAGACATGTAATACTAAAAGTCTTATGTAATCCCAAAAGTCATTTGGAATTCCAAAGGTTGTAGAAGTCCAAAAGTCACTAGAAGTTAGAAAGTCAAGAGTCATGAGGATGTGAAAGGTCATTCCTTAGGTTATAAATAGATCTTCATTTCTCAGGTAAAGTAATTTTAAGCTTGGCTTCTCCCACAAGGCATTAGAGAGATACACTTAGTACTTTTGGGGAGAAAGTAGTGGCTCTCATGCTCCAGTATTGGAGCTAGTGGTGTTCATTGCATTTATGTATCTTGGGACTTTTGCTAATATTGAAGCCTTTTAGGCAAACATGTTTTCACAAATTTATTCTGAATATTTCTAATACTATTCTTTGAATGTTTATGTTTCACATTTTCTTTCATTAGTACTCGATTAATTGAACAATTTTAGTTACTTTGGTGCTTCTTGTTGGAAATGTGTGATTATGTTTATAGTGAGCATCTCATCCTTGTGAACTATTTCGCTTCATGTTAGACAAACCTTTCTCTTACATGTGTGTCTCCATTAGGGTAGTACTATTACCTATCTCTTAGAGGCTCACTTTATCCCCCCCCCCCCCCCCGTAGTATAAGAACCTTGATACATCAGCAATTGAACATTCACAAGGAATACTAGCTTGCTCATTTGAAATGATAATTGCACTTCTCTCTCATGTTGACAACTAAAGCCAAGGCATATATTTAAGTAAACAGCAGTAGGGCCATATTCTGGATGGGACTCCTACATCAAATGGTGTGAGGTTTAGTTGGGACCTTATTGGTGAGCCCCAGTATTGCAGCAATAATGCTGCAACTCCTGGAACTCCCTTCTTTAATTTTATCAACCCGGTAGTTCGTAACAAACTGGGAAGCGACGGTGCTGTATGCACAAGTACTAGCTCTTGTCGCGGCTGTCACTTGGTCAGCTAGCACAAGTCCGCTAGGAGCTTAAGCCAACTTCTATGAGCTCTTAGAAGAAGCTTTGTAACTGATGGATGAAAGCTAACTCAAAGAAGGCTAATCTACTTGCAGAAAGAAACTGGAAAACTGAAAGGAAACGTAAACCTTAGCAAACCCTAATTTTACCAGCTAGCCCTACTGATGCAAGAAAGAGGATGCAAGCTACTGAAAGAGATGCCATTGACTTCTAGGAAGGTAAAATGCATGTGTCTAAGCTACTTCTACAGTAACATCTGAAAAAAAAAACATCTTTTTGTATTTTTGAATAAGTTGTTAGAATTATCACGCATGTGATTTAACTGTTTTTGACTATGCAGAGGTGGATTGGTGAGAGGAAATGCTTGGAGGAGGTCGGGAAGGTTCAGAGAGGGCCTAAGGGGTCCCTAACACCCTTCCAAAGAGTTTCACAGAGTTTGGCTAGCAAGAAACCTCATTCGTGAGCTTCTACAGGAAGTCTGCAGGGGTTCTACAGGATGTTCTGGAATTTCTACAGGATGTTCTATAATTTTCTACAGGATGTTCAGAAATGGGATTTTGGAGGATGGATGGAGGAAGAAAGATGAAGGAGTGGGTATGGAGGTGAGATAGGGCTGTGAGGATGTCCAGGACTTGGTGACTGAGGCTGAAGATAGGCTAAGGCGATTGGGTTGGTTCAAAGATAAGATAAGCAATATTCCACAAAAATATGGGAATTAGGCAAAGTGAGGTAACGTGGAAATGGTAAGGCAAGGATTTGAAGTCGAGGGTGGAGTAGGTAGGTTGGATGGAGTACGGGTAGATGGAGAAGTATGATAGGCGCTTTGCAAGTTATTTTTCAAACTGAACAAACAAACACTTGGAAAACCAATGACCTAGTTACTTCACTCTAATCTGACCTAAGTAACAGCAAAAGGAAATGGACAAAAGTCTATTCACAATGAAATACATGGAATAACTATGCAACTAAGCAATCATAAAATGGAGCATTTAAACACAACTAATATCAACGTCTGCAAATGAGAATTCCAACACTAACGGCTGCATGACAAAGCAAAAATAGTGTTTTTGGTGGCAGCAAGGTCACCTTGATCCCAGCTCCTTATCCCACTGAGGGAGAGGTGAAATTAGAGGTGCTTGATGGCCCTTTTTCTGAAGATCTTCCCTGTTATTAACCTATCAACTAAATCTGAACATGAAAAGCTATTTTGATCATCAAAAACAACCTAAATAACAAAACAAGATTTAAATCTAAATAGCAGATTTTATTCTAAGAATGCAGCAAAGACACATGAAAGTAAACAAAGGAGGTGCTGGGCACTTGACATGGGCCCAACCCCAAGAGATATAGCCTCCTAAGAGAGATTTAGAGCTGGTGCAAAGCTATATTCATCTTTATTGAGCAAGAAAAGAAGAGTTACATCAAAAATTGTCCACAAAGGAAAGCTTGAAAATGTGCTGAAATGCAAATCTAATCTACTAACTAAAATCGAACTACAAACTAGCTAACTTCTACCTAAAAAGTGACTAACTAAAATGAGGCCCTAAGCCCTCTTATTTATACAAATTGAGGACCCCAACAGCCCTCCTACACTTTAGGAACTCGACTGCGGAAACTTGTGGTTAACAGCACTTTTACTAGCACTTGCTCGGCTGCTCTTGTGATGATTGATTTGGTGGCCCTTGAACTCCGAGCTGATGGTGGAGAATTCAAGGTAAGGGCCCATAAATGAAGGGGACACCTTCCTAAAAATCCTCTCCCTTGTTCTCCCACAAATTTGGCTGCCAAGTGCTCATTAAAACCTTTGATTTTGTCTCAAAATTGACTAAAAATATGCACAAAGCACCCATTAGACTTGTTGGCATAATGACTAACCCAATTCACTCTATTAGCATAAATATAATCAAAAACATGCAATAAACTAATGAGAATGGTGGATTAAGTCGAATTAGGAGGTTGAATGAGCCCATATAATTATCCATTTTTGGGGCTCATCATCACCCCCCTACTGAAAGTGTTGCTCATCCTCTGAGCAACCAATCTATCTCCTCATCTTTGATGGCCTTGGTGGCCTCCCTGTCATGCCAAGATTTTGAAGTGATGTCCTCTTCTCGGTCATGAAACCATGCTTTTCTCTCTGCTTCTTCCCACTGCCTGTGCTCCTTTTCCTATAGAATTCTCAGCTTCCTGTAGAACTGTCTCAGCATCCTATAGAGAGGTATTTGTGTCCAACATTTTCATTCTTTCTCTCCAGGTGGATGTCTACGGGCTTCCCCATTCATAGGTGATGGATGCCTTTGAGGGGGACTTTCCTTTTGTGTAGTTGGGGTGTCTACAATTGTAATTGGCTCTTTTGACTGTGGTTGGGGTCTGCCAGTTCTTATCTGCATGCTCCTTCTTGCCTTAATATACAGGGAAGGCTCCCTCTTTCACTTTTCCTTCTGCTTGGGAGATGTGCTTAGGGTGGCCAGCATAGGTGATGCCTCCCTAGCTAAAATTTCTGGTGATTTTTCCCTCTGTTGCTCTGTCTTCAGACTTCCTTTAGAAAGTCCTGTGCTGACTGTTTTCTGTCTTCCTGTAGAAGCAGTTTTTAGGCTTCCTGTAGAAACAGTTTTCACTGTTTTGGCCTGCTTGGCTGGGGGTGTCTTCTTCTTCAATTTTGATGTGGTTTCCTTGGATGTGCCCTCACTTGCTTGGACCTTTTCAATCCTTTCTGCCCTGATTTGCAATATGGAGGGCATCTTCTACTAGAAGCTTGATAAGCCCATGATGGGCTAGCTGGTCTGGTGTCCCTTCCTTTAGTTTTGTGCCACACTCAATCAATGACTGTAGGAGGAAGTAGGGGATGCTTAGCTTTTGTTTTGTGGGTAAATCCATCTTATGCCTGAGTTTAGTGAGCAACCGGAAGTGATAACCATATACAATACTGAATCGCCTCCCACAGGTAATGTATTTCATAATGTGAAGGCTGGCCTCGCTCCAAAATGGATGTAGGCTAGCTCTCCGGACCCCATTTTTATCCTCTGAAAACTGTTCTTCTGGTAGGAAGAATTCCTTTTTGGCCTTTTGGCCCAGTTTCCTTTCCTCTTTATCCCAGGGTACCCCCAATGGCAAGTCAGTGACCCGACTAATGAGTTGTGGGGTGAGTTTTAAGGTCAATCCTCGGAAATTTACAGTGGCCAGTGTCTTTGATTTAGGCTGCAGGGACCTTAGGAACTCCTCTGTTATCTCATCATCGTGACCTTGAATTCTGTCACAGAAGGTCATCCAATTTGTACGGGTAAATAGGTCTACCACCTCAGGAGTTTCTCGCAACTTCTTGGAATCCAAGGGTTCCTTTCTGATAAACCCTCTTGGCATGGTGAAAAATACTCTGTTTTGGCTTGTGTACTGATCAGAAGGGGAATTATGTGTATGGTTTCCTCCTTTGACTCTCAGGACAGGGTTTCTCAGATGTTTGTATCTCCCTTTTCACCAATTCCCTGGTTATAATGCTACTGCTGCCCCAAAACTTGACTGTCAAAATGAAATTAGGTTCTCACAGACAAAGTGCAGAGCTTAATTTTCACACCCACCATATGCAAGTCACATTATTTTATGCATAGATCAGTCCTTACAGAGGTTTATCATTTCTACAAGATGGATTCGTTAACAGGCACTGTGGAGGATAATGTAATACTGAACCAACTGAAAAAAACTCTGTGTATCACCCATGCAAACGACAATTCTTGACCCACAGGCAGACTTGTTTTAACTTTCCCTACTCCAAACAGTTTAATTTACCACCTTTTGAAATTTCATGCACGGGTATGGCGTTTTTCGAGCCTACCTCTCTCGGGACTCCCAATTTGTCGAAGAAAAATCCAGGCTTTTCTGCTCTGGAAGGCTTTGATGTACTTTCCTGTAGAACGTCTTCCTATAGAACGTTGGTCGGCTTCTGTAGGATGTCTTTGCACCTCTGAACGATCTTGGTATGCGGGAGAATTTTGAATAGGCCGAAAAACTTGGCGAAGGACGTCGGTTTAACAGAATTCAGAGGCAGAGGATGCGTACTTCGGCTGAAGAGGTTTGCAAGTGTAAATGAACAACAGTTAACGTGAGTCTTCAGCCGAGCATTTTGAATTACGGCGCAATTCATGGCGAGGGGATGAGGTGGAAAAATGTGTGTTGTCTTTATTCGAACTACAGTGATGTTATGAACTGTATGTTCTCTTCTATCTGTTAATCATTTGATGTCCTGTGCGCTGGAGTTCAACACGTCTACCACTACTTGTGTTTTTCAAATTTCACGTGAATGACTATACACGTATGCTGCGTGATTTTTGCCTGAGCGCTAGAGAACTGGATGAGGGTGGCCAGTTAGCTGGCCACCAATTTTTTAATCACAACCATCTCATTACTCATGCAGTTTTCAAATTACATTCATGCAATTGGAGGAATGAGTTTAGTCACGTACCTGGAAGACGAATGGTTGTTGTGAGGTGTTGCTTACTGATGCATGCATTTGTTTCGGTGGTTGCATGATGGCTTGGCTGCTGATTCATGGCTATTTTCTTGTGCAAGTATCCTCTGGTCGGATCCACACTGCAGGAGCTGGCTTCCACGTTCAGATCTGCACCCTCAAGCTGCTAATGTTGAATTTTCACAGGACAGAAACTTGTTTTTGCCATTGCTCCCGAACGATAGACTGGATCGATCTGAAACTTGCTGAGCATGTTCCTATCATCATTATGCACCTCCCATAGCAAAATTGCGATCAATGGATGCACAGATTTCGAGAAAAATGGAAAATGGTTGAAGATTACAGAGATCAATTTCTTGGAAACCATGCGTCGGAATCGGCTGAAACTGCTTGGGTAGGCTACTATCACCCATGTGCATCTCCCCATGAAACAGGTTTTGAAACGGATGCACGGATATGGAGAAAATGCAAAAATGGTTGAAGGTGATGGAGGCTGGTTTCTTGGAAACCGTGCACCAGAATTGGCTAAAACTACTCGGGCATGTTTCCATCATCCCTGTACAATTCCCCGTAAAACAGTTTTTCAAATGGATGCATGGTTTTCAAGTTAGGGCAAAAACAAATTCTGTTCTATGTATTTTTTCTTCAAAGCATTCTGCAAGTTTTTGCATGGTGAAAAAAATGAACTTGGGCTATGATGCATGCATGGAGATGATGGAGGAGGAGGTTTAATATTACAGGAGGACTTCTGAACCATTGCGGAAGCTATCATCTTCGCCAAACCACCTTTTTTGAAATCCATTTCTAGCTTCCTGTAGAAATCCTGTAATTTCTACAAGAACTTCCTATAGAACACACAGTTTGAGGAAAGAAGCACAATGATATGGAAAAAATGATGGAGAAGGGTGAGGGATGGAAACATGGATTCTTGCAGGCCTCATGGACAGATTCTCGGCCTTCAGGTCCTCTCCAGAGATCAATTTTGGCTTGTTTGTAGGCTTCCTGTAGAAGACACAGAACTTCCTGTAGAAAACACAGAACTTCCTGTAGAAGGCACAAAACTTCCTCTGTCTTTGTTTTGAGTGATCCTCCTGACCTGCAATGTCCTTTTTGCAACCTGCAATTGTCCAATGGAAATTAGGTTTATTTTTCTTTTTCTTTTTCTATTTTTTTTTTGAAAAACAACTAGGGTGCCTCATGGAGGTTTTCACCCTAATTGCCTGCCCTGGGCGCCTCCAAGGGAGGTTTTCACCCAGAGATCTTATTTTCTTTTCTATTTTTTCCCAACCCATTGACAGCCTCATGGAGATTTTCAATCAATGAGCCAATCTAAGGTGCCTCCGAGGAGGTTTTCACCTTAGATTTCTATTTTCCTCTTATTTTCATTTTTTATCTTTTTTTCTTTTGTTTTCTACCCTACCCTACTTGAAAAGAAAATTTATTTTCAAGTATAAGAATACTTCCAATGGAGCCATGTTCACATCGAGATTAGAGACAAAATGATGTGGCGGCTTGAGATGCATGCTTTGACAGCTATCTGTATTTCAGAGACCAAATGATTTGACTTTGAAGGGATCAAACATAGCTGAGGAAGAGAGTACTGCTGCAACTTAGTGACCATCTGAAACCATATTTTAATATAGCTCTGATATCCTTGGTCCTTTTGCTGATCTGGATCATTCTTCATATCTTCTTCTATCATGACCTTCTCATATTCCTCTTTTTGTTGATTTTTCTTTTGAGTACATGGAGGATTTGATGGTAACCATCAGGGAACTCTCTCGATCTCGGATTTTGATGCCTTCTCTTCATCAAGTGCAGCCCATGGTTCTTTGGTCTTCTCTTTTGAATCTTCTTTTGCCTTTGGTCCTTCAATGTTGTCAATATAATCTCTATTTTGAAACACTCTTCCTGAGCTATGGTGAAGATCATCGAGCTCAAGAGGAGTCATTTGGACATGTTGTGCCTCAGCTTTGCAATTGGGTTGAGCTATTCCGATGTGCGGGTTTGGAAATGGTGGTATGGGTAGTTGAGTGGGGGTGTATATTTGAGATGGATGTGTATGGGGTTGCGGTTAAGCAGGTGGTGGAGGCAAAGGAGTGGGAGGAGAGTTGTACTGGGGCCTCCACCCCTGATGAGGTGCATTCCACTGAGGTTGTGGCTGAGCATAAGAGTGAAATGAATGAGCAACTGGTAGGGCATAATATGGATCTGTGAAGGAACAAGGAGGAGGTGTGAACCAGGAAGGATGAGCAGGGGGACCCCAAGAAGTCATGAGAGTGGCTTGATAGGGGTCATAATAGGTCTCGGATGTCCCTTGCAGTTCCTGCTGGTAAGATCTAGGTCCATGTGGCCTCCTTTGGTTTATATAATAGAGTGGTTCAGTGACTCCTTTGGCCTTCTGATATGCAGCTTTAAGTCCAGGCAAGGAAGGGCACTGATTCGTAGGATGGTCTCTTTCACAGACAAAACACACTTCTATGGAGTGCAATGGAAATTCGTTCCTAGGATGCTTTCTAGTGCACCTAGGACAAAAGATGGCCAAAGCCCTCTTGGCTTCCTCTTGCTTCCTTTGGATCTGCAAGGTATGCAGTTGCGTGGCAAGAAACTACCTCATCTCTCTCTTGAAATCTTCCATCTGATTTGAAAATTCGTTTTTGGACAAGGTACTGCTCCCAACATTTCTATTTGTAGCCATTTGCTCCAGAGGAATGTTTTCTTCTTCTTCTTCCCTTGAGGTTCTTCAAATATGTCTTGCTATCCACCTAAGGGTTCTTTAATCACAGCCATCGAAGAAGAGAGAAGGTTGGCTGTGTGAAGCAGGTGGGGGTGTTGTGCAATTATTTTCCTGAATTATCTCTACTCCTACAAGGTATGAAAGGAAATATTTTTGGTTGATTTTGTTTTTTCTGCTTGTACCTGCAAAACTAAAATAGATTGAACTTCAACTAACTATCTTGTTGAAATGAAAATGCGGAATTGAAATGAAAGCAAGAAAGGACTAATCTATTTTGCTCAAATGAAATTGCAGGAATGAAATGCTAGGCTACGCTTGTGGAATTGAAATGCTAATCTATGCTTGCAGAAATGAAATTTCGGAATTGAAATGCTAATCTATGAAAGCAGGAAATGCTAATCTACTTTTATAGAAACGAAATTGCATAATGGAAATGAAATAAACTACTTAGCAGAAGGTTGTAGTGGAAAATAGAAGAAAAGCAGCAATCACCAATACTCTGACGCTTCCCCGGCAACGGCGCCAAAAAGAGTGGTGAGCCCCAGTATTGCAGCAATAATGTTGCAACTCCTGGAACTCCCTTATTTAATTTTATCAACCCGGTAGTTCGTAACAAACTTGGAAGCGACGGTGATGTATGCACAAGTACTAGCTCTTGCCGCGGCTGTCACTTGGTCAGCTAGCACAAGTCCGCTAGGAGCTTAAGCCAACTTCTATGAGCTCTTAGAAGAAGCTTTGTAACTGATGGAAGAAAGCTAACTCAAAGAAGGCTAATCTACTTGCAGAAAGAAACTGGAAAACTGAAAGGAAACGTAAACCCTAGCAAACCCTAATTTTATCAGCTAGCCCTACTGATGCAAGAAAGAGGATGCAAGCTACTGAAAGAGATGCCATTGACTTCTAGGAAGGTAAAATGCATGTGTCTACGATACTTCTATAGTAACATCTGAAAAAAAAAAAAAATAATAATAATAATTAAATAAATAAATAAAATAAAAATAATAATAATAATAATAATAAATTAATTAATTAATTAATTAATTAAATTAAATTAAAAAATTAAAAATTAAAAAAAAAATAATAATAATAAAATAAAAATAAAAATTTTTTTGTATTTTTGAATAAGTTGTTAGAATTATCACGCATGTGATTTAACTGTTTTTTACTGTGCAGAGGTGGATTGGTGAGAGGAAATGCTTGGAGGAGGTCGGGAAGGTTCGGAGAGGGCCTAAGGGGTCCCTAACACCCTTCCAAAGAGTTTCGCAGAGTTTGGCTAGCAAGAAACCTCATTCGTGAGCTTCTACATGAAGTCTGCAGGGGTTCTACAGGATGTTCTGGAATTTCTACAGGATGTTCTGTAATTTTCTACAGGATGTTCAAAAATGGGATTTTGGAGGATGGATGGAGGAAGAAAGATGAAGGAGTGGGTATGGAGGTGAGATAGGGGTGTGAGGATGTCCAGGACTTGGTGACTGAGGCTGAAGAGAGGCTAAGGCAATTAGGTTGGTTCAAAGATAAGAGAAGCAATGTTGCACAAAAATATGGGAATTAGGCAAAGTGAGGTAACGTGACAATGGTAAGGCAAGGATCTAAAGTCGAGGGTGGAGCAGGTAGGTTGGATGGAGTACGGGTAGATGGAGAAGTATGATAGGCGCTCTGCAAGTTATTTTTCAAACTGAACAAACAAACACTTGGAAAACCAATGACCTAGTTACTTCACTCTAATCTGACCTAAGTAACAGCAAAAGGAAATGGACAGAAGTCTATTCACAATGAAATACGTGGAATAACTATGCAACTAAGCAATCATAAACTGGAGCATTTAAACACAACTAATATCAACATCTGTAACTGAGAATTCCAACACTAATGACTGCATGACAAAGCAAAAATAGTGTTTTTGGTGGCAGCAAGGTCACCTTGATCCCAACTCCTGATCCCACTAAGGGAGAGGTGAAATCAGAGGTGTTTGATGGCTCTTTTTCTGAAGATCTTCCCTGTTATTAACCTATCAACTAAATCTGAACATGAAAAGCTATTTTGATCATCAAAACAACCTAAATAACAAAACAAGATTTAAATCTAAATAGCAGATTTTATTCTAAGAATGCAGCAAAGACACATGAAAGTAAACAAAGGAGGTACTGGGCACTTGAGATGGGCCCAACACCAAGAGCTACAGCCTCTTAAGAGAGATTTAGAGCTGGTGCAAAGCTGGATTCATCTTTATTGAGCAAGAAAAGACGAGTTACATCAAAAACTGTCCACAAAGGAAAGCTTGAAAATGTGCTAAAATGCAAAGCTAATCTACTGACTAAAATCAAACTACAAACTAGCTAACTTCTGCCTACAAAGTGACTAACTGAAATGAGGCCCTAATTGAGGACCCCAACAACCCTCCTAAACTTTAGGAACTCGGCTGTCGAAACTTGTAGTTAACAACACTTTTACTAGCACTTGCTCGGCTGCCCTTGTGATGATTGATTTGGTGGCCCTTGAACTCCGATCTGATGGTGGAGAATTCGAGGTAAGGGCCCATAAATGAAGGGGGTGCATCTCCCCATGAAATAAGGCTAATCTACTTGCAGAAAGAAACTGGAAAACTGAAAGGAAACGTAAACCCTAGCAAACCCTAATTTTACCAGCTAGCCCTACTGATGCAAGAAAGAGGATGCAAGCTACTGAAAGAGATTCCATTGACTTCTAGGAAGGTAAAATGCATGTGTCTAAGCTACTTCTACAGTAACATCTGAAAAAAACATCTTTTTGTATTTTTGAATAAGTTATGAGAATTATCACGCATGTGATTTAACTGTTTTTTACTGTGCAGAGGTGGATTGGTGAGAGGAAATGCTTGGAGGAGGTCGGAAAGGTTCAGAGAGGGCCTAAGGGGTCCCTAACACCCTTCCAAATAGTTTCATAGAGTTTGGCTAGCAAGAAGTCTCATTCGTGAGCTTCTACAGGAAGTCTGCATGGGTTCTACAGGATGTTCTGGAATTTCTACAGGATGTTCTATAATTTTCTACAGGATGTTCAGAAATGGGATTTTGGAGGATGGATGGAGGAAGAAAGATGAAAGAGTGGGTATGGAGGTGAGATAGGGGTGTGAGGATGTCCAGGACTTGGTGACTAAGGCTGAAGAGAGGCTAAGGCGATTGGGTTGGTTCAAAGATAAGAGAAGCAATGTTGCACAAAAATATGGGAATTAGGCAAAGTGAGGTAACGTGGCAATGGTAAGGCAAGGATCTGAAGTCGACGGTGGAGCAGGTAGGTTGGATGGAGTACGGGTAGATGGAGAAGTATGATAGGCGCTCTGCAAGTTATTTTTCAAACTGAACAAACAAACATTTGGAAAACCAATGACCTAGTTACTTCACTCTAATCTGACCTAAGTAACAGCAAAAGGAAATGGACAGAAGTCTATTCACAATGAAATATGTGGAATAACTATGTAACTAAGAAATCATAAACTGGAGCATTTAAACACAACTAATATCAACGTCTGCAAATGAGAATTCCAACACTAATGACTGCATGACAAAGCAAAAATAGTGTTTTTGGTGGCAGCAAGGTCACCTTGATCCCAGCTCCTGATCCCACTGAGGGAGAGGTGAAATCAGAGGTGCTTGATGGCCCTTTTTCTGAAGATCTTCCCTGTTATTAACCTATCAACTAAATCTAAACATGAAAAGCTATTTTGATCATCAAAAACAACCTAAATAACAAAACAAGATTTAAATATAAATAGCAGATTTTATTCTAAGAATGCAGCAAAGACACATGAAAGTAAACAAAGGAGGTACTGGGCACTTGAGATGGGTCCAACACCAAGAGCTACAGCCTCCTAAGAGAGATTTAGAGCTGGTGCAAAGCTGGATTCATCTTTATTGAGCAAGAAAAGACGAGTTACATCAAAAATTGTGCACAAAGGAAAGCTTGAAAATGTGCTAAAACGCAAAGCTAATCTACTGACTAAAATCGAACTACAAACTAGCTAACTCCTACCTACAAAGTGACTAACTAAAATGAGGCCCTTAGCCCTCTTATTTATACAAATTGAGGACCCCAACAGCCCTCCTAAACTTTAGGAACTCGGCTGCCGAAATTTGTAGTTAACAGCACTTTTACTAGCACTTGCTTGGCTGCCCTCGTGATGATTGATTTGGTGGCCCTTGAACTCCAAGTTGATGGTGGAGAATTCGAGGTAAGGGCCCATAAATGAAGGGTACACCTTCCTAAAAATTCTCTCCCTTGTTCTCCCATGAATTTGGCTGCTAAGTTCTCATTAAAACCTTTGATTTTGTCTCAAAATTGACTAAAAATCTGCACAAAGCACCCATTAGACTTGTTGGCATAATGACTAACCCAATTCACTCTATTAGCATAAATATAATCAAAAACATGCAATAAAATAATGAGAATGGTGGATTAAGTCGAATTAGGAGGCTGAATGAGCCCATATAATTATCCATTTTTGGGGCTCATCACTTATATCGGGGAGGTCCCATGTATGTTGGCGGTATCTGACATCGTCAACATTCTAGCGCTAGAAGGAGGGCCATATGTTTTTTATGGTTGATCACTCCACACACCATCATCATTCTTCCTCTAATCAAGGTAGCAACATTCTAAGCCCTATTCTCATTTCTGAAGGAGGAGGATCTTCTCAACCTATCTCAGAACCAACTTGCGAAGTTACTTATGAGAAGATCCAGGCAATTTGACCTATAACCCATCGGTTTGTGAATGTTATTGGATTAATTCCTGGAGTGTAGAATTTTCCACATTTTTCGAAGAAGAAAGAGACAAATGGTACTGGTATCTTGGTTTCTACAGTGGTAGATTTGGTTTTTGCTACTCTTGAGGGGTTAGAAGAATCTGCAGATGATATTGAACATCAAGAAAAACTTCCACCTCTCAACGAAGGATACGAATACGATACAATTGTTCTTTCTAATGACCTCTTTGACGGATTAGGTAGTGAAAACTCCATAGATTCTAATGAGGAAGAACACAAACACGAGAGCATGGCAGACCAAGATTTGGATTAGACGGCCCAAGGGCCTCTTTCTCTTCCAGATAACTTGCATAGGATGATGAGACATCCAGAAAAGTTGCTCTCGAAGTATGATCCAGATAAAAAGATGAAGGAAAATATCATCTCGATGGTTTTCACCTGCATTTACGAATGATGGAGGTGAGGTATGATGATGTGGCCTACTGACTCTTCCCTTATAAATTAGAAGGCAGAGCGGCATCATGGCACCATATTCTTCCCGTCAATTCAATTCACACCTAGAGGGAGTTTAAAAAACTATTTCTTGACAATTTTGTTGATGACAAAACTCTCGCCATGCTACTCAAAGAGATCGGAAGCATGAAAATGGGGGAAAGGAGGAAGTGAAATATTTTAAATATTGAATAAATTTCCCCCAAACACACAACCACATGATTTGATTACCATCAACTACTACACAACTGCCTTGCCCACCAGTATTTCCCAGTTCATAAAGAGAGCCACAAAGGCGACATTGGAATTAAATTTCATAAAAGCGATCGTCGTTGAGAAGGACTTGCACATGATCAGGTTCATTACAAATGATAAGAATTGAAGTACTCCAAAGAGACTAGTAGGAAGTCACAACCTTCTTCTAGTAAGGCTAAAGAGAAGAAATGATCAGACTTCGAAATCTTGACCGGGAAGGTGAAGACGCTCATCAATGATATTTGAGAACTAAATAAAAGGTCATGTGAGACTTATACTAGTAGAAAACCTCCCAACTCCTTCGCTTTTCGAAGGAACAATAGTAACAGCAACAATCAACCTTCCAAGTCTTCACATATCTCGAATGTTGTGATGAACATAGAAAGCATTGGTATGGATAAATATTGTTCATTCCCCCAGGAATATCACGCTGAAAAAACATGCCCTCAGTGGAACCATAACATGAACGCTCTAGTTGCACACATTGTGGAATCCCTATTAGCATACAAGTATGCAGAACAAACAGAAGAATCACAAGAACCTGTGGCAGTTGAGTAAATAAAAAGTGTTGGACATGCAGTGAATTCATATCATTGTATCTACAATGTTGATAAGAAGGATGTTGAATAACCACCACAGGATGAGCCCTCTCCTTAGAAGAAAAATGTTCGATAAAGTTTAAGGAGTAAAAGGCCTATCTCTGAATAGGAATTGACAAGGAAATATCTAAAATAGTAGTTGCTAAAGAATCTCACCACCTGTCAATCCTTATCAGAATACAGCGTAAGTTTGGAGATGTAGCCAAGTCCAAGAACACTTCCTCAAGTAACAAGAGTAGTCTAGCATTCTAGAAGCATCAAACAAAGCCACTCCTTTGGACACTCCAGCATTGCCTTCCATAGGTGAAACGATTGATTATAACATCATGGAATATATGAAGAAGATGCGAGCCAACATTTCTATTTATCAGCGCGCAAAGATTGCAAGCTAGTGTCAACTCATTGTCCATACCTTTTCACAACCTTTGACAGATGCTAAAGATTTCTCCTCTCAAAAGTTGTCAGGAAACTCTTATGGTCCTCTTGAATCTGTAGTAAATTCTTTAACACTAGAAGCTAACACTCTCTACCCATAGTTTTTATTAACATTTGAAATTTTTAATTATAATTTCCATAATTGTTTAGTGTGAGTTTGGTGCATCTATGAATGTCATGCCATTATTCGTAGCAAAGAAAAATTGATGTACAAATTTTTTAGCTAGATAGGTCTCTTGTCCAAGCTATTGGTGAACTTAATAATGTTCTTATCATATTATCAAAAGATGCTTCAGTTCACCAATGTATAAATATTGTAATTGTGGGCATACTAGAAGCTTATGGTGTACTACTTAATAGGGACTGGTCTATCAAATTATAGGGATATTTCGCAACAAACTAGAAACCTTTGTGGCTTCCATACAAGGGCATATGAGCCTCTTCAAGGCCCCAAGGAGCCTCTTGACTTTGTTGATTTTATTTTGGTAATTTCTTTCTTGAAACCGACCTCGGGTGCCATAAGGTGAAACCATCACCCATTCCACCAAATACACAGCTAGAACTCCTCCTTGTTCTCTAGATGGTACAAATGAAACACGTAATATAGATTTACATAATAATAATAATAATAATAGTCATATAGAAAGTAGCTTGGTAGCTCATAATATTTGGACTCTATATTTTGATGGTTCAAAGGCACAGGATGGTTCTGGAGCAGGTTGTGTTCTTACAAACCCACACAATAAGAAGCATATCCTTTCATGCCATCTAGAGTTCGAGTGCACCAATAACACTGTTGAATATGAAGTGATCACACTCGAATTAAAGAAAGCTATTAACTTGAAGGTAGAAATTATAAAGGTAATTGGTGACTCAGAGGTGGTCATTCGTCAGGTACGAGATACTATACATTGTGTTTCACTGCATCTAAAAAATTACCAATAGGAGGTATGGTGTTTAATCAATCATTTCAAATTTTTCAATATTGTTTATGTTCCTAGAGTTAAAAATGATGCAACAGATGCATTATCAAATGTAGTCGCTAGGATTCGCCATTGAAAAATGGTTATTCTGTTGAAATTATATATAAACAATATATGTCAGATAGTGTCACTAACATACATGTTTTTAATGACGACCAACAGATATTACACTTTATGTTTAATGCTTACGTATTTAAAGATGTTTCCATAGAGGAGGATGAGCATGAGAAAGCTCTGCAGGAGGCGTCTAATGCAATGAAAGAAAACACTATACCTAAATGCATGGCGTCCCTGGAGAAATTGTATTACTGCAGAACCTATTCAGAGGGCCAACCAATATAAGACTCATAGTTCAAAGTTAGCATATGAACAAGTCAATTTGGGAACTCCCGAAGATCCGAAGTATGTGAACCTCGGTACTTTTTGTTCCCCACAAGAACGGAAGGCATTTATCTTTTTATTCAAAAGGTATCGTGATGTATTTGCATGGACATACAATTATTTAAAGACTTATGACACTTGTATTATCCAACATGTCATCCCTAGAAAAGAAGGTGTGAAACTGTTCCACCAAGAACTACAGAAAGTTCATCGAACACTAGAACCTCTTATACATAAGGAGTTGAGAAATTTGTTGGATGCTCAAATCATATTTAAAGACATGCATTCCACGTGGGTTTCCAATCTGGTCCCAATCATAAAGAAGTCCAGAGAGATAAGATTATGTGTAGATTTTGCAACCTTAATTGAGCTTCTGATAATATCAAGGTCTAAAAATTTTTCGCTACTAGATGGTTTCTCTGGTTATAATCAAGTGCTAGTAATGGAACCCGATCAACTAAAAACTACCTTCCAGACCAAATGGGGGACATTCTCTTCTAAGAAAACGCCATTTGGACTTATAAACGCAGGTGCGACTTTCCAAAGAGGAATGCACATCACCTTTCATGACCTGATAAGTCAGAGCATTGTTGTTTATTTGGATGATGTTACTGTGTTCTCAGAGAAAACTTAAAACCACGTACATCATCTGAAATAGATATTCGAGTGGTGTCAAAAGTATGGGATTTCCCTTAATCCCAAAAAGAGTGCCTTTGGTGTGTTCGCGGGGATTCTATTGGGGCACATCATAGCAAAGATTGGAATCAAGATTGATCCTGAGAGGGTGAAAGCCATCACATAGATCCCATTCCCGGTGAATAAAAATGAAATGCAAACTTTCTTAGGAAAAAATAATTTCCTGAGAAAATCCATCTTCAATTATGCTAGATAATCAAACCTATACAGGAGATGATCAAGAAAGATGTAGTATATATATGGGATAAAATGGAAAAGGGCTCTTTTGCTCAAATTAAGCAGGATATTTCCAATGCACCCGCGCTTTTCAGTCCAAATTATGGCAAAGATTTCCTGCTCTATGCATTTTCTTCATATTTTTCAATTGTGGCTATGTTAACTCTGAAAGATAAAAAAGGAAAGGAGTGACCTATCTCTTTTATGGGCGCTAGTCTAGAAGGGCTAGAATTAAATTATCCTACCATTAACAAAAAAAGCGTATGTAGTGTTATCACTCCATAGTTTCCCTGGGCTAAGGAGAGAAACCCAGAGGTCACCAAAAACCCACTTTTAAAGCTGGGATCTATCCCTTCTAGCATCAGAGAGGGATCTCTATGTCTGATTTAGATTTATGTTTTTAAGATCTTAGGCTAGTTATTTAAGTTCGAGTTGGGATTTTCAAAAGTTTGGTTGAAAGATGCTAGAAGAGTCCATTGGGCATGGAGTCATAAAATTTTGAGTAATTACAAAAATGACAGAGGAACTGTAACAGGGCAGGGTAGGAAAACTCCTGGATCTTATAGAGTGTGTGTGGTGTGAATAGGATGAATATGTTTTAAGTTAAATTAAATATAGATCATACACAGATGAATTCTATACTTAATATCAAAAATAAAACATGGATATTGTTAACCATCCAGAGCAGAGTACACTTAAGCAAATATGTTCCTTAATCTTCTTGCAATAATAAAGAGGGAAAAAAAACATATGGAAACTGAGAAAAGAAACAATTTTTCATGAAAGAACACATCACCAATTGCTTGACATGGGAATCCTGGAAAAAAAAATCTTTGTATTTCTATAAAATGATCACTTTGAGTATAATCCACAACTTACATCAATGTACAACTATTTTCTTCATACATAATCCAACAAATTCCAACCCTTTCTAAGTTTTATTAGAAAATTCGGCCCTTAATCTTCTTGCAACAATAATGAGGGAAAAACATATGGAAACTAAGAAAAGAAACATTTTTTTATGAAAGAACACATCACCAATTGCTTGACATGGGAATCCTAGAACAAAATTTCTCTGTATTTCTGTAAATTGATCACTTTGAGTACAATCCACGACTTTCAATGTACAAATGTTTTCTTCATATATAATCCAACATAATCCAACACATTCCAAACTTTTTAAGTTTTATTAAAAAATATTTATAGACTTCCTATTGAACTAACTTCATATTCCAAAAAGGAATTCAATACAAAATAATATCTAACAATTTATGGAAAAAATCTGAACAATAAACTACAGATGAAAACAATCATTGGAAAACTACAAGAAATCTGGAACTGTTGAAATCTTCAGCCTTCAAATCTGGAAATTGGTTCATTAATGTTGATCCTCTGCCTTTGTATCTAGAGTGGTTGAAGGTTTTTTCACAAACCCTGTTAGCTTCCCTTTCAAACTTGATTAACTCTACCACCTGTATCAACTAGTGGTCCCTTTGACTGTTATTTCTGAGTCAAAATTTTGAAAACAATTGCATGCGTGTTTATGTTTTCCACCTAGTTGAACAATGAATTATTTGTATTTTGGAGTTAAACCAAACTTATGTGTTGACCTTTTTCCCATAGTCTTTGCCTTCATCATCCTTTGAATACTTCATAATTGTCAGAAAATATTTTGATAAATATTTCCAAATATTTTACTTAAACCTATAAATGAATTTCATAAATAAAATCTCAAAATATTTCTTTAAATGATTTTATAATCCATCCTCTTGTTTTAAAATCCATGTCTTGTTTTTAAATACATGCTTTGTTTCCTTGAATTTATATATTGATGAATAAATGGGATTCATAAACATATTTTATAAAAAACCATCCACTGATTTCCTTTCCAAGGATTTTAAAAACCATGTCTTGTTTTGCCATGATTGGTAAAGTATCTTTTAATTTCCCCTTTTACCCATGTAAAATTTCATGTTTTGTGCATTTATCCTCTTTATACATAGCAAAAACCATGTATCTCTTCTCAACCTTCTCATAAATTTATCACCATAAAAGTCTCCTTTTTAATTTCCCCTTTTAACCATGTAAAATTTCATGTTTTGTGCATTTATCCTCTTTATACATAGCAAAAACCATGTATCTCTTCTCAACCTTCTCATAAATTTATCACCGTAAAAGTCTCCTTTTACTTTCCCCTGTAAATTCATTTCATAAATATATCACCATAAAAGTCTCCTTTCCGTTATCATAAGCTTTCACGGTAAAGTGAAACAACCTTTTTGGGGGTGGGTTCATAAATTAATTTGACTTGTGAAGACTTTCCGTTATCATAAGCTTTCACGGTAAAGTGAAACAACCTTTTTGGGGGTGGGTTCATAAATTAATTTGACTTGTGATTGTATTTAGCATAAAAGAAAAATGTGGAAAAGTGTGGTTCCTATAGTTTATAGATTGGGTTGCTAAGTTATTTTTAAATTAAGTTTAATATTTCAAATAAATAATTTTATAAAAAAATATAATTATATATATTTTATAAAATTAAATCTCATTTAAAATAAAAACTATTAAAAATAACTTTAGAGACATTTCATCTTTTAGCAATGGAAAGGGTTATTGACAACTAACTCATGACACCTCAATGATGGCCCCTTAGGGGCCTTTTTAAAAAGACAATTTAGACTATAAGACCTGGTGGATTTATAGGCTAAACTTTATCTGCAGATTCCCAAAATAAATAATTGGACATAAAGACTTTGATTACTTATATTATAGGACCCGAACATGAAGTATACAAGGCAATTAAGTACTTTAGGCCCTACATATTGAAAGCTCACACAATTTTATTTGTACCTTATCCAACAATAAGACCATTATTCATGCAACAAGGTTTGGGTGAGAAGAAGGCTAATTGGATGACCTTTCTTCAAGAGTATGATCTGGAGTTCAAACTAGTTCATACCAGAAAGGGTCATGGCCTATGTAAGCTAGTCATCAAAGCAAGAGATGCTACCGAACAAGATCTTTCAGGGTGGGAGTAGGAGATCGAAATGTATAATATTGAATATGTTTTTCATTCCACGTCTACAACACCTTGGTATGTAGATCTACGACAATTTCTAGAGCATGGCACCTTGCCCTCGCACTTATAGAATAAGAAAAAAAGAGCAATCCGTTTAAAATATCTATCATATCAATTAGTGCATGAAGTGTTTTTTTAGAAGTACCACAATGGTGTCCTAATAAGGTGCCTTGAGCCCTAGGATCTAGAGAAGGTCTTGAAAGATCTACACGATGGACTGGAAGGTAGCCACTATGCGGGCAACACTAAAACACATAAATTTATGAGGGTTGGTTATTATTGGTGCACTTTATTTAAGGATGCTCACGCTTATGTTCACAAGTTCCAAGTGTGTCAAAGATGCATCGGTCGTGATTAGAGGCCAACTACCCCACTGCTACTGGCAGCAGTTGAAGAACCTTTTCAACAATGTGGCCTTGATGTTATTGGAGATATTTTTCCTCATTTGTCAAAGCGACACGGGTATATTCTCATAGCAACAGAATACTTCACTTAGTGGTTGGAATTATTCCCTCTCAGGTAAATAAATGACCAAGACATCATCCACTTTCTGCAATAGAATATTATAACTAGGTTTTCCATTCCTACATCAATTTTCTTTGATAATGTGACATATTTTTCATTGTTAAACTTTATGAATTCACATTAGAAAATGGAATTATATTGAAGCATGAATCTAATTATTATCCGTAGGGAAATGGTTTGTCTGAATCCATGAATAAGAACCCTATCTACATAATCAAGAAAACCATATTCTCTAAACAAAGGAACTGGCATAAAGCTTTGACCAATTCTCTTTGGGTTGACTGTGTAACTCCAAAGCCTTCCCTAAGAACCTCACCATACTTTCTAATTTATGGTAAATAAGTTATCTTGCCCCCGAACTTGTATCTTCCAGCCTTGCAACTCTCCCAAGAGTCACAAGGTAAGCCTTGCCTACGGGTTCAGAGAAGGATAAACACATTACTTAAACTTGAGGAAGAAAGAATCAAGGACAAAGACTGATTTTTTGTGCATCAAAATCATGTAAAGCGTTGGTTTGACAGAAAATCCGCAGGGGAAAAGAGCTTTGATGTGGGTGGCCTAGTACTAAAGTAGGATAAACACCACGAAGATAAAGGTAAACACACAAAGTTCCATCCATTTTGGATTGGACTATCAGTTATTGAAGAGAAGCTCAATCATAACACTTTCAATCTGAAATATTTAGATGTGAGGATTGACCCCCTTCCAGTAAATGTCTGAGACTTGAATCATTATTTCCAGTAGCAGCTACGAGTTTCATTTATTGTACGTATTGTTTTGTGTCACTCCTTTTATTTGCTTTTCTTTTGTTTGCATTTGTTGTTTGTCTGTTATGTAGTTATGTCTTTTCATGTCTTATTGTTAGTCGTTGTACATAAATAAGACATGTGTGTAAAAGTGCATGGCTCAAAAGGCTTTGTGGTGCAATCAAAGACAAGTGTGAAAACCTTTATGCTTGGCTTTATGTTGTTCCCCTTCTTTGTTTCTAAAAATGACATAGGTTGAGCTAAGGCCAGATGGAAAATATGATTCGTCCAATAGGAGAACCTTGAGGGTACCTATTAGATCTCTTCTTATGTTGGTTTTTAAACTACTCAACTTGGTGCAAATCTTCTTGTGTGTTAATGCTTGTCCAATCTAGTAGAGAAGGGATAAGGGGAAAATCTAAAGAGAGCAAACCAATATCAAAGGTCTCAAATACTTCTCTGAAGGAGAAACCTCCTATGCTCTTAATAAGTCAGAATCTCTCTTCCGCCCATTGAAAATAATAAGTGCCAATGCACAGTCCATTTAAATAAATAAATAAAGGGTGAAATAAGAGAAAGGCTTCCTACACAGGGAGGTGAAGCAAGCAACTTCGTCGAAGTATTGTCCAGGATTGATGGCAGCGAATGTTTGTGCTCCTAAAGTGACTCCATCGAGGTACTATTTAGGAATTCTAGTAGCAAAGAAACACTAGAGATGAAAACCTTATACTCTAAATATCATAAACTCATCGTGCACATTACCCTATCCCATATTGAAACAAATGTGATATGGTGTATCTTTCTATGTGTCCAACCAACTAGAGAAAGTGAAGATGCTATGTAGAAAAATAGGTTGAAAGGGGAAAATTGGGGCAACCAATACTTCCTAAAGGTTTTAACCTCAGCCGAAAGCTATTCCTGGATAGAGAAGCTGAAATTCGCCCAGTGTGTCTCCAAGTGTTGTCGTTGCTATAATACCCTCCAAAATTTCTCTACATTTGGATTTTGGAGCCTACTATCATTGTCGTATCTAGAGCCACTTTGTTCATCAAATGTTGTTTCATGCTATTCTATGTGTTTCAAGTGTCTTTCAATGGTCTCAAGTGTCGTCGCAATGATCATAACATTTTTTGGTGCATCTCATGGTCATAACATCTTTGTTGTCATAAAATGACACTTTGTGGTCGCAATCGCACACACCACACTCATTAAACTTGGGGAATATGTATAAAGTGGAATTTTGGCGTATATTCACTATTATTCAAGTTTTTCTAAGTTTCCTTACTGAGTTGGTATGTGTTTCATGTGATTTTATTTCTGAGCTCATCCTGTTCACCCCTTTCCCTATCATCCAAACTTGGACAAATTTCAATTTCAAAGTGAACCAATTAAGGCCAAAAGAACATGAGTGCACTTTGAATCCTTGATGGGGAATCCTTTATTGTTCGAAAGTGCACCCTGTTCCCTGCAAGAGTGTAAAGTGCACTCCTCGATCATAATTCCCCTTGTTCCGAACATTGCCCTTTAAAAATGACTAAGTCTTCCTTGAGCACACTCCTTCAACTCGAAGAACTACCCCCTCCTTTAGCACACTGGCACACCCTAAAGACTCGAAGCAAAATATTTAAGCCTTCCCCTATGAACCATGTGCCCTCCTAGATTCCTTGAGCACATGAGTGCACTCTGAAGGCATGAAGCCTCAGCCTTCAACCTTCAAGAGTGAATCTTATGCCCTCCCTGAGGCCTCTTGAGCACATCAGCACACCCCAAAGGCATGAAGCCTCAACCTTCAGCCTTTGAAAGTGCGCCTTGCACCCTCCCTCTCTCCCTTAAGCGGACACTGCACTTGGGAAGCCCGAAGCCTTCCCATTCATCCTTTAGACTTGCGAAATTTTCCCTCCCTTGATTGTCTCTTTCTCTTGAGCACATGTCGAAGCCCCAAATCCTTCCCTCTTCATCCCTTCTGTATTTCAAAGTGCGCCCATGCACCCAGAAGCTTCTTCGACTCTTTTAAGCACACCGAAAAGGCATGAACATAAATATATATGTAAAACATGATGGAATAGGAGATTTGCAGGCTAATAGTTTCTCGTCATGAGTGACTGCAAAAATAGGTATTCTAGGAACCTCATGGCAAGCACACACGAGGAAGATCGGGAAAATAGAACAAGCAAAGGAAGCATGGAAAGAATGAAGAACGCACTTGAATCTTGATGAATGAAGCATCCTAAAGACTCCAATATTGAAGACCCTTTGGAGGGTGAAAGTTCCATGAGTAGAAGATGAATGAAGAATGAATACAAAGTGGCATCCATGTCACCAATTGAGAAATTCCATGTCATGTGTCACCATTAGTCCTAGTCATCAAAGATAGTGACATGTCAAGTCTCATCATACGATGATGTGGAAGTCAAGATGTATTATTGTACTTGATTTTAGACTTTTGTGATCCATATTGATTTTGATCATGTCTTTTGAATTAATCACATCATAAGTTGTTGGTCGATGTTTTGAACCACCTAATGTGGTTCATCATCAGGACAAAGGTATGGTTCGAAACATCGACCAACAACTTATGATGTGGTTAATGTATTATTGTAATTATTGTAGAAGGAAAATAAGTGGAAGATAAAGAGTCATGTATGAACCAAAGATTCATGGAACTCCAAAAGACATGTAATACCAAAAGTCTTATGTAATTTGAAAAGTCATTTGGAATTTCAAAGGTTGTAGAAGTCCAAAAGTCTCTAGAAGTTAGAAAGTCGAGAGTCATGAGGATGTGAAAGGTCATTCCTAAAGTTATAAATAGATCTTCATTTCTCATGTAAAGGAATTTTAACCTTGGCTTCTCCCACAAGGCATTAGAGAGACAGAGTTAGTACTTTTGGGGAGCAAGTAGTGGCTCTAACGCTCCACTATTGGAGCTAGTGGTGTTCATTGCATTTATGTATCTTGGGACTTTTTCTTAATATTGAAGCCTTCCAGGCCAACATGTTTTCACACATGGATTGTGAATATTTCTAAGACTATTCTTTGAATGTTTATGGTTCATGTTTTCTTTCATTAGTATTATATTAATTGAACTATTTCGGTTACTTCATTGTTTCTTGTTGGAAATGTGTTGTTATGTTTATAATGATTATTGCATCCTTGTGAACTATTTCTCTTGATATTAGATGAACCTTTCTCTAACGTGTGTTTTCCCATTATGGCAGTACTATTACTTCTCTCTTAAAGGCTCACTTTATTTTCCCAATGCAGTAGAAGAACCTTGACACATCGACAATTGAACATTCACAGGGCATACTAGCTTGCTCGTTCCAAAGGACAATTGTGCTTCTCTCTCATGTTGATAGCTAAAGCCAAGCCATATATTTATGTAAATGTCAGTTGGGTTGTATTCCAGCTGGGACTCCTACACCAAATGATGTGAGGTCTAGTTGGCACCTTATATTAAGGAGTTTCCCTGTATGTTGGTAGTATCCAACACCATCAATAACCCCATATCCACATTTAATAGGATAGATGAATGTCCATGATTGGCACCAGTTGATGCCCTTTATATGGCTTCATTCATGTTTCAAAGATGAAAAATGTTTAGGGGGGTGTAATGTAATGTTCCTAGGGTGGTACCTGTTAGTGTTTGTCTTTGCAGCCTTCCACCAGCGATCAAACATGCTCTTACAAAGTGGTCTTAGGGTGTCAAAGCCAAATTTTGTCATTTTAGTGAGTCTTCAAGTAAAATTTGGTCACTAGGTATTAGGTCAAGGATTGTTTTCACTCCTTCCAAATTTTTCCAAGTATTGGTCCATGTCACCATTCGGCTGAGTGTACCATCATTCAAAAAAATTTCATCATTATTTCAAGTTCCAATGGGTTATTTTACACCTTGTTTGTGCTTCAGTTGTGCTTAGGTAAGGCTCATTTCCCTCTCCTAGGGTTTTGAAGGTATTTTTTCTTGGATGGTCAAATCATCAAAAAAACTTATATCCTGATGCTCATACACCTTCCCTATCCTTAATATACCTTCTTAAACACTTCCCATCACTGATATCCCTCAAATTCATCATTTTCCCACAAACCCTAGCCTATTGCTACAATTTGACACTTTTCTAGGTTAGGCCTGTGTTTTTCCCTTTTGGACCCCTTCCCCTCAATCAATCCTTGAAATTCCACTTTCCCCTAATTCCTAACATCCCTCCATACTGCCCAAAATTTTCTCAAGAAATCATAAGCCCCTCATCCCCTTCATTTCCCTTCATTTCTACAAATCCCCTGTTCCACACATCGGGATAAATTTTATTCAAATGATGTTTCTGAGCAAGAAAAGATGAATTTGAGAAAAGTGAGAGAGGTTTCTGTCCATCATAGACCTAAGAATAAAAAATTCATTCAGTTTTAACACAGGTCCCATGGTTTAAGAGAAATGTCCAAAACATCATTTGCCTCAGGAGAGTTGATGCACTTCTGGAGTGACCTTGGTAAAATCAATCTTTCTCCTAGATGGAGTGACCAAATGACTCTCTTGATGAGTCAAATGATAACTAGACATGGAGATATTTAAAATGAGCTATCATAAGATCAATTTGGAGTTGAGTAAGACCTCCAAAAGTTTACTGAAACAACACTCTGCATTTTTGCAGCCTCATTCTACACATTTTGACCAGTCTTGGGAGATTGAGCTTTTGATAGGGAAAATGAGCTCCAAATTGAAAAATTCAAGATGTTATGGAAATTAGACTTGACAAGATTTCCAACGAGCTATCCCATGCTCAATTTAGAATCATGAAGGTTGTCAAAACTTGGATTGAAGTGGCGCTGCGCGTTCAGGAGGTGTCGCTGCATGTCTGAGCTGGGTGTTGCGCGTAGGGAGGTTTCAGCAGTGTAAAATTACACTGCGTTGAATGTTAAGAAGTGGCATTGCACGTTTGTAGTTTGCGTTGCACGTTGAGTAGAAAAGACTAGAACGCCTCCAAACTTCATAAAAACTTCCAAAGAACCCTCTTATCTCTCAAACAAGTAAGTGCACTCCCTCTACCTCATCATTGAAGTTGCAATTGAAGTGTTTGAAGGAATTTACCATGACAAATGTGAAACTCTAGTTTCTTCCTCAATTATACCCTAGAAACCCTAACCCCTATTATTTCTCCCATCACCTATCACTAAAGCCTTGAAACCCTCCCCTATATCACTCCATAACAATCCATATCCATTTTTTCCTTCATTCCCAAAGCAATACCCTAAAAGCCTAGCCCCTATCTCTCATTTTCATAGTTCATACCCTCCCACTCATTTTCATGTTTACCTAGTCCACTAAATACCTCACAAGATCACTTCCCCTTCCCTTATTCCTAATCACTCTTGCTCACTCCCTCCATCCCTTTTCTAGGAGTGCACAACCTCAAAACTTGCAAACATGGACAGGGGAGACATTTATTACTCATGACATCTTCTAGGGTCCTCAAATTCTTCCACCAGTGTCTCAAGAATCAGGAGGACCTTCTAGCAGTGCTCAGGTAAAGAAAGATGGGAAGGCCAAAGAGACTAAAGCCGTTGAGGTGCCTGGGACCTACATGACATATTAGAGGGGCACAAGGAGATTATTAGCAGTAGATAGGAAAGTGTTTGCTCCACAGGATCTAGAAGTGACCTTGCCTTCTTCATCAACTCATAGGCAAATGCTAGCTCCACAAGATGTGGAAGGGGCTTTGCCTTCTTCATCAACATAGCAGGTATGGGTGCAGCAGCTCACAAAGGGAAACAAAAGATGCAGGTGGAAGATCTTGATGATGAGGAGAAAGAGAGAGACTTTGATTTGATAGAGCATGATCAGCCAGAGCAGCATTATACTCATCATGGCGCGGAAATAATTGACTTAGAGGCTCAGGATGAAGAAACAATAAAGGACATCATCATATAGGAAAAGGAGGCTCAAGTCCAAGCGTTGATGGAAAATTTGGAGAGGGACAAGTATGTCATCACATATTTGGAACGAGAGAACAAGCAGTTGAGTGACAAGCAGGTCCTCATGGAGCTGGAACTTCTCAAGGTAAAACGACAAGGTGACAAGGAGGCACCGGTCACCTTCACTCCTATTGAGAAGGAAATTGAGGATGATAGAGAGACTTGGCTTGAGAGAGTAAATTTTTTCACCTAGATAAGTTGTTGCAGAAGGCCAATAGGGACAACCAGATGATCAGGCACATGGCCTACCATTACAGGACCCGAAACAAAATTTGCAACATGAGGGTCAAAAAGATGAAAGTTAGGCTAAGGCGGGCTCAAAAGGGAAAAAAAGAGGAGGATAGGCTTAGGTTTTTTGCTAAAGCTTCCTTGGCTCATCAAGATGCTTGATGGTGGTGCTTCTCACCAATTTTGTTCAGGTTTGGAGAAGATTTTTTTTTTTTTGCAAATTTTGGAAACTGCACACACTGAAATATAGCTCAACGCGATGTTGTGCTTTTCCTAGGGGCACCTAATGAACAAATGGCTTGAATTTTTGGATTCAAAGCGATGATTACATGCACCCTATGGATTGGCTAAGTTTTTGGGGCAGAACTGGTCCACCAAAAGGTCAAAAAACACCCTAAAAATGACCTTTCTGCCACTTTTTGGACACACAAAAATATTCTTTGGAGAATCAACGTTTCAGGGGTCAAATGAGCTTCAAATGAAGGAATTCTAGCTTTTTTGGAAAGTATACTTGAAGACCTTTCCAATGAGCTATCATGAGCTCAATTTGGATGCCGAGAGGCCTCCAAAAGGGACCTGAAAGTGGTGTTGCACGTTGGGCCAACGGCGTTGCGTGTAGGGCAAATTTTGCACAGGATGGCTATTTTTCTATGTTTTGACTGTGTTCATGGATTTTCTCTCATGGAGGATGTTTTACTATGGTAAATGATGACTTGGCTTGTAAATATGATGGATAATTAGTAGTAGAGGGTAGATTCATTAGATTAAAAGTCAATTTGAGCTCAAATGAATCAATTTTTCACTTTTAGAGGCAAGTTGTTAAGATGCCTATATTCTTGTTTCTTGTTCAGTGTTGGTTAGATTAGCTCCTCATCTTAGGGATTCAACCCCTGAGGATGGGAGGAGGTTGAAACAATGCCTATATCTTCTTATTCTTTCTCATTGTAAAGGGTTGGACTCAGTTGGATGCTCAGACCTTGATTGTACATCATTTTGTAGCAGTTTAGACGAAGATTAATAAGAATTGCAGCTATTTTTATGGGATCCATGTGGTATGGAATTTTAGTACAATTTCCTCTCTTGTAATCATATGTTAGTATGTTTTTTGTATTTCGTTAATCATTTCATTGCTTCTAAGTGAATTCTTTCAAGTTGATAGGCAGAATTCATTACATCACTGCTCTGCTTTGGGAAAATATTCACCATTTCATGTTTTCTACAGTTTGGGAAGGATCCATGGTAAATCACATGCTCTTCCTAACCTCTCACCAGTCTTAAACACCTCACCCATCAATCCCTAGAGTGCTAAAACTTATGCCTACCTTGCCCCATTAAACACCCTGCAATTTTGACCTAATTCCCTAGACCTAAACTATCCAGCTCCTCCTGATCCAGCAAAACCCCTTCAAAATACAATCAAAACTTTGTGCTACTATACCCATCTTAAAATCCTTTTCTTGATCCATTCATCTTTGCTGAGATCCTTACGGAGAGAGCCCTCTCCCGGCCTAGTAGGGCTAGCTACTTGGCTAAGCATGGTTTGTGGTTACCCTGGCATTGCCTTCCTTCAGCCTGAGGTTCAATCCAGGTGATAACATAGTGGCAACCATACTAGGGAACGTAGTTTTATGTTCCTCAACAAAATGTATCAAGTTTATATCTGATTTTCGATGGTGGATAATGATTAGACACTAGAAGGATGAAATCATTCACCTGGCAACTTTAAATCAGTTTCGAGATCAGATCCAAGGACTCCACTGGAGGATGAACCTGACCAGCAGAAACATGAAAGGACAATATGGAAAGATCGAGTATTCAAGTTGGAATTTCATCCAAGGCATTACGTTCTTTGTTATAAATTATGTCTTCTCTTTTCCCGAGAATGTCAAGAAGGCTTTACAAAGTATATTGTATTTGAGAAAATATCCTAGACCTGCATGTGATTCCTTCCCTTTGAAGATTGAGAATACAAATTATTCGCATGCCTTTGATATTGATAAAGACCCTTCTTTTGAATCTTATGATGACCTTCTTCAAACTGATAAGCCTCAAAAGATCAAGAATAATTCTACAGCTTTTGTATATACTCCTATACCTTGTAAAATTTCGGATAGATACAAGCCTCTGGTTTTACCTCCTATATCCCATGCTTTCCCTAAAAATCATTACCTATATCTACCAAGATTTGATGGTGAATGTGACAACATCACTGCTGAGAGAAATGTACTGAATTTTGAGTCTTTTGTTGGCCCTTTTGAAGTTGATGAAGAGGATGTCAGTATTAGGCTTTTTGCTCTTTCTTTGCAAGGCAAAGTCAAGAGTTGGTCCAAAACCTTGCCTGATACGAGCATCTCAGATTTCCAGAAGTTCGTCAAAGTTTTCCTTGACAAGTGGGTGGTCAGACAGAACCCTTTCTTGATTCTAGAAGAGTATAACCAGCTAAAAAGACGGCCAGGGGAGACAGTACAACAATTTTCTACCAGATTTAACCAAGCTTATTGTTTGATGCCTCTTATTATAAGACCTCCTCCACATTCAGATCTCTTGCATTATCCAGAAGCCTCTGATCTGGAAATGGAGTTTCAACTGAGAGAAAGGAACCTTGCAAGACTTGAAGAGATGCAGAACAGTGCAGTAGATGTAGCGGCTAATTTGTTGATCAAAAGGGCAAAGTTCAAGGAAGAAAAGATGAAGAACATAGATCCAGAGGAATCGACATCTTTAGAGGTAAAGCTCAACATTTTGGTAAGTGCAGTGGAAGAGATGATGCGAAAGATCACCACAAGGAATGAGTATGATGTTCAAGACCATATTTCATTGATTGAAGATGAACAAGTGGCTGATCCAAAACATTTTCTTTCTTATCCCAGTTATCATAGATCTGATAATGATTGTTTTATAGATCATCTTGGAGAAGAGAGATCTATTGATTTGACATGTATGCTTGATGATGTGTTGACATGTATGCTTGATGATGTGTTTTATACTGATCATTTGCCTAAGTTTGATCAGTATGATGATGATTATGTTCTCCAAATAGAAGCTAGTCTTGCAGACAAATCAGCAGCTGGTTTGTGGAATGAGGAAGTTCACTTTCAGTAGCTCGAATACAGTGATCAGCCATTGCATATCAACTATGTAAGTGAGGAGGAAAGTGCAGAAAATTTTGAAGTAAGTGAAGGATCTTTGCCTCCTTGTTTTACTTCGTTTCAGTTCATTAGAGACAACTTTCGTTCAATCATAAATCAACCGTCGATAAGTTTTGATCTGGACCATCTAGAAGGCAATGAAATCTTTGTTCAAGACTTCTCATATCTAGATTTGTAGCCCCCGAATGCCATTGAATGTCAGGTTGTAGATAAAGACTTGGAAGCTGGAACATATGATCAAATGATGCAAGATGATTCTGTACCATTATATTTTGAATCATTTCAGTTTTTGAAGGGAAATTTGCATAGTATATCTTCAATAAAGGATGAGAAGCTTGTAGAAAATCATGCAATCTCATTGGAACCAATAGAAAATGGGTTGCAATAGTATTTTCAAGTTTTTCATGATCCAATAGCTGATGTGTTCGATGATATATGCAGCCAAGATCCTTCTCCATTAGCTAACTTTGAGCTTGGAAAAGGTATTGATACAAACTTGATTCGGCAGCCGGTTTCTTTGTCATTTTCAGCAGGAGTCTTGCCACAAAACTTAGACGAAAGTTTTCATTCATGGTATCAGGAGAAGCAAAGTAATCCATTGGATGAGCTAAGTCCCAATGCACATGAATTTAAAGATCCTCATGCAGTATTTTTGGAGTCTAATAGAGAATCCATATTATTCAATCTGGGAAAATTTGGATCTATTTACAAGTTTTCATGGGAGTTGCATTTCAGTAGTTCTTTCTTCTTGCTCATAAACAAACACTTGTGTAGAATTCAAACAACAGCCAGAATGCTTACTTGGTTGCATTGGTTGTTTCATTTCACTTGATCAGGTGATGAATGGAATAGTTAGAGTAGGTTTTATTGAATAAGCTCCATTTTGAGCATCTTTTCCAGTTTTTCAGTTGTGTTTTATTATCGAGTCAGTTTTTAGTTGAATAAAATTCAGTTTGTGTCTTTGAGTCATCAGTATTCAGTCATGTATTTCAGATTGAGTTTTTTTTTACTCCATGCCCAATGGATAAGGCTAATTGGTCTATGGTGTTCTTGGCACCTCCAAGGAGCTACCATCCCCAATGGATCCAATGTTAGTGTCAGTCTTTGCAGCCTTCCACTAGCGATCAAACATGCTCTTAAAAAGTGGTCTTAGGGTGTCAAAGTCAAATTTTGTCATTTCAGTGAGTCTTCAAGTAAAATTTGGTCACTAGGTATTAGGTCTAGGATTGTTTTCACTCCTTCCAAAGTTTTCCAAGTATTGGTCCATGTCACATTCAGCTGAGTGTACCATCATTCAAAAAGTTTTCATCATTATTTCAAGTTCTAATGGGTCATTTTACACCTTGTTTTTGCTTCAGTTGTGCTTAGGTAAGGCTCATTTCCCTCTCCTAGGGTTTTGAAGGTAATTTTTCTTGGATGGTAAAATCATCAAAAAACTTGTATCCTGATGCTCATACACCTTCCCCTATCCTTAATATACCTTCTTAAACACTTCCCATCACTGATATCCCTCAAATTCATCATTTTCCCACAAACCCTAGCCTATTTCTACAATTTGACACTTTTCTAGGTTAGGCCGGTGTTTTTCCCTTTTGGACCCCTTCCCCTAACTCAATCCTTGAAATTCCACTTTCCCCTACTTCCTAACATCCCTCCCTACTTCCCCAAATTTTCTCAAGAAATTAGAAGCCCCTCGTCCCCTTCATTTCCCTTCATTTCCACAAATCGGGATAGGTTTTATTTAAATGATGTTTCTGAGGAAGAAAAGATAAATTTGAAAAAAGTGAGAGAGTTTTTTGTCCACCATAAACCCAAGAATAAAAACCTCCTTCATTTTTTACACAGGTCTCATGGTTTGGGAGAAATGTCCAAAACATCATTTGCCTCAGGAGAGTTGATGCACTTCTAGAGTGACCTTGGGAAAATAAATATTTCTCCTAACTGGAGTGACCAAATGACTTGCTTAATGAGTCAAATGATAACTAGACATAGAGGTATTTAAAATGATCTATCATGAGCTCAATTTTGAGTTGAGGAAGACGTCTAAAAGTTGATTGAAACAACACTCTGCATTTTGGCAGCCTCATTCTACACATTTTGACCAGTCTTGGGAGATTGAGCTTTTGACCATGCAAACGAGCTCCAAATTGAAAAATTCAAGATGTTATGGAAAGTAGACTTGACAATATTTACAACAAGCTATTCCATGCTCAATTTGAACATTAGGAAGGCAGTAAAAGGTTGGATTGAAGTGGAGTTACGCATTCAGGAGGTGGCGATGTGGGTCTGAGCTGGGCGCTACGCGTAGGGAGGCTTCAGCAGTGAAAAATTACACTGCGCTGCATGTTGAGAAGTGGCACTGCACGTCTGTAGTTGGTGTTTTGCGTTGAGAAGAAAAGACCAGAAATCCTCCAAACTTCATAAAAACTTCCAAAGAACCCTCTCATCTCTCAAACAAGTAAGTGCACTCCCTCTACCTCATCATTGAAGTTGCAATTGAAGTGTTTGAAGGAATTTACCATGACAAATGTGAAACCCTAGTTTCTTCCTCAATTATACCCTAGAAACCCTAACCCCTATTCTTTATCCCATCACCTATCACTAAAGCCCTAAACCCCTACCCTATATCACTCCATAACACTCCATATCCATTTTTTCCTTCATTCCCAAAGCAATACCCTACAACCCTAGCCCCTCTCCCTCATTTTCATAGTTCATACCCTCCCACTCATTTTCATGTTTACCTAGTCCACCAAATAGCTCGCAAGATCATGTCCCCTTCCCTTATTCCTAATCACTCTTTCTCACTCCCTCCATCCATTTTCTAGGAGTGCACAACCTCAAAACTTGCAAACATGGATAGGGGAGACATTTATTTCTCATGACATCTTCTGTGGTCCTCAAATTCCTCCACCAGCATCTCAAGAATCAGGAGGACCTTCTAGCAGTGCTCAGGTAAAGAAAGATGAAAAGGCCAAAGAGACTAAAGACATTGAGGTGCCTGGGACCTACATAACATATCAGAGGGGCACAAGGAGATTGTTTGCAGCTGATATGAAAGTGTTTGCTCCACAAAATCTAGAAGGGACCTTGCCTTCTTCATCAACTCATAGGCAAATGCTAGCTCCACAGGATGTGGAAGGGGCTTTGCCTTCTTCATCAACAAACAGAAGGTACGAATGAAACAGCTACACAAAGGGAAAGAAAATATGCAGGTGGAAGATCTTGATGATGAGGAGAAAGAGAGACTTTGATTTAACATAGCATGATGAGCCGGAGCAGCATCATGGCATGGAAATAATTGACTTAAAGGCTCAGGATGAAGAAACAATAAAGGACATCATCATACAGGAAAAGGAGGCTCAATTCCAAGCATTGATGGACAATTTGGAGAGAGCCAAGTATGTCATCACATATTTGGAACAAGAGAACAAGTAGTTGAGTGACAAGCAGGTCCTCATGGAGTTGGAACTTCTCAAGGTAAAACGACAAGGTGACAAGGAGGCACCGGTCACTTTGTCTCCTATTGAGAAGGAAATTGAGGATGATAGAGATACTTGGCTTGAGAGATTCAATTTGCACCTAGAGAAGTTGTTGCAAAAGGCCAATAGGGACAACCAGATGATCAGGCACATGGCCTACCATTACAGGACCCGAAACAAAATTTGCAACATGAGGGTCAAAAAGATGAAAGCTAGGCTAAGGTGGGCTCAAAATGGAAAAAAAGAGCAGGATAGGCTTAGGTTGCTTGCTGAAGCTTCCTTGGCTCATCAAGATGCTTGATGGTGGTGCGACTCACCAATTTTGGTCAAGTTTGGAGAAGATTTTGTTTTTTTGCAAATTTTGGAAATTACACACACAGAAAATATGGCTAAAGCTTTTACTAGGGGCACCCAATGGACAAATGGCTTGTATTTTTGGATTCAAAGTGATGAGTAGATACACCCTATAGATTTGCTAAGTTTTTTGGGAAGAATTGGTCCACCAAAAGGTCAAAAAACACCCTAAAAATGACCTTTCTGCCACTTTTTGGACACACAGAAGCAGTCTTGGGAGAATCAACTTTTTAGGGATCAAATGAGCTTCAAATGAAGAAATTCTAGGTTTTCTCGAAAGTAGACTTGAATACCTTTTCAATGAGCTATCATGAGCTCAATTTAGATGTCGGGAAGGCCTCCAAAAGGGACCTAAAAGTGGCGCTATGCGTTGGGTCAACGGCATTGCGCGTAGGGAAATTTTGCACAGGATGGCTATTTTTCTATGTTTTGACTGCGTTCATGGATTTTCTCTCATGGAGGATGTTTTACTATGGTAAATGATGACTTGGCTTGTAAATATGATGGATAATTAGTAGTAGAGGGCAGATTCATTAGATTAAAAATCAATTTGAGCTCAAATGAATTAGTTTTTCAATTTTAGAGGCAAGTTGTTAAGATGCCTATATTCTTGTTTCTTGTTCAGTGTTGGTTAGATTAGCTCCTCATCTTAGGGATTCGACCCTTGAGGATGGTATGAGGTTGAAAAAATGCCTATATCTTCTTCTTCTTTCTCATTGTAAAGGGTTGGACTCAGCTGGATGCTCAGACCTTGATTGTACATCATTTTGTAGCAGTTTGGCCGAAGATTAATAAGAATTGCAGCTATTTTTGTGGGATCCATTTGGTATGGAGTTTTAGTACAATTTCCTCTGTTGTGATCATATGTTAGTATGTTTTGTGTATTTCGTTAATCATTTCATTTCTTCTAAGTGAATTCTTTCAAGTTGATAAGCAGAATTCATTACATCATTGCTCTGCTTTGGGAAAATATTCACAATTTCATGTTTTCTACAGTTGGGAAGGATCCATGGTAAATCACATGCTCTTCCTAGCCTCTCACCAGTCTTAAACACCTCACCCATCAAGCCCTAGAGTTCTAAAACTTATGCCTACCTTGCCCCATTAAAAACCTTGCAATTTTGACCTAATTCCCTAGACCTAAACTGTCCAGCTCATCCTGATCCAACAAAACCCCTTCAAAATCCAATCAAAACTTTGTGCTACTATACCTAGCTTAAAATCCTTTTCTTGATCCATTCATCTTGGCTGAGATCCTTATGGAGAGAGCCCTCTCCCAGCCTAGTAGGGCTAGCTACTTGGCTAAGCATGGTTTGTGGTTACCCTGGCATTGCCTTCCTTCAACTTGAGGTTCAGTCCAGGTGATAACAGTACCAAAGGACAATAGTAATGGATAACATGGACATAGACATGAAATAAGACCCACTTGGTAGTGAGTGGGTAATAAATAGCCCTATTAGGTAGTTCATGGAATAATATAATAATGAGGGGTATTTGACATAGGCCCTAACGAATACTTATGAGAAATCATATATACACATAACTATAATTGTATTCCATATGTTGAGTATTTTGTTGTAGCAAGTGTGGCTTTTTGAGTGATTGCTTTTGATGGGCCTCTAAAATAGGTACAACATAACACCCATCTAACCATTCCTAGGCACAGTTAACCTTTCCTTATTTACTTAATAATTTATTTTTAAGATTTAATATGTTTCTACGTTGGTTAAGAGATGATTGTTATATCTAGTGTGCCTAATGCATTTATTGTGCAAGATATTGAGAATATTTAATGTAGATCACACAAGAGTCTAGAAAGATAAAAATATGGGGCATGTCCCCTATTGAAGGATAATAAAAGCTCGGTTGGCTCAAGGTCATTATCACCTCCTTGTAGCTGTGAAGTCATCAAGGAACCATATCATACTTTCTAGGGTTTTTGGAAGGAAGCAATCCTCTCTTCAAGGAAGCTACCCCTCAATCAATTTTTGTATAAATAAGGAGCATGAGTAGCCCATTAGGATTCAAAATTTTGGAATTATAGTTAGAAGTAGAGAACATCTTTTTCCTAATATTTTAGTTCTGTCATATTTCATGTATGAGCACGTTTCTTGTTAATGAAAAGAACTCTTTGCTTTCCACACTGATTTTCCTTTAAGGGACTCGAGTCTCCTTAGGTTAGGGACCAACTTAGTTTCTCAAGCCCCCTTCTTGTATTGTTACTTTCATGCATTTAGTTTAGTCATGTATTTCTGCAAATATCATCTCTGAAAATGTTTCCTTTGAAATTTTAGTGAATGGGCTTATCTCTAAATTTTTTATGTATCTTGCTCTGATAAATTTAGCAATAATTTCCTTCATGCAATGTTACTCTTTTCATTTATAAATTCAACTCATCCCTTTTTATATTGTATTTCCTACAACTAGTTAGTTTATCAGCCATCGTGTATTATTATATTAGTTAGAAAGTAGTGCTTGATTTAGATAATAGTCATTGGGTGTAGTTAGTATTATTTTTGTTCACTTAGTTCACCTAGATCATCATCATAATAGGTTCTTCATTAGTTGCATGCAAGGGGATATCTTCAAATTTGACTCTTCTTTCAATGAAAAAGTTTTTTTGTAAGGATTTAGTAGCCTATACCCCTTAATGTTATCAAAATACCCCATAAAAAATGTACTCTTGAAATTGAGGTTCCAAATATTTCCTTTTGTCTGAAGGAATATGTGACCATGCATGAGATCCAAGCACCCTAAAGTGATTAATAATTTGTTTTTGACCACTCCAAGCTTTCAGTGGAGTGAATCCTTTCAATTCTTTGTGAGAAACTTAATTTTAGATGTAGACTGAATAATTGGTAGCTTCAACCCAAAGCTTTTGAGTGAAGGACTTGGACTATAGCATGTAGGTTCCATATCCTTCGAGGATATTTTCTTCCATTCTGCAACTCTATTATGTTTTGGAGTATAATGACTATATGATGCAACTCAATACGTACATTTACACATAGATGTTGGACATATTTTTTCACATACTCCCCCTTTATCTATATGCAAGATATTGATTCCATTTATTGACTACTTCTCTACAAGAGATTTGAAATCTATAAACAGTCAAAAACCATTGATTTATATTTGAGGGAAGTATACCTAAGTATTTCTTAACTATTTATCAATGAAGTTCAAACAAAATTGGCCCTGTTGATGCATGGGTGAGGAAATGGCCCCATGAAATCACTCCATGACTTTCCTTTTTCAAAATTTTCTTTTGGATTCTTTCCAAGAATGCATTTATGACATACATCATTAGAATACTTAATTTCTAGAAATCCTATCACCATACTCTACTGGTTGAGATACCACAAACATTGGTAGTTAATGTGGATTACTATTTCATGCCATAACCTACCTACTTCATCACAATGTGTTATAAGTATAGTAGAAGAATATTTTGGAATAAAAATAGAAAAGACACACAACCTACAATGATAATCTACTTTCCCAACAAGAATTTGTGTTCCATCATAAATTTATATAATGACTCTTAAATAAAGTGTGAACTTTACTCACTTGTTGATACTAAATGAGTGGTTTGATAGATTGAAATAAGGTTTATGGACAAAGAAGTTACATGAAATACATCCTAAAAATTCCCATGATCTAAATCTATGGTTGTTAAAATGGGAAACTAGGGCCAAATTCCACCTTGGGACAACTCTTTTGATGGAGATGATGATTTCATTAGATTCCTCTTTTCGCGCAGACCAAGATTGATATAAACGTCATCTCATTTGTACAAGAAGAAGTATGATTTTGAATTTATGCCCACTTATGTACAATTTTTTCAAGTTGGCTACATCATCATGTAGGCTCATGAAGCCAAATAAACATGACTCTTCAACCACATCGACTTGTATAAACACAAGTGTCCCCTCCACCTCATTTGGCATCTTCATCATTCACACATTCTCTCTCCTTCTCTCATTGGTTCATATTGGGAATTCTTCTCTTTCACGTGTGGATCAAGAAGGACGAATTTCAAAAGCTAAATTATAGGGTTGAAATTACAGAGTTGATTGTAGTTTGACCAGCGTTGACCAACACCTTCTCGGCATCATTTGACTTCGATCATTTGGGGATATTTTTGTCTCAGCATGCCGCAAATTTTGGCATGGAAACTAAGGTTTTCTAAGCACTTTGAACGCAAACCAAATTGCAGGTTGACCGCAGAAAATTACCACAATTTTCTCTCTCCTTTAATCGAGTTTGAGTGGACTAGTTTGGGCTGACTTTGACCTTTTGATCAGGATAATTTTGACTAGGGAATATCGAGCTGTTTTGAAGTCATTTATTGCTTCTTTGACCATCGTTGACTTTTCGGTTACGGATGTTGATTGTTGTAGAAAATCACAGATTTTGATAGGATTGTTTTGACTTGAATTTGGCAAGTCATTTTTGACTTTTGTACTTTCTCTCTATGTTGAACATTTTGATATAATAAGAAGAATAATTGATAAAAGGGTTTCCCCACATTAGGGTTCTTCCCTGACATTCACCAAATCTGGTGTCCTCTTGTCTTGACTTGTCTTCTGCATTTTGTTTCATGTTCTATTTGCTTTTACTGTCAATGTGATTATTGTGATTGCTATTGTAAATTGGAAATTGTTATTGGGCTACTAAGGAGCATTGAAGTAAATTTTGTTAAGCATAGAACATACCATTGTTAGCTAAAATTAACAATGGTTCATTTCCCTAATACTTGAACTAGTGTATTATGTTCCATTAAGATGGTAGAATTGGTGCATGGCACCAAAGAAGTAAATATCTCCTCTGATGAGACCATATGGTTAGAGGCTCCTAATTAAAGAACCCATGTAGTTGATGAGGAAGAGACAATAAGAAGTGAATGACATGTTTCCTTTCCTTTGCATTTATCAATATATCACTTTTCAAATTACTTAACTTTCTTCTTGGTATTAAAAACACTAATATTATGTCTCTCAAACATGCATGTTCTTCATGATTGGGTTTCTTGAAATAAGCACATATCACTTTCTCTGTCCTTTTTGCCCCAATCTTAGGGTTAGATACTTCTATGTATATTTTAGATTGCACTCCTCATTTGATCTTGGCCTTTCTTTCCTTTGAATTGTTCTCTAAGTTTGCTACTATTCTTGCTTCCTTCATTTGCAACAAGTGCATATTCCTTTGTTGCCTTGAGGGAACCCATTTGAAAAAGTTTATATTTCTCATGGGTGAGAAGGGTAGTGTTGTAGCCGCTACAACACCCTCCAAAATTTTGGCCTACACTTGAATTTTGGAGCCTACTATGGATCTTGTGATCGATCGTTCCCTATTCACTTATTGGTAAGATGGTGATTTCAAGCTCCCTTCTTTATCTTAAGATTCATTCATGTTTTTATATTTATATAGCATGTGTCATCTTCGAGCATGGGGATTATCGCTTGTCATGCAAAGGGAAGTTTGTTTTGATTCAAGGGGAAATCTTTGTGAAAATGAGTTGTTCTCATCATATAGACACGTTTCACACTCATTTCCAAAATTTCATGCACTATTACACAAGTGTCACCATTATCCTCACAAAGTCTATCATCGAAGCCGCACTTGTCATAAGCTGCCACAAACGTTGTTGCATTAAGAGAAGTATTTTTTCATATGTTTTGGATGGTCTATGTTGTGTCACTAAGTGTTCAAGTGTGTGATCATAGTCAAGTTCTATCATTGTCCACATTGGTTCCACTTATCCCACACTTAGCCAAATTATGGAGTATTCCTAGCAACCTAGCCTCATCCATCTTTCCCGAATTGCACATTTCGCATATGCAACCCTCAAGATTTTTCCTTTCATGTTGGAACTGCACAATGCGTAGAAATCCTAGCCTCCCATGGCATCCAAAACTCTGCAGTGGCTTCCTCCAATGTTCTTCCCTCAACCAAAACCCACCGTCTCCAGAAACTGCACATTTTTGTCCCTTAAGAATCTTAGTTGCCCAGTCCACCTTGCCTCCTAAAGCTGCATAGATTTATCCTCCCAGGGCCTCATCCCACAACAGCCACTTCCTTCTTTAACTACACAATTTTGTCTCTCATTGGCCACTGCGCAATTCTTTCCCTAAGTGAGGACTGTGTAGAAATTTCCCTCAGTTTGGCCTGAATTACACACTATGCAGTCTCAATGATCAAGCTTGACCTTTGGTTGCTTGAATTGTGCAATTGCACAATAATTGGGCCTTCTCCCTTGGCCTGTCACTCGGTCCTGGCCCCGTTTATGAATTCATGTGCAGCATCTTAGACTAGGGGTTTATAAAATTGATGTTGTCTTGTCATGAGTAGATTGTAGATACATGAATTCTACCAAGCTATGGAAAGATGATGAAGAAGGTGATTAAGAAGGAGGAAATTCTAGATGACACTAAAGGATTTGAGGAGAAAATATGGTTATCAGATAAGAAGACCAAGGAACCCGGGGTATGATAGAAGATTAGGACAGCATGAAGACTCCATCTGATGCATAACCCTTTGGAGGGTAGGTATGGAAAACAAAGAACATATTTTTGAAATACACCTCTTAGTGTAGCAAGAAGGACTGCTTATCATTTTCATATCATTATGTCTTCTATGACATGCATGGTTGCAAGCATTGAAAGTCATTCCATGTGTTTCCTCTAAGTGTCTTGCCCCCTTTCACTTGTTGGATCAGATGTCATCTTTTGGCATGTTTGGTTGTTATGTCATGTTTTTGAACATTTTCTAGTGATATTGAAGGTTGGTCTTTGTGTATACGAGTTGTCTTATCCATGTAAACACATGTCGCACTCATACACAAAATCTTGAGCATTGTTGCACAAGTTTCGTCATGGTTGTCCTAAAGTATATCTCAAGTGTCACACTTGTTGCTTCTTATCATGAGACAGTCACTCAGAGGGTAATGATTTGTTTGTTTTCCTGGTGGTCTATGTTGTCATGTCGTCGAAGTATGCTAAGTGTGTGATCACAGTTCAATTTCATCACAATTTCATTTTCCTCCCGCACTTAGCCATTTTCGGAAAATCTTATCGACAAGGAAACTAAGCCTCACCAAGCCCCAACTAAGTTGCACACTGCGCAGTCTCAGCCCTCAATGATGTGACCTTGCTGATTGGAACTACGCAGTTTTTAGTCTATGTCCTCTAGGGCAATTTCAATGCGCAATTCCAAAGTTCTAACCTTTCTTGACTCCCAGAATTGTGCAGCAGTTCCTTCTAGTATGGCTTGAACTGCGCATTTCACACTTTCAGTCCTCAATATTTTCCCTTTCCTGTTGGAACCCCACAGTGCATAGTGAGCCCAGCCTCCCTTGGCCTCTAGAAATGTGCACAGGCGTTCGCTAATGTCCTCCCTCATCCGAAGCTCATTGTCCTTAAGGACGACACGGTTTTGGCTTCCAGACCTCTTTACTGCCCAGTCCTCCTTACCTCTTAAAACTGAACAAAATTGACCTCCCTTGGCCTCAACCTGCACCATCCACTGATAACTTGAACTACGCAATCCTTTCGCCCATTGGCCACTGCACAATTTTTCTCCTCAATGAGGACTATTCTCAAAATTTGCTCATTCAAGCCTGAGTTGCGCTCTGCGCAGTCTCAGTGACCCAGTTCTCTCTCTTCCAACTGGAACTACGCAATGTGTAGTCATTGAACCTTGTCTCCCAACCTATGACTTGTTCCAATCTTAGTCCATTGATGATAATGCACCATCTTAGCGTAGGGAGTTTTCGGATTGATGTCATCATGTCATGAGTGAATTATAGTAATAGGTACACTCTCAAGTCATTGTCAAATGATGAAGGAGGAAAAGTAGGATGGAAGCATGCCTAGAGACTCACTTGTAGCTGAACTAATAGATGGACCTATCGAGAGTAAGAAAAGGACACAAGTTTGCAACCACCTCCCAAGACTGAATAAAACCCCACACCATTAAGCTATGTGGAGGACAAGAGAAAGCACATCCAATAACACATCTATGACTCAGCATCAACAACAGCCTAACATTGCCACATCATCAAACCATTCCATGTCAATAGTGTCATGTCAAGTCTTGTTATGGTTTTTCACATTCCACATCACCATTTTGGACCATGCATATTGTAAATCAAATGTATTGTGAAGTGAAATTCCAATGGATGCACATAAGAATATGAAGAGTCATGTAAGTTTAAAATTCATAAGAAGTTGAACAGTCATGAGGGTAGTCAAAGAGTCACAAGGGGGAAGCACCACCCTTGGTTATATATACCCCCCTCATTGTATGAGCAAAGGGAATTTTCACCTTGGCTCCTCCCACAAAGCATAGAGAGTTCAGTCAGTTCTTTGAGGAGCAAGGAGTGGCTCCAATGTCCCACTACTGGGGCTAGTGTTGTACAATGTAAATATGTGTCTTGGAACTTTTGCTGAATTACAGAAGCCTTTTCAGGCCAACACGTTTCCATGCATGACTTGTGGATGTTTGTAAGACTATTCTGTGATCATTTATTTTCATGTTTGTTTTCACATGTACTGATATTGTTGAACAATTTCATTTGTTTTAGTGCTTATATTATTAGGAATGCGTTGTAATGGTTGTCATTATTGTCTCATCCTTGTGGACTATTCTGTGGGATACTAGACAAGCCTTTCCTCACTCAACGGTTATAATGATTGTCGCATCCACTGTGGACTATTCCGCTTGATGGTAGACAGATCTTCCCTTGTTCATTGGTTGTAATGACTATCACATCCGTTGTGGACTATTCCGTTGAATGTTGGATAGGCCTTTCTAGTTCATGTGTGTCTCTTCCTAGGTGGTACTATTACCTCTCATTTAGAGGCTCACTTTTATCCCCCCTTTTGTAGTAAGATAACTTAGACACAGTTATGTTGCACACTCACCTTGTTGTTCAAAGATACCATTGCATCACTCTCTCATGTTGACAGCTCGAGTCAAGGCAAATCTTTGAGGATTTGGCAGTTAGGCCTTTATACTAGATGGGACTCCTACACCAAATGGTGTGAGGTCTAAAGTGGACTTCATATCATGGAGATCCCCTTGGTTCACTAATTTCCAGCACCATCAACAAGTAGTAACATTTTCTAATGAACGAATCTTCAAGGAAATTCCTAATGTGTATTTTGTTTCATGGTTTGTAGAAACAAAAACCAAGTATTCAAGATCTAGTCTGGACAGAATTGAAAATGAGTTGCTCTTTCATCTTGTTTATACCACATAATTTGGGCTAAAGAAATAGTGATTTAAACTTGGTGAAGAAATATTGGATGGTGTTGAATCTACTCAAGCTCAAATTGATGAGCTCATTCTCCAACAAATTTCCTTGCCACTCATCCTATTTCCTGAAAGGTCCTTTTAATGTGGTCTAGACTTTATTGGGTTTTTTTGTAGATTCGACGTGGAATAAGAGGTTGGAAAAAATAGAAGGATATAACAATCAATATGCTTCATTTAATAAATCAAATCATTTTCCATTTTCAAGAATATAATTTGGTTTAGTCTCAATTCCTTTTGTGATCCTGTATAGGTCGTTACTTCACAAAAGAATAAATACTTGTGTCTTCCCTTCATAGTAGTCGAATGGTGTGAGGCTTATTTTCTAAAATTGATCCATCTTATTTGATGTGCTTAAATTTGTATCTTCCACCTGCAAACTATATACCACTCCCTTATATTCAATTAGGCTCTAAGAACATGTAAGGTTTGGTTAATCAACATGGATCTAGAATCTAATTAAGAAGAGACACAATTAAAATTAGGAGAAGCAAAGAGAAGAAGAATTAATGGAACAAAGTAATTATAATTAACATGTATAAAATAAATCACCCAAAGATGAAAAATAATGATTACATTACAACATAAGTTCATTCAATAGAATGGAATATTAACCCATGCAACTATGGTAGGCTTAACTACATGCAAAGCATTAGAGAGCATGTATGCCTTAATTATCCAAGAGAAGTGCACTTTCATAAGGGATTTAGATTTCCAAGTGAAGTGCACTTTCATAAGGGATTTAGATTTCCAAGTGAAGTGCACTTTCATAAGGGATTTAGATTTCCAAGTGAAGTGCACTTTCATAAGGGATTTATATTTATCTATCTAGTTTCATGCACTTTTATTCCTAAAAAGTAGCTCTAACCCCTCCTCAAGGGAACACTTATTCCTAGAAAATAAGAATTATCCCTTAGTAAACTTATTCTTAGAAGATATGAATTGTATCCTAAAAATAGGAATAAACTCCTAGAATAAAAATGAATTGCTCTTGCTCTTAGAAAAAAAAATACCTAATATGAATGCGGAATTTATTGACATTGAGTTGTGATGATGGTTGGCATTGATGTCAACCTGGTAACATTAGTGTGTTCATGGTTGGAATTGATATCAACCGGGTAGCATGAGTTGTAGATATTTGATTGGTATATGTGTTTGATGATTGGTTACAGATGTTTGATTGTTATGGTTATTTATGGTTGATATGGCATATGATAGATGTTTGACGATTGGTTGCTTATGTGCAGATGTTATGCTTGTGTATGGTTGTTATGACAAATGAGAGATGTTTTTTGATTGGTTGCAGATGTTAGTACAAGCATCATAATGGTATTACCATGGTACAGGTGAACTTGGTATTGGTGTAGGTTCCCTTGGTATTGGTATTACCATGGTACATGTGTACTTGGTATTGGTACTACCATGGTACAGGTGTACTCAGTATTGGTACTACCATGGTACATGTGTACTTCGTACCAGTATTAACATGGTATTTTCACTGGGTATTTTAGCTTGCATGGTATTTACACTCGGTTTTTGTATTACCCTAGAAGTTTCCCATGGTATTTGTTCGAGGTAGATGTGTCTAGATTCCTAGATGTATATGGTTGTATCTTGTTAAGTTTGGTTGGTTGGTTCTCTTAAGAAGTGATGGTTGAGTAAGTAAAGATAGTGTGTGTGAGAGAAGAGTAGTGTGTGCAGGCTTTGAAGGAAATTTTGCAAAAAAACTACAAAAATTCACAGTAGTAGTCAATGGCAGCAAAAGCATGATTTAGCCACAATTTTATGCAGCAGTAACGAGATGGAGTAAGGAATGAGAGTAAATAATTTCTTGTATGAATTCTTTCATGATTTTCATCAGATTATCATTTGTGTATGCAACATATTTTTATTGATGAGGTTATGTAGTCGTTGGGTGTGATTTATAGATTGTTGTTTTGTTGATTTTGAACTAACAAGGAAATAAGTTGTAGTGTAGTTCTAGTTGAGTATTTCAAAATGGATCCATTTTGAAAGTGAATGAAACAAGGAACACATAGAAGATTGGAGTGGGGGCTCCAGAAAATTCAATATAGAGAACTGATTTCTTCATGAGTCCAATGGAAGTTGGGTGAGGCTCATTGGTTGTGGTGGCTTCTAGTAGACTAGATGAGTGTTCGTAGAGTCGTGAGATGAAGACCAGAGTTCCAAACTGATAATAGCCATTTTTATATTCTATGAAATTGAATTTATTGATGAATAATAAAATTATTGAGCAGTGCAACAACAACAAGGGTGGTTTTTAACCCGAAGGGGATTTTCCACCATAAATATCTTGTGTCATCTTGTGTATGTTTGTATGGTTGTTTTTATGGCTCTCATTTATTTTGATGTGTGATCTAATCTACTAATGGGTTAATGTATGTTGTGATTTAGTAAATGAAAAAGATTTAAAATTCAATAAACATCGTCACTACTAATTCATCCCAACAAACCCCCCCCCCCCCCGCCTCCCTGCTAGTAGTGAGCACATTTCCATAAATTGGTATCAAAGTAAGTGCCTTTGTTGCAACATAATTGTTGGAAGGTGGATCTAGGAAAAATACAGGTTATCAAGATGCTCGACAACTCAATGCCTCAAATTTTCTAGCATGGAGAGATAAGGTGAAAACATAAATTTATGCTCGAGAATATCAAGTTTGGAGAATGGTAATAAATGGCTATGATGATAAAACCCCTTTAAATCAAGCTTAGTTATTGGATTCATGAGTTAGATGTGTAATGTATGATCATCTTCATGATCGAGACACTGAGAAAATATCGGATCTCAATACTGCAAGAGAAATTTGGGATAAGTTGTTTGCACTATATGGAATAGAGATACGGAGGAATGATGAAGAAAAGGAGAAATCAGTTGAAGACAAAACACAACTTAGTGTAGCACTAGCAGAAAAGAGAGATTTAAAAAGTTTCGTCAAATTCTTGAAGAAAGAGAGTACAATTTCAAGAAATAAATTGGAGATTTAAAAACCAAGATGGAGGAAGCAAGAAGAACTGAAGAGGAGATTAGTAGCCATCTCAAATATCATATTAGAATTTGTGAAAAAATAAATATTGAGGTGGTTTCAACAAAATAAAATGAATTAACCACATTAATATTGAAATAGAAAAATCTAACAATCAACTATCTCAATATCAAAAGTTGGAGAAAAGTACCTGAATTCTGGAAGAGATCCTCATCATTCAAAGATCTCCTCTTATCAAGACGGGATTGGGATTTGAAGGAGAATTTTACCTCATGAAGGAAAAGGAGAAAGTAGAAGACAACCATATTACCAAAAATCATAAGTCCATCACCAATGAAGTCAAGTAAAGCCCCAAGAAGCAGCATCAACAATGGAAGTCAAGAAAGAAAATAAATTATAAGTAGAAATGAAGGAAAGAAACCCATAATCACTACATGAAACACTTCACAAGAGAAAGAAAGAAGCCAAGATTTTATGGTCTGGAAAATCAAAACCCAAGGTATCAAAGTTTATTTTATGGTTATTGTTTTTCTTGCTATGATTTTGGACATAGAGCAATGGAATGAAAGTACTTTGCAAGAAACCAAAGATTGATGATGAGGAATGCAAGCCAAGGTAGAGCTTATACTAATGTTGAATATTTCAAGTGTGGTAACCTTGGCCACAAGGCATTAGCTTGCAGATACGATATATTAAAGCCTATAGAAATTGCAACCCGGCCATTAAAGACAAATAAAGTTTGGAGGATAAAATATGAGGTGAAAAGTACTATCAATCTAAAGGACTTCAAGAAAGAACATTATGTTTTGCAAAAGGACAAGAGAATAGAAGAATATCCACATGTTGTAGAACAACCTTACAAGATTTCAAGGAGAAAGGAGCAGCAAAGTACTCCCACTAAAAATTGAGGCATGCATGGTCTCAGGGGGAGCATATGGCTGCATTTTGGGTTGCATGCAGATCATTAGAGATGTTTCCATATTAAAGAGAGTGAGATTCTAAATATTATGATTATTATGGATATGTAACACTGACAGTTATTGTTGTAGGAGATTATTTACAGATGACACTTGTGTAGGGATAGCATCTCACATGCTTCAAATTTTTAGTGGTTTATTGATGGCATCATGGTCCATGCTAGCACAAGAGGAAAAAAATAGTTGTTTGGAGGAGTTTGTTATGACTATCATGTCATTCATTTTTTTGACATTGGTTATTATAGGAACCATCAGAGATTGAGAATTATGTTTTTTGAGGTTGAATTACTAACATGGTTCTTCACAGTTTTTGTATCAATTAGTATGCAATTTCTTATTTTCATATTGGTAGTTGTTGAACTCATGTTGTGTCCTTACCATTATATGAGCAAGTTGTGTGTGCAACTAGTAAAGAGAGAGTATCATGCATGTGTTGTTGCTCTGGAGAATTTTATGATGGTTGTGAGAATGGCCACAAGTTCGATTTGATATATGATGCATATGAGAAGGATTGTTGAAGTGATATATATATATATATATATATATATATATATATATATTGCTTCCACCACTGCATTACTAGTTTTATATTGCTGCTATTACTTCAGATTATATGTGTTGCAACTTGGTGATTACAAAGGGTTGATCTCTTGTGCTAATGGTGTGATATGATTGTTGATTGTTGTTGCTATCAAAAGGATTTGTTATTTGCATATTATGAATTTTATAATGCAGCTAGATGGTGTTATTTTTTATGAAATCCCTATGGATTTTGTGGAAAACTTGATTATTACTTATACATGGAAGGAGTATGATTGTTGTTGTCGGTTTTTGTTGCATATGATGTTATGTTCCTACCATCATATTTTCTTGTTGTTTTTCATTGGCCACAATGTTTGTAGGGTCACTCACCCATGTCTTGTTGGAATCTTGAGGAGATTGGTTACTATCACTATTGATTGACGAGTATGTTAGTTTCCACTATTACTATTGATAAATCTTATGTTGTTGCTCCAAGTTGAAGATTATTTGTTGCTTAATTGTTGGAATTATGCTTATGTGACTAGGTGGTTACTAGTATTCATGGATCCATGATTAGCTGCCAAAATAGTTTGAAGCGTATGTTGTTGGCCACAAGAACGGTAACATTATTACTATGAGAGGATGGTTGGTTGCTACTACAAATGGTGCATATATTATTAGACAGGTTTGCTGCTACTATTATATAGATATGTTGGCTTGGTTATTATCACTTCTTCTATGATAAGTGCATCAAGAACTGCTTGAGAAATATGGAGAGAGACTTTTTGACTTGTGATATGGTCATAAGTGCTTATGGTTCTTCACTGCAAAAATTAATTTGTTGTTGTTACCATGTAGATGTGTTGGTTGGTGAATTTTGGATGATGTGAGATGATGGTCATATTCGTATGTTGTTGTTGCAAGTTCATGAGCTATCTCTTGTCATGATGATAGAACGTGTTAGATGTTGCTACTACAGATTGGAGTTTTGTGTTGCTCAATTGTTGTCATGAATATATGCTATTGTTGCTCATTATCACATATTTCATGTTGATTGGTTACTATTTCTATCACAACATTTGTTGTTAGAAGATAATGTCTTGATACAAATGGATCTACTTTATGCAAGAAAATGGTTGTATGCATGATGAAATTTTTGGTGTTGGTCAAGAAGTTTAATTGAGTATGTCTTGGAGAGAGGCATGAGTTTTGGTCATGTATTTAAAGTTTTGAGAAACCACTGTTTCATATTATACTTCAACATTTGCAATTATGTATCATGTTTATGAAGCCTTGTAATCAAGTGTTCAAGTCTTTGAGTCCATGTTGTCATGAGTGGGTGATAGGAAGTGTTATGATTCATATCAAGTTTGTGTTGTTATGAGTTATTGCAACCATGTTTTGGAAATTGTATATGATGTTGTAGTCATTTGACAACCTTGTATCTCAGTATACATCCATGTATTTACATAACATTAGATATATTTGGTCAAGGTTGTGTTGAAGAGAGAGTTCCGATGTCTTGTATGCATTGATGAAGGATGGACCAGCCATGCATGTGGGTTGATGGATGTTGTTGCTCTAGTCGTGTATTACACTGCATATTAGTCATGTCGTGTGAATTCAGTCTTCGTGGTCCATGAGGTGAACCCCTCAGCAATACTTTAACTCAAACTCTTAAAGAACTTTGAATCTAGTTTAAAATAGAGCTTATAAATTATTTAAATTAATTAAATAAAATAATATAAAACTAATCTCACATTTTTAATTTTAACTAATAAATTAACAATATAAAGAACTTATTATATTAATAACAATATAAACCATATTAACACATAAAACATAATCCTATAACCTTTGTACATTAACAAATATTAGACCAGGAGAAAATCAATCACAAATTTAGGGACTGAGCGCATAGGGCCAAAAGAAGATCACAGGTTGTTGCCAGGGTAGGGTAGGCGTGGCCGCCCTGGCCAAGGGCAATAGAACCTGGCAGGAGCTGGAAGGATTGATGTGGGAAGGTGTCAGTACGAACGAAGACAACGTGGAAGCCGTGAAACGATAGACAGAAGGAAGACAAGACTGTGACAGGTGGGGTTTTTTTTAATAGGGTTTCTTGGTGGGAAAAGGGTTTCCTCCCAAAAGGTCTGATACCCATGTGCTGGCACCGGAACCGGAAGTCACGATCCATTTCGTTTAGCGAGGAACAAGCCGCTGGCGGTTTCTAGGGTTTGCATGCAGGTTTTAACCATGGTTAAACATTGGGAGGCTCTCGACCTGGAACCATCGCCGGAGGACATCCTATCTGTTTGGGGGAAGGAGCTTACAACTCAAAATGTGGATTGGTATTTCGGGGCAGTAGACAGCCAGGGGTGTGTGAAGCCTTCTGTGGAAGGAACTGTTTACAATATAAGCCCTAGAGTTTCGCTGGAAGAAAGTTTTGATCCGGAGGTGCAAGGCAAACCCGACACAAAGGGGCTTCAGGAGGAGAGCATAAGGAATGAATACAGTCATTGCGCTATCCCTCGCCTGATTCAAGGAAGGAAAGGGAAGGGTTTGATCTCGAGCCTGAAACTTTCAGGGGGACTTGAGGATATTGTAAACTTTGGGGCGGCCCGAGGGATCCGAACCAGTGCAGATAATGAACGAGGCCCGGCAGTAATCAGAGCCGTTAATGCCGAGATCTTAGTAAACCCTAGCCGGATCCCAGCTGCGGCTAATACTGGAACTGGAGAGTATACGGATCCGAGATCCAGCCTCATTAGATCTGGCAATGAGAGACTCGAAGAGGTGCATGAACCTATAGGTGGGTTAAAGGAAATTTCAGGAGGCGATGCAGATCCAGAAATTAGCACGCAGAGGACGTCCTCAGAATAGCAAGAAGGGGTACCCCAGAAGACCGTAAACACACAGGCCGGGGAGGAGGGTCTGGTGGTAAATAAGTCTGGAGAGAAAAGGAAAAAATCGAAACCCATTAAGAAGAAGGACATTGAAGACAACTTAGTGCTGGGTATGGATGTTCAGGTGGAGGAGGCAATAGAAGTGGCCGAATGCACCCTAGTTGGAAGAGCAAGGGGGAAGAAGCATACAACTCAATTCATTAAAAAGTGGGGAGAGCAGGTATGGCAGACGGACCTAGTCAAAGAATTCAAGGTCGCGGCTCTGGCAAAAGGATGGTTCAGGGTGAGATTTGCAAATAAAGAAGCGGCGGACTGGGTGATGGCGAGAAACTGGGCTTTTGGCAATTATCCGATATTATTCAAGAGATGGAGCCCAATGTTTGATGCTATGCATGAAAGGACTGATACATTTCCAGTTTGGGTGCGAGCCCCAGGATTGCCCTCTTTCCTCTGGGTAGAATCGGTTTTTAGGTCTATTGGGAACAGGCTGGGCACCTTCCTGGAGGCGGACATGTCGTTTCTTCAAACCCATAATATGGCGATGGCCCGGATATTGGTAAATCTAAACCCAAGGGGAGGACTGGCGGAAAAGATAAACATCCAGTACAGAGAATACGTCTTTGAGCAAATTCTTGACTATGAGCATCTCCCTTTCAGATGCCATAGATGCCATGTCTACGGACATCTAGCAAGAGACTGTCCCATGGGGAAGCGCAGAAGAAGGAACCAGAAATCGCCGGAGGACGAAGGCATGTACGCGGATCAGGAACCTCAGGTTCAGGAATTGGAAATAAAGAAGAACCCGGTGACGGAGTCGATGGAGGTGGACTATCAGCTGGGGGAGAAGGAATTAGAACAGATCCCAGTCAGCTCTCCAGGCAGGGATGGAAGGAATGGAACAGAACCCGATAAAGAAAGAACGCCTGGACCAGAGCCTGTCAATGAAAGCCAGATTCAGAAGCCTATCAATGAATGTCCAGCTTCTTTGAGTACATCGCCAGCTGAAGACCTTCCGGGTATGAGACTAGACTCAAGTAACCCATCTTTAACTCTTTCTGAATCTAAAGATGATTGCTTGATTACTAGTTTGAATACTAAAAAACGCTCGCTTGATGATCAATTACAAATTGAAAATTTTGTTGAAAATATCACGGCTGCCATCCCCTCCATTGATCTGAATTGTGAGGATGAACTTCCTGAGGAAGCTAAATCGGTCTCAGCCTCCCTTTCCTGCCATTATAACCGAAGATCCCTAGATAAAAAGCCTGAGCGTCTAGGATCGTTTGGAGGGATAGGTCGAACCTCTCCTCAGATAAAGAAAGTGAGGGGTAGGAAATCGAGTTTATCTAATGCCAAGGTTAGAGCAAAGATTGATGTTGCAGATGGGAAACAAATGACAATTCATGGGGCGCTTAGAGCTGTGAACCCCCAAGAGACTGTAATTAAATGATCCTGTTATCCTGGAACTGTAGGGGGTTAGCCAGTAAACCCAAAAAACTGGCCTTAAAGGAGCTGGTACTGAGTTCGAAACCGGATTATATCCTTCTGCAAGAAACTTTAGGCAACAGCACTGAAGTAGAAAAAGCTCTTACGGCTCTACTTCCGGGGTGGCGGTTCTGTGCTATGGACTCTATCGGCCATTCGGGAGGTTTGGCTATAGGATACAAAGAAGGAAGAGTGAGAATTTTAAATCAGTGGGGTCTGCAACGTGCTATGGGAGCAGAGATTCAATCTACAGATCTTGATGTTCCTCTTACAATTGTAAATATATATGGGCCCTGTCAGGGAAGGATGGAATTCTGGAACGACCTTCTGTCAAAAGATATAATGGGAAGAAGCAACATGGTTCTGGGTGGAGACATGAATTTCTCTTTAGGGAGGGCCGAAACCTGGGGTCCGGCGGCTAGAGAAGATATGCTATCAGAATTCTTTCAAAGCTCCATCACCTCTCATAATCTAATAGACATAAATCTCATTAAAATGAAACCCACATGGAGGAACCGAAGAGTAGGAGAGGCCAGAATTGCAAAGAGGCTGGATCGATTTCTTTTGAGTGAAGACTTGACTGCCAGTATTCCCATGTTTCGGCAGTGGGTGGGAGAGGGGGGAAACTCGGACCATTTCCCGATCTTCCTAGAGTTATCCAAATTACCCAGGAAACCAGCAACGCCTTTCAAATTCAATGCAACATGGATGCAAGAGGAATCCTATGAAAAACTATTCAAGGAAACTTGGATCCATCCAGATGGAAGATCCCAGGAGGGGAAAGGTTTTCTGTTCATGGAAAATTTTAAAAAGTTAAAAAGAGAAACTATTGAATGGGCAAAGTCAAGGAGGGAGAGACAGAAAGAGGATTTAGTCCTCATTAATGAAGAGCTCCAAAGGATGGAATGTACAGAGACAGACGGCTACAGATCACAGGAGTCAAAAGAGAAAATTTTACTGCTAGAAAAACAGAGGGACCAAATTCTACTGGCAAAAGAAGAGGAATGGAGGCTAAAGAGCAGGGCAATATGGCTGAAGGCTGGGGATGAAAACACGAAGTTTTTTCACAACTATGCAAAAGGGCGGAAAAATGCAAATACAATATGGAAGCTAAAAAACGAGGAGGGTGAAGAGGTTAACTCATTCGAGGAACTTTCGCTCCTGGGGAGGAATCACTTTCAGAGCCTGTTTGCGGATCAAGGGGAAATCACATTAGCAGAAATTATCAGGACTGCCCAATGTTTCCCCAGATATGTAGAGGACGAGGAGGCAGAGATTCTAATGTATGAAGTCTCAAAGGAGGAAGTAGAAAGTGTTATAAAATCAATGGCAAAAGATAAGAGCCCAGGTCCGGACGGATGGACCATAGAGCTATTCCAACATTTTTTTGATCAAATTGGGACAGAACTAACAGAGGTAGTGGAAGAGTCTAGGAGGAAAGGAGAGGTATACAGCCCCTTCAACTCAACTTTTATAGCACTTATCCCAAAGAAGGAGAATCCGGACTCTTTTGAAGACTTCAGGCCTATATCTTTATGCAACAGTATTTACAAAATCATTGCCAAATTGATAGCAGTAAGGAATAAACCAATTCTTTCAAGATGCATTACAAATGAGCAGTTTGGTTTTTTGGATAGTCGGAAAATACATGAAGCTATAGGAGTGACTTAGGAAATTATCCACAGTGTCAAGCAAATGAAAAGAAAGGGAGCAATGATAAAAATTGACTTATCAAAAGCATATGATAGAATAAATTGGGTTTATATAAGGATGCTACTCACCCATTTAGGATTTAAATACGAATTCATCAAATGGATAATGGGATGCATTTCCAATGTAAACTTTGCAATTCTAATAAATGGTGCAGCCACTCCTTTCTTCAAAAGCTTCAGGGGGTTAAGACAAGGGTGCCCTTTATCGCCCTTGCTTTTCCTTTTGGTGGCAGAAGGCCTGAGCCACCTGATTCAATCAGCCAAAAGAGAGGGAGCAGTAAAAGGATTGGAAGTTGCAGTCAACATGTTTATCACACACCTCTTGTTTGTGGACGACATCTTACTGTTCACAAATGGAGGTCTGAATGAAATTAAGGAATTAAAAAACATTCTGGATCTGTTCATGAAAGCGACTGGAATGCAAATAAATTTTAGAAAATCCCAGCTTATCACTGAAGGCTTAAATAGAAATGAGAAAAACCAAATCTCCGCCATTCTTCCCTTTGAAGTGCACAGCATGGAGAATCCTTTCAAATACTTAGGATTTTGGCTGAAGCCTAACGCATATAGGAACCAAGATTGGAACTGGCTGGTGGCCAAAACTGAATCCAGAATATCTCAATGGAGTTACAAATGGCTATCCCGAGCAGGAAGACTGACTCTAATCAAATCAGTGCTCTTAGCCATGCCAGTATATTGGGTTGCATTAACATGGGTTCCAAAGGGGATTCTAAGGAAGATAAATAGGATTTGCAGTAGGTTCCTCTAGGCAGGCTCTAAGGAGGAATCTGTTCTTCCATGGGTAGCTTGGGATAAAATAGCAAGACCAAAAGAATGGGGTGGATGGGGGATAAAAAACCTTACAGATTTTAGTACATTTCTGGCAGAAAATTCAGGATGGAGAATAATCAAGATGGAGAACCTCTGGACAAAAGTGGTAAAAAGGAAATATATTGACCCCACACCACTAGAAGAATGGATAAGGAAGGAAAGTAAGAAGGAGAAAAATGGTTCGGTAGTGTGGAAAGCCACTGTGGAGGCTTTCAAGGTGATAGAACAAGGGCTGGCATGGCAGATTGGGAATGGGGAAAACCTAAAGATAGGGAAAGATCCTTGGGTTGGATGTAATGAAAAATATGCTCTCTCTCCAGGTCTAATCAGACATCTAGAATCCAAAGGAATCAGGCATCTAAGTCAAGTTGAGAAAATTGGTTTCTCAACGATTTGGGGGCAATCCTGGAAATCTGGTGAAGAGCTAGGTCTTCGACCAGCCTGGTGGAACGAATGGAAGGTATACACCGAGGAATTAACTCGGTCCAATGTAAGGATAAGGGACAGACAGGATCAGCTGGTCTGGGCACACGCGGAAAATGGATCGTACTCCCCAAAATTCGGATATAAATATCTAATGAACAGAAAAGGATGGGGGGAACCAGAATGGTGGGACAAGCTGATCTGGAAACTAAAATGCCCAGCAAAAGCTAGACTATTTTTTTGGTGCATTTTAAAAAGAAAAGTCCCTACTTGGGACTTGCTTCAAGCTAGGTACAAGCAAGGGTCGGGGAGATGCTCTCTATGCAAGTCGGATTCCGAGAATATAAACCATATTTTCCTTGCATGCCCTTTCGTCAAAACAGTCTGGGCAGAGGTCGGGAAGCTCATAGGGAAAAGGATTGAATGGGAGGGAGGAAATGTTCAGGAGGTTTGGGATAAATGGTGGCGTAACTATCCCGGTTGGAAAATGAGAAACCTTCCTCCTATCATATGCTGGGGAATATGGATTGCAAGAAATCGAAGTATTTTCATGGAGAAGGAAACCACAACTGAATCAATTGCAATTCAAAGTTCTGCTATCCTTGAAAGTATCCCAGATTCAGAGGAAGGAAGCAACACCAGCCAGATTAGGGAGGATCAGATCCGAGAAGGGATTCCGTGGGCATTTTTCGACGGAGCCTCACAGAACAACACAGTAGGAGCAGGAATGATCATATATTTAAGCAAAACCAAGTCTTTAAAAGCTTCTGTAGGGCTAGGCACAGGGACAAATAATTATGCAGAACTTACAACCTTAAAACTACTTCTATGCTGGCTTATTCACAGGAACATTCTTACAGTTCAGATCTTTGGAGACTCTTTATCTGTTGTTAATTGGGTCAACGGACAAAGTAGATGTCACAATTATATGCTTAGACCTTTGCTTGAAGAAATTATGTCCTTAAAAATCTCTTTTAATGTATTCTCAATCTGTCATATCTACAGGGAGCGAAACGTTACAGCGGATACCCTTTCTAAAGAAGGTTTACAACAAGCTATGGGCAGTTGGAAAATAGTGGAAGAAGAACAGGGACAGATCCGTGTGTCAGATCAACCTCCATGCACTTAATGTCTATCATCCTTACTTTTAAATTTTTGTTTCTTTCATATGTTTTAGCATAAACAATTGGTACATACGATATTATGTTCTGAACTACTTGTTGGTGAAACATTGTCACAGTTTTTGAAATATGTCTTTTGCTATTTTCGTTTTGGGCTGTTTTCCTCTTAAGAGGAAGCCCAGGAAATAGTAAATGGACAATCACAGTGGGATCACTTTATTTTGACTGGTACTGAGTGCATAATGGGCTGAAAACGAAACTGATGATTCGTCCTTTCAGCTAACCTTAAGCCAGATTTTGAGACACAGAAAGGTCTGTTCTTTTTGTAGCAGCTCTATGACTTTGTCATACAGCAAACGGAATGCCTTTGGCATATACTTGTAACTTTTTATGTTTAATGAAAAGTTCATTTTTTTCCTTGGAAAAAAAACAAATATTAGACTAGGTTAAGCAGTTAAAATTTAAAAAAAATAAATAAATAAATAAAATAAAAATAAAAATTTAATACAATTATAAAAATAAAACCTAATTAGCATTGCACAAAATCAACAAAAAATTTAGTAACAATAATGATTATATTTAAGTAGTATCTCTTTATAAAAAAAATAAAAAAATAAATAGCTCATAGATAGTAATACATTCAATAAACATAATATGATATTATTACAGGAATTACTTAAAATAAGATTAAAATATTATTAAATAATCAATTGGTCGGCTTAACAGCTTAACAACCCACCTACTCCATATTTATCACACGCTTTTCTCTTCTCTGTAAATCAGTCCTGATGATGAGTCTTGGTTTAGGCTCGAAACGTCGACTAATGAAAAGATGAACACTGTGGAATATCCGAATTCAGTCTCTAAGACATTGGTTGTAGGATGATTATGATGATGCTCATGTGGAGCATGTCTAGAGTATGCTTCCCGATCAGATATGGATAATTTGTTGTTATTTATGGGAGTATGGATGGCCATGTTCATGTATTTGATGCCAATGTGTTTTGATTAGAGGATTTTTGTGGCTGCTCATTGAGATTGCAGAGAATGTTGTTGATCACATTATGTTGCTGCTAGTTGAGAGTAGTGTTCATGAAGATTTTGATGTTGATGCTTCAAGAGAAAAAGCTTTTGACAGAGTTATTGTTGCTATTGTTGTCATGCTACCATGAGGAGTGAGAAAGGATGTTATTTGTTGTTGCATTATGATCAAATCCAACTAGTGTCCATGCGGATTATTGTTTATTCAGTTATGGTGAGTTTCACTCTTTTCCATTGATGTCAAAGGGGGAGAAATTCAAGAGATCAATTTTTCAATGGACATTTGGATGGTTCAACTATATTTTCCATCAATGCCAAAGGGGGATATTGTTGGCATTGGTGTTGTGATGATGGTTGGAATTGATGTCAACCTAGTAGAGGTGGTGTGTTGATGGTTGGCATTGATGTCAACCCGGTAGCATGAGTTGAAGATATTTGATTGGTATAAGTGTTTAATGATTGGTTGCAGATGTTTGATTATTATGGTTATGTATGGTTGCTATGGAAGATGATATTTTTTTATGATTGATTTCTTATGTACAAATGTTATACTTGTGTATGGTTGCTATGGCAAATGTTTGACGATTGGTTGCAAGTGTCAGTACATGCATGGTATTAGTATTATCATGGTACAAGTGCCCTTGGTATTGGTATTACCGTAGTATTGGTATTACCATGGTACAGGTGCCCTTGTTTTTGGTATTACCATGGTACAAGTGTACTTGGTATTGGTATTACCATGGTACAGGTGTACTTGATATTGGTATTACCATGGTATTTTCACATGGTATTTTAGATTGCATGGTATTTACACTCGGTTTTGGTATTACCCTAGTATCCGCCCATGGTATTTGTTCAAGGTTGATGTGTCTGGATTCCTAAATGTATATGGATGTATATTTTTGAGTTTGATTGGTTGGTTCTCTTAAGCAGTGATGGTTGAGTAAATGAAGAGAGAGGTGTGAGAGAAGAGTAGTGTATGTAGGTTGTGCAGGGAATTTTGCAGAAAATATACAATAATTCACAACAGTAGTCAATGGAAACAAAATCATGATTAAAAAACCATTGTATGCAGTGGTAATGAGATGGAGTAAGGAATGAGAGGAAATCATTTCTTGTATGATTTATTTCATGATTTTCACCATATTATCGTTTTCGTATGCAACTTATTTTTATTGATGGGGTTGTGCAGTGACTGGGTGTGATTTTCAAATTGTTGTTTTGTTGATTTTGAACTAACAAGGAAAGAAGTTGTTGTGTAGTTCTAGTTGAGCAGTTCAAATTGGCTCTAGTCTGAAAATGAATTAAACAAGGGTCACATAGAAGAGTGGAGTGGGGGCTCTGGAAAATTTGATACAATGAACATATTTCTTCATGAGTCCAATGGGAGTTAGGTGAGGCTCGTTGGTCGTGGTGGCTTCCAGCGGATCAGATGAGTGTTCTTAGAGTTGTAAGATGAAGATCATAGTTAGAAACTGATAGTAGCCATTTGTATATTTTATGTAATTGAATTACTCGATGAATAATAAAATTATTGAGCAACACAGTAGCAACAAGGGTGGTTTTTGACCCAGAGGGGCTTTTCCACTAGAAATATCTTATGTCCTCTTGTGCATGTTTATTTGGTTATTTTTATGGCTCTTATGTATTTTGTTATTTGATTTAATCTACTAATGGGTTAATGTATGTTGTGATACAATAAGTGGAAAAAGATTTAAAATTCAATAAATGTTATGACTACTGATTCACCCCTCCCTCTCAGCAGTGAGCACATTTCCATCGAAATTTACTAATGACAGTTTATGAGCCCATGGTTTTGAAAACCCATGGTATTACATATGGTGAACTTCAAGTGCACTCTAACAGAGATATTATTATGCATGTGAAGGAATGATTATGCATGTGAGGAAAAATGATGCATATACACCAACAAGCCTTTCTCATCTTTCCTACTCTTAAACATAACTTTTAAAGAGTGGAAGTTAATAACAAACCCTTCTTTACATCTAATTACCTTCTAACTTACCCATTAATGATTTTTTTCTAATAATGAGAGCATGAATATATGATCCATATTAGATCGTTTTATTATTTGTCATCCATATTGATGATTTTAGAGTGGGAAAAGTGGAGGAATAAACTCACGGGATGATTTCTACCAATGGATCCCGATTTGGAAAATTGGGTTCTAAAACCTTTTGAAAGAAATTTGAGGCATTAAATGATTTTTTTTTGGGGTGGGGGGGTGGACTTTGTTGCATAAGTGCCACACCTTCTAGAACTATTCTAGACACAAATATTGATCTAATAGTGCAAGAATCACCTCAATCAAATTCAGTATGCAAAAGTTATTCCACTCAAAATTTGGCCTTCCTATTTCGACTAACATAATTTGAGAGGATGCCATGTCAGCCCCCATTATTCATGGAAAAGGGACTAGCCACATGATCATGATGAAAAATACCCTAGAAGAATCCAGATTGTAACTCTAGTTAATATTTGAAGGAGTCAAACTCAACCAATAGTATGTTATCAGGCCATGTTAGAGCCAAGCCACTAGGAGGAAAATGAGTTCCATTCTATTGGAGTGTGTTTTGTTCCATAGATGAGCGAAGTAGTCGAGAGTGGAAAAGTAGATGGAAAACAGAGAGGATTTGTGCACTACAGTAGCCCATAAGCCACATAAACCAAATTGGATCATTATATTGTTTGTCATCCATCTCAATACTTTTAGAGTGGAAAAAAGTGGAGGAATCAACTCACACGACCATTTTTACTAGCATGACCCAGTTTGGAAAATTGGGGTCTGAAACCTTCAAGGAGAATTTTGAGGTATCAAATGACATTTTTTAGGGGCAAAACTTTGTTGATTTAGAATCATGCCTCTTTTTCTTATTCCACACACAAAGGCCTTTCCAATGGCAGAAGAATTGCCTCAATAGAAGTTTGTATGCAAAAGTTATGTTACTCAGAATTTGACCTTCCTATTTTGACCACCATAATTTGAGAGGATGCCAAATTAGCCCCCATTACTCATGGAAAAGTGTCTATCCACATTATCATGATGAAGAATAATCTAGAAGAGTCCATATTGTAACTCTAGTGAAGAGTTGAATGAGTCAAACCTAACCACTAGTATGTTATCAAGTTGTTTTACAACCTAGTCACTAGGAGGGAGAGGGGTTCCATTATTTTCGATGGAATTTTGTTCCATAGATGAGGAAAGTAGATGATAGGGATAGGGAAAGAGTACATGGAGAATATTTATGCATTGTGGTACACCATGAGACGCAACCCTTACTTATTTGTACTTGCAACCATTTTCTATTTAGAGAAAGACAACAAAGCAACCTCAACTTCCAACTGGGTTTTCTCCTTAAAGGGTTTCCCAGGATATATCTTGTGCCAATTTTAGTTTGTGAGTTTTATTTCACTATTATATTTTCTACATAAGTATAATTTTCATGCATATGCAACAAATAATACTTTACAAAACCTAAAGAGAAATAAACCCTCATAGTATAGATTTTGGATTTTTAAGTATAATTTATCAAATGTTTTGTGACGAACTATATAGTGGAATAGATGTGGTAGTTTACGGATCAGCATGGGCCTCACTTCTAAGTAATTGCATCCATTTTTCATCCAAATAAAAAGAGTAGAGTGGCCTCACCTTCCAGCTAGGTTTTCTCCTTAAAGGACTTCTAGGGTTATATCTTGTGTTAATTTGTGGTTTTTGGAGTTTTATTTCGTTATTCTCTATCTTCTTGTTGATAGGCTATAATGTTCCACCAATATCTACGGGATCTACCCAATGTTGAATCCCAATTAGACTCTACATTGTTTGGTTTAGGGATCCCATCCAGAATATAGGCCCGACTTCCATCAAGTTGGTTGAGAGTTGCTTTGGACAAAAGGGATACTAAAGTTAGAGAACAAATAAAGCTTTAACAAATGAAACTAAGAAACTTATGGAAAATCAACACATGAGACATTATGAATAGAAAAATTGTACTAATAAAGCATGAATCTCAAGAGAAACAATGTTAGCAAATCTTCAAATAAAACCCATGCATGTTATAAAGATAAGTTTATCAACCATGAATGAGTTTGTGACCAATAACACCACAATAGCATAAGTAAGTGAACAACCCTACAATGATATAGTGCTAAAAGCAATAAAGTAGTTTATTAACATAAACACAAAAGTAAAACACAGCATATAGCATGCATTCACCACAAGAGAAGTCCCACAATGCGCGATGACACATGAAAGAATTGCACACTAAGGCTCATAAATCTTGAAAATTAAGCCGAAATATCCATAGCACCATCACATGAAAAGTCCAAAAAATCCATAAGTGGAAATATAAAATCATCATGAGAATATCTATTAGTTCTCAAACAATATGCACAAATAAGTCCTTCTTCTTCTTCTTCTTCTTTTTTTTTTTTTTTTTTTTTTTTTTTTCTGCCTCTTGTGCCCTTCGCTCTTCTTCTTCTTTCCTTTGATTCTCTTCTTCTTCTAACTTCCTTCTCTAATACTCATCTTATTGTTTCTTTAAATTTTCATCCTCCAATATCCTCTAATTTTCATATCCTTATTTGTGTTGCTCCTCTTCTTTCTTCCTTTTCATTCCATGTTTTCTCTGAGCTATGGCTACATTCCTTTGTTCCAGGTTTTCCTCTCCATCACTTTCTCCTTCTTTTTTCTGACTCTTGATTAGTTTCTTCGTATTGGTCGTCCTTTTGCTTATTTTGTTTTCCATTCTTGTTTTTCTGTTCCTTTTTCCTTTTAAGGAAAGCTCTTCTATCCTCGAGAGCCATGCTTTCCCTAGTTTCTTCTTCTAATTGCTCTTCTTATTCTTCTGGTTTCTCATTCTAACAAAATGACCTAGAAATATTATAATGTAACCACCCCACTCCACATTTACCCGCTTTTACAAGACCTCCAAGTTCTAGTTATGGAAGTGGAGCCTACTAACCAGAACTCTTACTACCACCCATCAGGGACACCAGACCACTCATGAGTATGACAACCACCCCTAGTGATTAATCCCTAAGCTAGATCTCTTTTCATAAACTTAACATCCCAACCGCACCCCTCACACACTATGCATGTTAACGGAAGGCTCCAACCACACCCATAAGCCTTCCTGCATGTAGTTATGACCGAAATCTTCTAGTTATGTGCATGTAGTGGCGAGATCTATGCCACTTTTTCAGGTTGGCCTAGAGGCCACTACCCATAATTTACCAGAACTCTCCAGAGTCAAGTATTAGGCGATAACAAGACTAAACAACAAATACTAAAGTAAGATCTTTACCAAAACATGCCTAAACATGATACACATTTCATCAAACAGATAGTAAACATAGAAGCTATTCGTCATGAATGCATATCTGATAATAAACTTATAAACTTCATCAGAGAATTACCAAAGGTCCAATTCCCTCTTAAGGTAGCTACAACAACACTTGTTAGTCCATGCATTCATCAATCATTGAATAACTGATCAAATCATGAACAAGATCCATAGCAAGAGCACATCATATAACCATGCATATAACTAGCATATACCCGAAATAAAATCCATGACAACTTAGCCATAAAATCAACATAATAACTAGTACATATGCTCATAGATCATAATAGGAAAATAACTCATATTAACATATGCAAAAGACAACCAAGTGAAGGAATTTCAAGTATCACCCGACCATAAATTGGGCTAAACCAAATCTCTCTTTCATTAAATCACCCTTGTGCCATATTCCAAGCATAAATGTGGGGCCATATGGGTTAAACCAAAATAGAACCAACAAGGGATTCCAGAGGCCAAACCACCTTAACCCTCAACCATAGTTATTTCACCTAAACCGGTCCAGAAATCACTAACACCAAAACAATATTTGATGCCTCCAACTTCCTTCACTAGCTCCAGAGAAATTTTCCTGTCTCCACCCATCTATTAACAGTTCTACGAGAAATCCCATATCCACCCTTAACCCTTGGGAATTTTCCCGAGACCACCTCAACTAGGATCCAAGTCTACCAGCCATCCAAAGCTTAAACCAATACAAGGAACCCACAACACCATGGCTATCCAGGAAATGGCAAGGCAAGACTGAAACCCATTATCAATCCGGGAAAATCCCATGCCAATGACAACAAAATAATAAAATAACCAAATTCATGTGCCATGCTTTTGAATCCATACATGCAAACTCACACATGCACATTGTTACCAGCAAATCCACAACTATTTTTTGCCCTTACTTACTATTGTCCAACTTCCTCTTGTGCACCCTTGCTTTCCTTGCTTGCTTATCTAAGTGTTTTCTCCTTCTCCTTTGCTGAAATCTAATCCAAAGCTAAGCAAAAGTTGTCAATTATTTCTCAGGTGCCTTTTTATCATTAATGTCTATTCTCTTCCTTTCCTTTTTCCTTTTTATTTTATTTTCCTTCATTTTCTTTCTAATTTCCCTTGCATGCATATTTGTGTCTCTTCACCTTCATTTTCTCATATTTTCCTTTATTTCCTTAATTAGATGTCATTTATTACCTCTTTTCCTTTTCCAGTGCCTTTGCTAATTTCCATAGCCATTAAGAAACCATAAGTGATGCCCTCTATAATGTTTACCCACCATTCAGCTTGGAATGTGTGTCCTATGACCTTGGTCTTATTTTATTTACATAGAAAATCAACCCGAGGTTGTTACAAACCCCTTCCCCTTGGGGGAACACTATCCTCAGTGTTCTATGACACTTATGACCAGCAAAACATACTGCTTATGGAGCTTTATAAACACAACTTGATGTAGTATTTACATTGAAAAGTTGCTGAAAACATGATAACATATTGCTTATGGAGCTTTATAAACCTAGCTCGATACAGTACTTATAATGACAACACATATATACTTATGCACATTTGCTTCAACCAGCAAATAAACATATTGTTTGTTGATATTTATACACATAGCTCAATATAGTATTTATCATGATATACACATATATACATATGCACATTTCCTTTAACTAGAAAATAAAAGGATACAATGCTCACATTGGCGACAAGGGAATCTAGAGGCTCACACCTCCACCTTCAAAAGTAATACCAGGATTCACCTCCTTCCTAGGAAGTCTAGAATCTACTGTCAAAATCAAGTCTTATCTGCAATATCTAGTGATACAATCCTTGCACTACTTGTTCTCTCAGTGAATAGTTATCGGCTCATTGTTCTAGGGCACACTCCCAATGTGCTTCTGATTCCATCTGGTAATGCTAATGACCAAAAAGAATTTATTCCCCGACCTTCCCTTTTATGCTTCCCAGTCCCTCAGACAATCCAGTCACCCCCTTCCATGCAGTCACTCACCTTCCAAGTTCCCTGGCATCCCCTTCTCTACTTTCCAGTCCCTTGGGCGATCGATTCCTCGGCAAGGTTTCCTCACACCAGAAGGTACAAAAGCCAAGGTATATCCCTACCTCAAAACCATCATACCAGTCATAGCATGCTCATGGAAATCAATGGAAACTATTGGGTACTAGTGACCCACAATGGCCCTGCTCCTGAATTATTTACCAACACATTGTTGCATGTTCCAATTCCTTTTTTTGTTGCTGCTAATTCTCTTGCTGTCAGTTCCAACCACAAAAACTAAGCATTTTCTATGCTTTCCTATACCAAGAACATAATTACCATTAAACTCAAAAGGAATATTTGAAATAAATTCAGATCATATCTCATTGATAACTCGTCAATAAGGTACACTTGTAATTATGTTTACTTCCTCTCACAACAAATCAAATTAGATCTTTGATCAAATCATCATATATAAACATATCATATCCAGTTAGTTCACAACTCAACCATCATAAATCAGAATCCTAGATTATGTTTATGATTTGAAATTAAATACTTATACTTATATTTCAAATGGTTCTTTTCTTCTTCCTTTGTTCTTTTTCCTTTATGTACGCACACTGAATCAATTGCAAAACCTAAAAATCACCCAGTGCATTCTCTTCTCTTTGACCATGTACACACACTGGATCAGTTTCCAACCTATCAAGCACCTAGTTTCTTCTCTTCCATATGCCGTATCAACAACATGGGCATCCAAAGACTATAACACTTCTTCCCTCAATATCAACAACTTAAGATTGGTATCTTCCCAAGTTGACTAAGGATCCCAAGACTACTATCTCAACCCACAGCCTCCAGCGAACCCAAGCTATTAAGGACTCTAACCCACAGCCTCTAGCGAACCCAAGCTATTAAGGACTCTAACCCACAGCTTCCAGGGAACCCAATCTATTATAGGGTTCATCCAACAACCTCTAGGGATCCTAAGAACCAATACCTTCACACACATACACAACACAGTGTAACAACATCACACATACACCCACACATGGTGTACAACACAACACATACACCTACACATGGTGTACAAAACAACACATACACCTACACATGGTGTACAACACAACGAATACACATTTCATAGTACAACGACTACACAATACACAATATACATACCACATGTACACAAGACAACATATACACAAAAATAGTACTGCACATCCAAAGACCACAACGTCTCTACTAGAAAATAATGCCTCTAGTTTCTTTCCCATGCCTTACTGCGTGCATCCAAAACCCAAGTCCCGGGTCTATGGCTCTTTCCACTATCCATGCTTGTCCCAGCTTATCGTAGATCACACTACTTTCATTTCGTTGATGTATCCTTCAACATTGCCTGCCATAACATAAACATTGGCATATTTATAAGCACATAATATCAAAATCATATCCACATTATAATATCCTCATAGATCTTCCAGAGCTACTATTTCCTCTTGATTCCTCATAAACCAGGAATCTTTTCATGCCATTCACTTGGATAAAATAATCATTCTTCCATAGGAATGATTCCTAACAACCCTTTCAAACAATGATATATATATATATATATATATATATATATATATATAGCATTAGCATAATCATGATCACAACATAATTATCAGTGTTCATAAGGTCAAGGTTAAGTGAACTTCCTTTAACTGTGCAACACATGCACAACATTGAGAACAACAATTTCCAACTTAGCCAAGGCATCATATACCTCAAATCCATTTACTTTACCTTTCTCATGATTTTCCTGCCACTTTCCATTTACCCCAATGGACCCAACCAGCCCAACTGGTTGTCATATTTTTGCTTTCAGTTTCCCTTTATTCACACATCAAGCTTCATCTGGGTCTTACATTACCTATTGGGTTTCACTCAGCTCTCCCCGAGCTCCTTTAACTTTCCTCCTCCCCCAACCAATTCCCAAGGCCCTCAACACATAAAAGGCAAGAACAAAAGGCAAACATGAAGAAAAACATGAAAAACCAATAACAATACAAAACCACAAACAAAGTGGCATGGGCATGCACTAAATGCAATAAAAACCATAAATCAAGCACAACCAAATCACAAAATACCGAAAGCACAAAACTTTCAATAGACACCATGGCTCAATTCCCATGGCTTCCCAGTGCTTCCACAGATTCATGAGTGAAATCTCAACCTGAGCCTTCCTCAAGATATATGAAAATCTCTTTTCCATGCAATTCCCTACATCATACTTCCATAAAACACAACTATCAGTGCATAAATAAATATAACAATATACCAGTTACCTTATCCTATTGTACCCAACACATTTCCCTACAACTGAACACCGACACATATAATCTCCCAAGGGATTCCAATTCCCTTGAAAAATTTATCTATAACTGGAAACTGACTATCATGCCTGCATTTGATCAACCATCTTCCATGTATCTTCCTAGGCCCTTCCACACACTTTAACTTGCTCTATTACTTGATTACAGAGCATGAGCTTATTTTGTTGCAGGATGCATTGTGTCTTTGGCTGGAACTCTCCCTCGAGTTCCACCTTCCATCTCGATAATGCATGCTTGATGTTCTGCCTTCCTATTATCAACTGCTGCATAGATCTAGGGAATGCTCTAGCCTATGTCCCCAACTTCCTACGCCTCCTACGCATTGTAGATCTAAAGTCTGTCACAATCCCACTGTGCCACTCTGATCCAAAGGGAAATCCTTCCTATGATGATCTCCACCACGAGTTCAGCAACACAATGGTTCTTTACCATTGCTTGTATTTTTCTACTCCACAGGCTGAGACCCATGTCCTCTCTTAGTTGCATTGAATTTCTTATGAGATCCTACATTTTCCTTGTCACCTGCATCCTAAGATCTTCCTCACTTCTCAGGCCATTTTCCTTTAGTATTCTCATTACCTTTCCAGTCATGCTTGAACTTAGGCTTGCGCTTTGACTACTCATAGTAATGCTTCAACTTTATAATGGCTTCCTCCAATGGCTAAGGCTCATCAAACTCAATCTGATCTTTGAACGATAATGACAGTCTGTTGATGAACCTTTCGATCATTTTTTCTCATCTAAGCTCTTGACCTTTTCATCATGATATTTCTCAGACAAGTAATTCTTCCTGAAGAGTATTTCAAACTCATCTCATGCAACCATGCTTCTACATCTTCTGACTTAGTTAACTCACCATAAAAAGTAGGAGGATTGGATTTCTTGAACTCCTCGTATAAGGATGGTGGTGATAATGGTGATGATGTATCTTGGAACTAGAGCTACAACAAAATTCTGAGTGCTAGCCCTCTTGTCAGATGCATCCAAAGATCTTCCACATCTCACTATATCATCCATGTTCATCGTGCACCCCTTTCGATACCTACTTCCATCTGCATCATTTGTCTTTTCTTGTTGTCCACAACTAATCCAAAGTTGTCCCTACTTCTAAGAATCTATAAGGCTCTTAAAAATCATTGCATTAACCTCAACTTTCTTTTCCTGATCTCTGACAAGCCTTTCATGTGCTTCAATCAACTGCTCATTGTCAACCTTGCAACTCACAATATTTTCTTTCAAACTTCTCAATGTGTCTGCTAAACCAGTATAATATCCCTCCTCCTGCTTCTCAATTGATATCTCCCATCCTACCAATGTCTCTTCAGGCCTACACGAAGAGTCATATGAATTGTACTCAACTATTACGCTCTTCATCGCTAGTCTTCTATTATGCTGCAACATACCATGTTAGATAAACCAAATAGAAGACATAATCAAAATCATACCTCAATGTATCTCAGGGGAGGCTATTACATCTACACAATTCAGTCCCTATTAGCACAACACATAATAATATTAATAACTTAACCACAATGACAATAATCATCATGCATATGACCACAATGCATATAACAACAAGTTAACTATCATGCATGACTAACCGATGCACGTGCATATAACCACACTAATCAACTAACATCTATCATGCATGTAACCACAACAACAATAAAATGACATACATGCATATAATTGTGATGCATATAACAACCATTAACTATCATGCCTGCATGCCAAACATATAAACCTATATGACGATTTACTTTTACCTTGAGGTCCAGTGCTACAACCTCACTCTGATACCACTCTGTAACAACCCCACCCCAAATTTACCCACTTTTACAAGCCCTACAGGGTAAAAATGAGTTGAGTGTTACTATGATATGACCCAACATCCAAGTTCCTATTATGGAAGTGGGGCCTACTAACCAGAACTCTTAATGCCACCCATTAGGGACACCAGATCACTTAAGAGTCTGACAACCACCCTTGGTGATCAATCCCTGCGTTGGAGCTCCTTTTCACAAACTTTACATCCAAAATACATCCCTAACACACTGTTCATGCAGATGGAAGGCTCCAACTGCACCCATAAAGCCTTCCTACATGTAGTTATGACAGAATCTTCTAGTTTTGTGCATGCAATAGCGAGATCTATGCCACTTTTTCAGGGCTGGCCTACATGCCACTACCTATAATTTCTCATTCCAGAGTCAAGTCTTAGGTGATAACAAGTCTAAAAAACTAATACTCAAGCAATATCTTGACCAAGACATGCTTAATACATGATACACATTTCATCAAACAAATAGTAAACATAGAAGCTACAGGTCATGAATCCATATATGATCATAAAATTTTGAAATTCATCATAGAATTATCAAGAAGATCCAATGCCCTCAAGGTAGCTGCAACAACACTTGTTATCCCATTCATTCATCAATCATTCAATAACTTATCAAATCATAAACAAGATCCATAGCAAGAGAACATCACATAACCATGCATACAACCACCATATAACTAGAATAGAATCCATGACAACTTAGCCATAAAATCAACATAATAACTAGTACATATGCTCATAGATCATAATAGGAAAATAACTCATATTAACATATGAAAAATCCAACCAAGTTAGGGACTTCCACGTGCCCCTTGACCATAGATTGGGCTAAACCAAATCTCTCTTTTAGCCAATCACCCCCATGCCATATTCCAAACATGAATGTGGGACCATATGTGTTAAACTTGAATAAAACCAACCAGGGCTTCTAGAGACCAAACTACCTCAACCCTCAACCACATTTATTTCACCTAAACTAGTCCAGGGATCACTAACACCAAAACAAGCTTTGATGCTTCTGACTTCATTCACCAACTCCAGAGGAATTTTCCTATCTTCACCCATCCATCAAGAGTTATAGGATAAATCCCATCTCCAGTCTTTGACCCTTGGGAATTTTCCAAATACCACCTCAACCAAAATCCAATTCTACCGACCATCCAAAGCTTAAACCAAAACAAGGAACCCGCAACACCATGTCTATCTAGGAAATGGTAAGAAAAGGTTGAAACCCACTATTAATCTAGGAAAATCCCATACCAATGACAACAAGATAACCAAATAACCAAATGCATGTATCATGCATTCAAATCCAGGCATGCTAAATCACACATGCACACTATTACCTACAACTCAAAAACTATTTTATGCCTTTACTTGTTGTTGTCTAACGTCCTCTTGTGCACCCTTTCTTTCCTTGCTTGCTTGTCCAAGTGCCTGCTCCTTCTCCTTTGCTGAAAATTGATCCAAAGATGAGCAAAAGTTATCAATTATTTCTCAACTGACTTTTTATCATTGCTGTCTAGTCTCTTCCTTTCCTTTTCCCTTTTTCTTTCATTTTCCTTCATTTTCTCTCTATTTTCCTTGCATGTATATTTGTGTCTCTTCACCTTCCTTTTCTCCTATTTTCCTTTATTTCCTTAATTAAATGTAATTTATTGCCTCTTTGCATTTTCCAATTTCCATAGCCATTAATAAACTACAAGTGATGTCCACTATAGTGTTCACCCACCATTCAACTTGGAATACATGTCCCATGACCTTGGTCTTATTTTATTTACATAGAAAATCAACCTGGGGCTATTACATATAGAATTTTTTGACTTTATTTTCTTCATCTCCTTTTTTATGTCTATAAGACCAACCAAAACCAACTGCTTCACAATGTGATGTTGCAACACCTTTTGGATCATATTTATAGAGACTCAAATCAACAAATAGAAATCTTTTATTTCCTCGAATTCTTCTTTAGCTTCTTTGAAAGTTTCAAGGAGAATGCTCCAATTGTTAAAGGGAGCATAGGCCATAGGCCATTTTGCCCTTTGCTAGTGTCTTAGATAGCCCAGTATTCAATTGGTAGCAAACTTCTTGCAAGAACAATCTATCTAACACTATCGTTGGGAGAGCGTGAGGAGGCTTGTATGTGCAAAAAACCCTTATATATGTTGCTTCCCTAATTGGGAGCCAATCTGCCACTTATGATGGTATTTCAAGCTCTCTCTAACATACAAGGTGGATCATGACCAAAGAGTGCCTAATATAGAGGAGCAATAAAAGGCATTGTAGAAGTTTCAAATGAATTTTTGTAACTTGGGTTCCAAAAGCTATTATAGTAAATGTGTATTGGCTCTGGTACCTTTGGGGTCCATTGCAAACTATACCCTTTGAAATGACATTTTGCACAGACTAAATTAAGAAGATAATATGCCATGTAAAGTTATGATGGTTTACCTTTCTCTAGATTCTTTCCAATTTGAATATTTGACTTGAGTGCAGATGCCAAGATGCTCGCCCAATTGAATATGATTCCTTTAGTGGCTATTGTGTGCATTAGAGGTACCCATGCCCCAAGGAAAGAATCTATATATGCTCTCTCATACAATCTATTTATCACAAATGCCATCAATTGATACACTTTTTTGAGGCCTTTCGTCTTATAGATTTGGTTTTCCCTGACCCTGAACTTAGTGGGTTCTTGCCACCATGATTTAATTATGTCTTTGGCATCTTTAGCAATTTCATTAAAAGTTGTCAGCCATCTAGTGTTGAAATATTCTTCTCGTTTAGGTAGCCTGTAATAAGTAGTAATATTGACAACAACAAAAGATTCCAAAAACTCTCCATCATGCCTCCTGATTGCCCATTGATCCTCATCTGCAAATTGCAATAACCAGTTTATGGGATCGATGCAAGGAAAAATGGGTGGGTGTGCAACTACTTTATGCTACTGAGATCTTTTGATATTGATATATACCTTTAAATATTCTTTGTATTGAGAGATGTCTGCATTGGAAAACTTTGACTAAATTACCCACCAAGTCAGCTTGGTCTTCTTCTTGATATTGCATGTTATGTCTCCATAAATTGGCAAAGCAGGTGGGTTGTCCACAACACCTTTGATACTACTTCCTACTCTAGTAGAACTCTTACCCAAACCTCTATGAGAACTCTTGACCATCGATGGTATCATCTCTCTGAAGAAGGATGAAATACTTATGCAATCCATATCAACGCCACCTAAAATTTCAAAAATGTGATCCCAAGACGACGATGTTAACATGAATGAATATAAGACTTAAAATCAAATAAAATATTATTTGTACAAATAGGTGAATCAATTGGTTGCAATTTATATTGGTGAATAAGGTCACAGTCTCAATTATTGAGACAGATCACGACATCTCAAATAGATAGGTCACAATTTCAAGTTTGTAGTGGAGGGAGAGATTCGAGAAAGAGATTGACTATTACAAATGAGCATATGTGATTATGTGAGTAAGGGAAATCAATGGTTTGTAGAATGGAGGAGGTTGCAAGTTGCATGGGTCATCTGCTTGCATTGAGAGTTAATGTTCTTTGATGCGACCTCACAATTATGCAATCAAGGAAAAGATGGGTCACATGGTCAAAGTATACGATAGGTCACAAATTCGAAAGTCTCTCAATTTGCAACCCCACGATTATAATAGAGGGACAAAATAATTGTGATCAGCAATATGATCACAGGTTGCAAGGAATAGGGTATTCCTAGAGGCAGGTTTCTATGATCAGGTTTGAATTTTTACTTACAGCTTGTACTCAGGTTGTGACCTAAGGCAACGAGAAATACAAGCTAAGTTTGGGCCCGGTAATTTTAGCTTAAGCCCTTAGTGCAGAGTAAACCAAGTAAAATGGAGAACCATATTCAACCATGAGTTTGGAATCCAATGAAGGGAGAGGTGACGTTGGGGATGCAGAACCTAAAGGTAAGTCACATAAAGCATGGGGCTTTTATAAGATGAGCTAATTGGAGGTTGGGTGAATGAGGGTTGAAAGGCCATAAGGGTCGAGTCCACTTATGTGGAAGGGGAGCTTAGGGTGCAAAGTTAAGTGGGGATCTAGGGTAGCGAGGTTTATGAGGTAAGTTAAGGTTTTAGGTGAGGAGACACATATGAAGGTCTTGAGGAATTTGTAGATTTGAGGTGCTAAGGGAGATAAAAAAATGGAAAATTCAAAGAAGGAAATGATTGCAGGAAAAGGAAGTGTTTCCTACCGTGGGGTCGCAAGGTTTCCATAATTATCTGTGCACTCATCTGTAGAGTGATAATGAATGGAGAAAAGGGGTGTTTGGTTTATAAAAGGAGGGCACATGTACAGAGAGGGGTCACAAAGGACCAGTGCACTAAGGTTAAGTCACGTTCGACTAGTCCAAACGGAGATCACACGATGTGTTTGTGTTGGAAAAGGGGTCACATGCAACCTTCTTATGTGAGGTTGTTAGGTCACACTTAGTGGGAGGTCATAAAAAACATAACCAGATAAAAACGTGACTATGTTACTTATTAAGATAGTTAATGCGTGATGAGAGGTTTCAAAGGGACCATAATGTATTGGTCACAAGTCACTTCGGCAGCTGACCAAGAAGAATGCAACTAGGTTGGTATGCGACTTAAAAACTAGGATAGAGCAATGAAGATGAGGTCATAGGTCGCGAATTTAAGGCCCATATTGAACCTAACCAATGCGATTGGTGACTAGGAGGGGAAAATCAAGCTTACACCTTTAATGTATGATTTTTCTAAGTTGTGAAGGGAGCATGAAACCCTAGGAGACCACAAGCAAAGATTGGAAGGAAGTCTACTAAAGGTGGGGCTCCAAAATTTTGAAATTTTGAAATTTTGGGGTTGTTGTAGTCGCTACAACAGTTGGTGATGCACTAGTAGAACCTCAGAGTATTTGCTTAACGTTTATTCAAGATGAAGTCTTACCTTATGGAAGTATCGTTCTAGGCTCGTGAGTCCCACCAATGCCATCAGGTCACCCTTTGTTATTGATTACAATCACCTCGCTACTTTGATTTTGGCTTACTTTGAAACACTTCATTAATTAAGAAATGACACCAATGACTTTGATATGGGTATAGATAGTAATGCATGGGCTATCAATATTGTAGTGGGTCTCTGGTGTTTCTTCTCTACTAGCGAGCTTTTTTAGTACCCTAGCAGAGTCACTTCAAGAAATCACAAACATTGCTTCGTTGCCAACATGCTTGTTCAATACCCTGGTGGAGTCCTTTGAATTACCTCTCTTCACAGGAAACCTTTCTCAATCCTTGACCATTTTATTCAATTATTAATTGTATGTGCTCATTGGCATCATTTATCAGACATTCATTTCGCCAAGGAAGATGAGGGATCCCTACTTATTTTACATGAAAAAGAGGTTGTTCCTTATTTTCAATGACTTTATTTATTATTCCCAAAGGAGTTTCCCATTATAAGTTTTCTCTTTATCCCTTCTCAAGTCACTAAGTCTAATATTTTTAACGCACACATTTTGAATGCTAAAGCCAAGTCAAGGAGTGAAGTTTTTACTACAGATGTATAGGGTATTTCAGTTAATTAGAGTTCCCCATGTAATCCAGTTCTTATTTTCCTGCAAGGGTTGAATTATAAAGTGTTCAAGGTTAATCATAGACGAGAGGTTAACAGTTGAACAATGGTGTAATAGCTACAACAACTTCGTGGAATACATTCAACTTATGATAATGCCTAAGAACTCTTTATTCAGATGCAAGGCCTTTTATTTACATACAAGAGGCCATTAAAGGGTGGGAAGCTACATAAAGGAAATGCATGCAACTAAAAGGAGATCAGGAACTAAAAAGCGGGACATGACAGGAAATAAAAATTGTACAAGGGTGAATAGGAAACTACAAGACCTGCTAAGTAAAATAGAGCTTTAGATCTTAGCCATTTATGTGAAGAAGTTCAATGTTTCCATCTAGAGTTTGGAGGTGATTGGTGTGTTGACCAAGTTTCTCTTTGACCCAAAAAGATCCAATCCATAGGGATTGAAATTTTATATGCTTTCCTTTATCCTCATGGGCTTTATCCTAGTTTAGGACAAGTTCACAAATGTTACACGTTTCCCTAGCCTTCTACCTTTGTTCCTCAAGTTTAAGAAAAGTATCAATCCTATTTTGCATGGTGGGACATGGAATATCTTGGGATTATTGTGATAATTATAGGGCGAGAAGGTATAAGTTTGGCGGTAGGATTGCTTCCTTCCCATATACAAGGAAGAAAGGGGAAGTTCCAAGAGATGGTTTTGGTGTGACATGATCAACCCATAGGGCATTGGTTAAGGAATTCTGCCAATTCCTCTGATGTGACAACAAGGTATTCTTGATGATGTGGATTAGGTTTTTGTTAGTGGATTAAGATAAGTCATTGTCTTGGGGGTAATAATTTGTAGAATGCTTTAACACGATACCATTTTCCAAAACAAAATCATATAACTTGAATGATGAAAAGTAAGTTGCATTATCAAACACTAGGGAGGTAGGAATGTCAAAGCTGGTTATGATGTTCTGAGTAAGGAAATTAATTTCCTCCTGGTCATTGATTTTCCTTAGTGACATAGCTTGCACCCACGTTGTGAAATAATCCATGGTTGTAAGGATGTGCCTATGTTGTTTTGAAGAATGGGGCGTGATTTCTCCAATGACATTCATACCCCATTGTTGAAAAGGCTCCTCCACTATAATGGGTTGGAGTGGTACAGCTGATCGTGATTCCCTTCCAGCACACTTCTGACACATAGAACATTTTCTCACGTACATATGGAAATTTTTGAATAAAGTAGGCCAATAAAAACCAACCCTCATGATCTTGTGTGTTGTTGTGTTTTCGACATAATGTCCTATTGCCAGCCCATCATGCAACTCCTTTAACAACCTTTCAACTTCATCATATTTTAAATATTTTAGTATGTTGTTGTGGTGTTTATGAAACATATTTTCCTATACCAACTGATAAGAGACAACTTTAAGTCTAATGACCCTTTTTGGTTTCATGGATAAGGTAGGAGACAAAGTACCTTGTCCTAGATATTGCTTCATGTCAATATTACCATGATGACAATGAACCAGATGTGTGCACCAAATCATTCTGATACGTTTTGATCTCCTGCTCCCATCCTATCAATTTTTTTTTTTCTGGTTGATTTGAGGCTTCAGTGGCTAGTTTACACAACCCATGTCCTTTGACTATATGAGCAAGTTTGAATTTCAAGTCATACTCCTATAGGCAGGTCATCTAGTTAGCTCTTCTTTCGCCCAACTCCTCTTGCACAAACACACCTTACAGTCAAATGAGGTACAAACATTATCACATGATTTTGCATAATGTAAGGTCAAAAGTGTTTGACGGTTGATATTAGGATAATTGAGCTCTGGAACTTGCAAACCAATACTCATGAAATATATGGTCCGCTCGTTACCTTGATTATCCTTTTACGTTAACATGGTTACTAGTGATGAATCTGAAGCAAAGTTATATAATATAAAATGTTTATTGAAATCATGGCTATAGAGAGTGGGAGCTTCAATAATAGCTTACTTGATATGCTCAAAAGCCTTCTTCTCTTCTTAATTCCATTTGAAAATCACATCCCTTTTTATCATGTTCTGTAATGGCTTCACTATTTGGAAAAAGTCAAAAATAAACTTATGAAAAAAGTTAATCTTACCTAGGAATGACTCCATGACCTTATTTTCATAGGGATGCAAAATTTGCATGATAGCCTTTACACGTTCAAGGTCAGTTGTGATACCACTCTTGGCTATTATATGTCCCAAAAGGTTACCTTCAGAGACCGCGAAAATTATCTTTTTTGAGTTGAGTGATATCCCATATTTCCTGCAGCGCTCAAATATTTCTTTTAGGTGATGTAAATAATTTTACCTTCTTTTTTATAATACCATTACATCATCGAGATAAGCTACCACACTGCAGTCGATGCACCCTCTAAAAGCAATATCCATCACCCTTTGGAAAGTAGCTCCAACATTAATGAGGCAAAATGACATGCATCGAAACAAAAATGTTCGTCACTTCATTCTAAAAGTTATCTTTAGCCGATCTAGTTTAGCCACCAAGACTTGATTGTATCAACAAAAACCACCAAGCAAAGAAAACGTTTCAGATATATAAATTGTTTGCAGAATCTACTCCATAGATGGGATAAGATAATTATCTTTATCTGAAGCCTAATTCAGGTTTCAGAAATTGATGCATAGCCAAATCTCACTAGACTTATTTCTTACATGAACCGGATTAGAGACCCAGGTGGAGTATCTCACTCTAAAAATAATTAGTGTGTCGAAGAACTTCTTTAAATCCTTTTGAATGAGAGGCTCTATGTTGGATGCAATTTACTTAACTTCTGCTGAAACGGTTTGACCCTATCTTTTATAGGTATTACATGTTGAATGATATGGTTGTCATATGTTTTCAGGTCCTTGTACGACCAAGAAAAAACATCTTGGTACTTCTTGAACAACTCAATAAAGGCTCGTCTTTCCATAGGAGAAAAACACATACGAAGATTAATGAAATTTGGATCAAATTTCGTTCCAAGGTTGATTTACTCGTGCAACAATGTGGAACTTTGAGTCTTAGGGTTTGGAGGTCCCTGAAACCAATTTTGTAAGTCAAAAATATTCTCAAGTGTAACAACACCTTTGGGCATGGGGTTTCCCTTGCACGTATTAGCCTCTTCTTGAAAAGTTATTTTGTGCTCTTATTCATTTATCGTTGCATCCTTAAATACATCTGTGTTGGAAATAAAATCCAGTGTATTTTGATCATCATTAAAAAGACTAAGATTAGTTACATTATTCGGGATGACAGGTTTATAAATAATCTCAACAGAAAACCATCCCTCAATGGTGTAAACCTAGCTGCAACATTAGCTGTAATATTAGCAGTGACATTATTAATTCTAGGAACTGATTTAATACCAATAGCCTTAAAAGAAGAAATCAACCGCCATACCTCTTGTTGTTAAATTTTTAGATATGGTGATAGACATGGAATGTCATTTCATATCTGCCTTGTGATGATCTATGAATCACCAATTACCTTTAAACATTCAACTTTGAGGTCAATAGCCTTCTTCAATCCAAGCACCAGTGCCTCATACTTTTCAATGTTGTTAGTGCAATGAAATTCTAACCTACAAGAAATTAACAGCTTTTTTTTGGGGTGTCCATCAAGATACAACCGACAATGGCTCCATCTTGAGACTTAGACCCACCATAATATAAAGTCCAAATATCACTTCAATTAAGATATAAACTATATTTATTTACATCTAAAGTACAAGATTCATTACCATCAACTGGAGGGCAAGGAAGGAGTTCTAGTTACATATCTGGTGAAATGTGTGATTGAATGGCTTCATAACACCCAATGTCAGTTTCCAAGAAGCACATTCCCAATTCTTCTTGAGAGAAACTGATGGGTTCATTTGGTGCTTCCAACTTAGTGACTATGTGCTTCATATATGGCTCACTATTTCCTCTAATTTAATTATTCTTACCCTTGTAGTGGAGCCGTAGATGTGACCAATATATAGCAAAATACCCTTATAACTTGCTAGACCAATCCCTACTTAGCAACAATTAACAACCACAATATCTATGCATTAATGCACTCTATAATTAGAAGATAATTTGGTTATTACGTTGCTCAACTCTCCCATGATAATAACTTGAGACCTATCAAGTTGAATGATCTTGGCATCTATCTTTTCCAGCTCAATATTTAGTTTCTTATAGACTAATAGAGGCATGACATTGGTAGATGCACAAGAATCGATAAGAAAATTATGCATGCTGTAATTAAAGATCTCAAAAGTTAATAGCAAAAGAGGAGTCTAACCTCTAGAAATAGAATTTGAAGCATTGAAAATGGATTATAGATTAATGGGGGCTTTGGACTGACCAGAAGAAGTAGGTTTTTAAGAGGCAAGACCCTTACCGGTGGATGACATGGTAGCAAAGGTCTTGACAATCATCTCTCTTTGAATAACTAGCTTGGCGAGTTTGTATAATGACATGTTTACTCGGGTCTTCTTCATATCTTCAATAATGTTATACCTAACATCGGAAGATGTATCTTCTTTAGATGATGGAAAAAAAGTAATAGGAAGAGAAGACTTAACTAGAGCTTCGGGAGGGTTAGTGTTACCTTTATTGCTTGCCGAAGTGCTCTTCGAGGATTTTCCAGTTGAAGGTTGAGGAGTATGAGTTTAAAGTTGTGTGGGGTTTCTCATGGGGAAATCCTTCTTAACATCCCCTTCTTTTTCTCTTCCAATGTGGGCTCTGCTACTGGTCCTTTACTCCTTAGGTTGCAATTCTTCATAGTTTTAGGAGGAGGAGCTTCCCCAATAGGAGCTTCTTGGATAGACTGGACTTCACCTCCTCGAAAAACTTCAAATTCCAAAACAGAAGATCTAACATTCTCATAAAAGTGGAAGCTTCCTCTTCCGCATATTTGGTCTCCTCATCTTCTTCTCCAATTGTCAAATCCTCAAGCACCTTGCTCACCACAATAGTCATATTGTGTATCCATTGCGAACGCATATTTTCTGAGTGGCGACTTGGTGACAAGTGTAGTAGTTGTCCATGCCAAGATGTATGACATTTATATTCATGTTATAGCTTTGAACAATCTTTGCGAACAAATTATTACTTTTCTTGAAGAAAGGCTTGTACAGTTTTTTGTCTCATGAACCTTCACTAGTATTTCTCTTTAGCTCGGACATTTCATTAGCTAACTTCTTCAGAGATTTAGACTAGGCCTAAAAATCAAAAGAATCTTTGTCAGGATATTTACTATATCAAGCTTGAGTTTTATTACTAGCATATTTTGAATCTTCACGAGTGTCATGCTCAAATGCTCCCATTAAAAGCAGGTCTTTTTCAATAACAAGAGCCTCTGTGAAATTCTCCATCAATGTAATCTTTGCTTCCCTCTTCACGAACATTGTAATATCATGAGGTAATGCCTTATTACAATAGTCAATGGTGATGAAGTCATCGAGAGAAACATCAGTTGGGAACATATTCAAGATAGTAGTAAACCTCTGATTGAAGTCCTTAACATTTTATTTCTTACCCATCTTGAAATAACTCAGCTCTGTGAGGAGCATGGAAGGTGTCTTGTCCTCTACAAACTTTTTGAGGAAATATTTCTAAAACTCATCCTAATTCTATATGCAAGCCACGGGAATGGAATGGTACCATGTACCAACTTTGTTCTCCAGGGTATGTGGGAACAACTTGCAAGAAACATGATCATGTTGGACTCTCATCATCTGTAGAGCTAGATAGAAGTTGTTGATATGATATTCAACAGTGGTTCCTTTCTCTTAATAAAATTTCGGGAGGTGCTTCCCAGGATGTCGGGGCATATCATGCAACTGGCTTCGGATGTCCAGAGGAGGCTAAGCCATCCAAACTAGAGGTTGTTGTTAGTTAGCTCTTGGTGGATTAGGAGCCATTTGGTTAGAGTTTCCCCCTAGTCACTCTCAGAGTCAGACCTCGATCCTTCACTATTGTGAGGGATATTATCCTCATTCCTTATGTCTCTACGTACCTTGAGATTTCTTAGATTTCTAAGATTTTTGAGATTTCTCAAGTTTCTCTCAATTTTAAGATTCCTTCCATTATAGGAATCTTCCTCATTTTGTATGTTTACTTGGTTCTTATTATTCCCTTTACCCTGCGGTCTTTGAACATTCTCATGCCGACGATGGTTCCCACTTTCTAGATTCTCTTCCTGATGACATTCCTCTTATGAACTGGGTGGGCTTTCTAAACCTTGGATTGCACGTCTTTCAAAAACATATGCATAGTCATCCAAGGTCATATTATTCAAATCGTCTACTAAACTTACTAGAAACCCCTTATGGGTATTATGAGGCTTCAATGTACGTGTATTAGGTAGGGAAGGTATAGCAAGGATAACTCCAAGGATCTTAGAAAATTGACAAGTAATGGGGCATAGATCCATCATTTGCTCATATGTGACTGCATAGAGAGGTGGAGTATCTTCAAGTGGGGCATATTCAAGTGGGGGTGGTTGAGTTTCAATAGAAGGAGTGTTAACAAAAAGTGGTCCTTGAGAAGGATGATAAGAAGGTAAGGGAGGAATAGGAGGAGGTTGATTGCTAGCTTGTTGAGAGGGTTCGGGGCGGGGATAGGTGTTTGTGCCAGCAATTGGATAAGATGGGTGACCCTCCTTCTAGAGCCAAAAACCTGTTGACGGGCTGGAATGTTCTTCCAACAGTCAGGGGATATCCCCAATGTAGAATCTCAATTAGAATCTGCATTATTTGGTTTAGGGATCCCATCGGGTATGTAGACCCAAATTCCATCAAGTTGGTTGAGAGTTTCTTTGGAAAAAAAGGGACACTAAAGTTAGAGAACAAATAATGCTTTAACAAATGAAAGTAAGAAACTTATGGAAAATCAACACGAGACAATATGAATAGAAAATATGTAATATTAATGCATGAATCTAGTGTTAGAAAAGCTTCAAATCAACCCCATCCATGTTATAAAGATGAGTTTATCAATCATGAATAAGTTTGTGATCAATAACACCATGAAAGCATAAGTAAATGCACAATCCTACAATGGTATAGTGCTCAAATCAATAAAACAGTTTATTGACATAAACACAAAAACAAAACACGTCATATACCATACATTCACCACAAGAGAAGTCCCACAATGCATGATGAAACATGAGAGAACTGCACACTAAGGCTCATAAAGTTTGAACGTTAGGCTGAAATATCCATAGCACCATCACTTGAAAATTCCATCAAATCCATGAGTGGAAATATAAAATCACTTCTTTCATTCACCAAAAGATTTATTAGTTCTCAAACAATATGTACAAATGTCCAAAACTAAAAGTCAATTACAATGAGCCATGAGGAAATATTTATAGAAAATGGGGTGACCTTTCATCTACCCCTGTGACTCTTGAGTTAACCCATGATAGTTGACATTATCAGGTGACTCCCTACTCTACTAATGACATATGACATGAGAGTAAATAAATGTTCCTACTCTACTAATCTAGTTATTGAGAGATCTGGGACATCCAAATGCAGTTCTTTTACCAGATAGTCATGCCAAAGCTTGTACTCATTTGAAATACAGGTAACCTTATGTTGTAGCTCATCTTCGTGCTTGTGAAGACATTCTAGGGCATCTGGTAACAAAGTGGACTTATTGGTCTTCACTTGATTTGATAAGGTCACGAGATTGGTGTACACCCATATAGGTTCCACCACATATTGGGCAATTGTTTCTTTCACAACCTGTAAGTCCTCCATAGTAGTAGCTTGTTTAAAAGGATTCTAAAATGCTTGGATTTCTTGTTGGACTTCTTCTTGTGGCCTAACTTCACCCACCAAACCAATAGAAGGGACTTTATGCACCTAGATAAGAGATTCCCAACCATTGAGAAAATGCTTATATGAGGCTAACACCCTATCCAAGTCCTTTGCTAACTTGTCATGTGAATAGACCTTGATGAAAATTGTAACTTTATCATTTTCTGTGGTTATCTAGTCCTTTCTTGGGAGTGTTTTTGGTGCATCTAGATACTAAATGGTCCACTCATGTATGCTATCGATTGTTGTTGTGGCTTGTTTGAGCATTGTTCCTCTTTATTTAGAATCATCCTACATAGTTGGGAATGTTGATGCAACCTTATCCAACTTCATCATTTCTTGATAGACTAGGTTCATGACATCTTCTAATATTGTCATCTCGCCTTGAATAGATGCTTGTAACTCTTTGTTTCTTGAATGAGTCATGCACAGAGCTTGATTTTCATTTTGTACTTCTGCAACTCTTTGTTCAGAAGCATTAACTTTGGCTTGAATATTAACACCTTGTTTGTTTAATCTATTCACATTCAAATTTTTTGTTGTCACCAAGGTAGGTCTAGTTGAGGCAATCATTTCTTGGTTCATGGCAGCATTTAATATAGCCTCATTTTCTGTGACCACCGATATAACATTTGTCAGATTCTTCACATAGCACTTTTGTCTTTCTTGCGTTATCTTGCATTGAATTTGATCGAATGTGAGCCTGGTAATATCCAACAACTCTTCTTCTTCTTCTTGCGGGAAACCCAATTCTTGCAATGGGAAGGGTCCACCTGTAATTGGAGTAGAAGGGGGATTTCCAACAAAGGAAAATCTGACTACATTTCATACCCCTGTAACTGTTGATCATCCACTATTTATCTATGTTTCTCTCTGAGTAGATCTTCTTCAAATTGTTTAGCAAGATCCTTCTGTTGTCTTTAGGATTCCTCTTCTTCTCTCTGATTCTTGTCTTCTTATGCTTTCCTTCTTTTTTCCTCCTTAGCTTTTCTTCTTAGTTCCTCTTCTTCTTGTTTCTTCCTTATTTATTCCTCCCCCTACTTCTTCTTCCATTCTACCTCTTGTGCCCTTCTCTCTTCTTCTTCTTTCCTCTACTACTCTTCTTCCTCTAACTTCCTTCTTTTTTCCTCATCTTGTCATTTCTTTAAAAGTTCTTTCTCCTATCTCCTCTAGTTTTTTTCTCCTTGTTTACGTTGCTCCTCTTCTCTCTTCCTTTTCATTTCTTGTTTTCTCCAAGCTATGGTTTCATTCTTTTATTCCAAGTTTTCCTCTCTATCACTTTATCCTTCTTTATATGACTCTTAATTAGTTTCTTCTTGTTGGTCACCCTTCTACTTCTTTTATTTTCCATTCTTGTTTTCCTATCCCTTTGTCCTTTTAAGGAAAGCTCTTCTATCCTCGAGACTCATGCTTTCCTTGGTTTCATCTTTTGATTTTTGTTCTTCTTCTTCTAGTTTCTCATTCGGACCGAATCCCCTAGAATTATTATCTAAGTTATTGATTTTATCTTCTTCATCTCCTTTCTAATGTTTATAACACCATCAAAAACCAAATTCTTTAAATGCATTGTTGCAACACCTTTTGGATCATATTTCAAGAGACTCAAGACAACAAAATACAAACCTTTCATTTCCTCATCTTATTTGAAAGTTTGAAGAGAGTATGCTCTGATTGTTAAAGGGAACATAGGCCACGGTTTGTTTTTACCCTTTGCTAGTGTCTTAGATAGCCTAATGCTCAGTTGGTAGCAAACTTATTGTAATAGAAATCTATATGTCACTATCATTGGGAGAGTGTGAGGAAGCTTGTATTTACAAAAAACCATGATATATATTTCTTCCCTGATTGGGAACCAATCAGCCACTTAAATGATGGTATTTCAGGCTCACTCTGACATACAAGGTGGGTCACGACCAAAAAGTGCTTGACATAGAGGAGAAATAAAATACTCTGTAATAGTTTCGAATAATTTTTTGTAACCTGGGTTCCAAAATCTCTTATAATAAATGTGTACTAGCGCCAGTACCTTTAGGGTCCATTGCACACTCCACCCTTTGAAATGACATTTTGCACAAACTAAATTAAGTAGATAAGATGCCATGTAAAATTTTGATGTCTTACCTTTCTCTAGATTCTTGGCTATTCGAATATTTGACTTGAGTGCAGTGACCAAGATGCTCACCCAATTGAATATGGTTCCTTTAGTGGCTACTATGTGCATCAGAGGTACCCATGCCCCAAGGAAGGTATCTATATCTGTTCTCCCGTAAAATATATTCATCATAGATGCCATCAACTGATACACTTTTTTTAGGCCTTCCGTCTTATATATTTAATCTTCCATGACCTTGAATTTAGTGGGTTCCTGCCACCATGATTTCATTATGTCTTTGGAACCTTTGGTAGTTTCATTGAAAGTTGTCAGCCATCTAGGGTTGAAATTCTCTTCTTGTTCAGGTAGCCTATAATAAGTATTAATATCAAGAGAAATGAAATATGTCAAAACATCTCCATCAGGTCTCCTGATTTCCCACTGATCCTAGTCTACATGTTGTAATAACCAGTCTATGGTCTCAACGGAAGGAAAAACTAGTGAGTGTACAACTACTTTATGCAACCGAGATCTTTTGATATTGATATATACCTTGAATTTTTCTCTATCTTGAGGAGTGTCTGGATTGGAAAACTCTAAGTAAATTTCCCACCATGTCAGCTTGGAATTCTTGTCGATATTGCACGCTATCTCTCCATAAATTGGCATAGAAGGGATTGTCCACAACTCCTTTGATACTACTCCCTACTCTAGCAAAACTCCTGTCTGAACCTTTGCGAGAAATTTTTACCATTGGTGGTATTATCTCTTCGGAGAAAGATTGAACACTTATTAAATCCATATCAACGTCACCTGACATTTCAAAAATGTGATCCCAAGACGAAGATGTTAAATTTTAATGAAAATACCACTTTAACATGAATAAAATATCACTGGTACAAATAGGTGAATCACTTGGTCACAATTTAGATCGGTGAAGAAGTTCGTAGTCTCAATTGTTGAGAAAAGTCAAAAAAATCTCAAATAGATAGGTCACAATCGCAAGGTCGTAGTGGAGGTAGAGAGTCACGAAAGAGACTAACTCTTACAAATGAGTAGTTGTGATTATGTGATTAATGGTAGTTAGAGATTTGCAGAATGGAGAAGGTCACGAGTTGCATGGGCCATCTAGTCTCATTCAAAGTTGATGTTCTCTATGTGACCTCACGACAATGCGATCAAGGGAGAGATGGATCGTGTGTTCATAGTATGCAATAGGTCATAAATATACAAGTCTATCAAGTTGTGACCTTGCTACCTATTGACGGTGCTATACCTGCCAACATGTCAAGGGATCTCCCCGATAAGAAGTCCCAACTAGACCTCGAACCATTTGGTGTAGGAGTCCCAGCAGTGGGTCGTATGGTATCGCCTTGACCACAGTTTCGCACAGAGGAAAGTAAGATGTCCCTATTGGTAGCAAGGGTGTGACATATGCAGTAAGTCAAGGAAGGTGCATGAGCGGTTCTAACACAGAAAGGGTGAGGTGAGTGTGCCCCTTGGAAACCTATGAAAGCACAAAGTTAAGAAGGGAACACATGAGCTAAGATGCATCACAAACTAGAAGGCAAGTGAGCTAGCAATCAAAAGTGATGGTTAAACCAACATCACATTTCAGTAAGATCCATACATACATATACATAAAATATTTGCACATGCATGCGTAAGAAAACATATACATATATCATTTAGAGTAAACAAGATAGCTGAAATACAATACGACATATGCATGAAACATATTGTCTCTGTTATATTAAGAAGTGTAAGTTCTGGTCATACAATACAACCATGACCAACCACTAGTTCCGACAATGGAACGTTATAGTCATTGCCGCCTACTCCTCCAAAGATATGTACTAGCTCTGCATAGTGGAGAAGCCAAGGCTCATTACAATATTGTCCAAGCTCTCTCTAAGATACTCCAATTGGAAGCTTGCCTGACCAAAAGCCTTTACAATGAGTTATGAGGTTCTATTTATAGAAAAGGGTGGGGTGACCCTTAACATTCCCCTTTGTGACCATTCGTCTATCCTCATGACTCTTCAACTACTCTATGACTGTTACATTCAACTATCGACACTTGAAATTCCACTTGACAAGATGTTACATACAAGCTGCGCATGTACCCATGTGAGACAAAATGGATTGAGCAAGCCATGCAAGACATCACTAACACTCATACCGTTGTGGTGAGACCAAATTTTTGACATCCTTGTGATGGTAGATGGTGGCGAACTGATGCCGAGCTTGGTCGTCCGTGATGGTGTCTGTGCGCTCAATGGTGACATCCTACTGAAAGCGAACTCTTGCCTCTGTTGCATCCGAGTACACTGATATGGCCCCTCTGTCCAACTCGTTTGATAGCATGCGCATCATCATCTTGAGTGTGGCTAGACCAACAACATACTGATGCATAGTGTCTATGATGATCTCCAAGTGTGTGTTGGTGACCATGCGCATCAACTTTTCGAAGTACATGTTCAGCTCCAGTTGAACTTGCTTCTTGTCTTTGCCTCGGTGAGTGTTCCAAATGGGTGGGATTGCATGCGTGCGCACAATGACATGCATGTTGCTGAATTCCCTTGCATGTAATCAACAACACTGCTCACCTTGTCTACTCTGTGCCATCTACTGGGATGGATCTATAACTTCTGTGGGTGCAGTTTCATCTGTCTGTGCATGTTGCACCCACTATTGTACCTGTTCCTGCTGCAACTCATTCTCTCGCCTGTGTAGCTCTTGTTCTACCTTGAGTTATCGCTTCAGCACATGCAAATACTTCTATGTTTCTCTCTCTACCTTTTCATGATATTCGTGTCGTGTCGTCACCTCATAACCTGAATATCCAAAGTTGATTTCATAATAAGTGGATATGCTTGATCTTGTAACTTTGTCTGCCACTGTGTTGTCAACAACCTTCCTCTTGCATTTGTTGCATGTAGGTGTGTTGCCTTCTACTGCTACTGATGGTGCTGCTTGCTGTGACATTGTTACAATTTCATTTTGATATCCTTGTCCATGAACAATTTTATGTCTTCATAGATAGGAAATTTCATAGACACTTGATCGACTGCATCCCCAAGTGTGCTCTGAATGATGTCTTCGACTTTTCTCTCCTGGAAATCCATTGTACGTGTGTTGTTGAGAGGCAGACAAACACTTGTGATACCTGGAGACATAGCAACACTCATGACAAGCAATTTGTCAGTCGAAAACCAAAATAAACTAGAGGACTAGCATGCAACATATCAGTGTGACTGTCTGTGAAGATTGTGCAATTTTCACCGGGAGGCTAGGAGACTGACTGCCAAAACTACGCAAGGCATAGTCCGGGCTGTCAGGAGGTTGACTGACTATTGGAACTATGCAATGCACAATCCATCCTGGCCTGTTGAGGACTGAAGTTGAGCAATGCGCAATTTCAGTCAATAGTGACATGCAACTAGCAAACTGCATTGCATAGTTTCTGGGGCCAGAAGGACACTGCCTCCAAGAATTGTGCAATGCAAGCCTGGAGGTTAGTGCTAGGCAAGACTTGCACAATTTCTAGAGGCAAGGAAGAGCCTTCACTTCTGGAAATGCATAATGCTAGCCGGGCAAGGCATGGTCCGGGCCAAGGCAGCCCAGACCCACTGACGGGCGACTGAAAACATGAGAAGACTAAATACATGATGAGATGAGTGAAAACAAAAGTGAATGATCATACACGCAAATAGCAAGTGAAGGATTCAAAAAACGGGAAAGCATGCATATGTGTGAAGCGAGTCGCCGCAACGACGACGGTTCGTGCAAAAATAGTGTCATGCATGCGACAACAGTGAGATGAAAACGAAAAATTAAATGGTTATTCTAAAGCTAACATACATTAAAATGACAGCAAGTGCTCAGTGAAATCAAGCAAACAACACTCACACAAAGAGAAACACAAAAAACGACATAAACGCAGTGCGAGACATGAAAAGTAGGCTTAACCCGAGACAGCTAAGTTGAATGTGCCGATGACTCCTAGTTAGCCATTGGAGGCTCTGCTCAAACTATTTAACAGGCAAAGATGGATATGATTTTTCAACTTGTCCTGACGATGAACCACACTGGTGGGTTCGAAACGCGTCGACATAGATTTTCTGAATGTGATTTACGCCAAAATTTCTTCTTATAATTGTTATGGATCACAGAAGCCTCAATTCAACCACTGACTCCTAGATGCGATGTGGGATCTAAGAGCTACAAGATCGATGTGAGGAATGAGCTCTGCAGCATTTGGAAAATGAGTTTTGATAAAATTGAGGTTGTGATACGCATGCCACAAATCTAGGAAAGCAACACTTGGCAGGAGGTTTCTGAAATGATCCTTGCATGTAACCTCCAACTACTAAAAATAGATCCCTGAATCAAGGGATGCCTTTGCATTTTGCCTTGGGAAAAGTAGTTCATGCATGCAAATCAGTTTTACTTGGTCCCGGAGGGAACCGGTCAACCTAAAGGCATGTGCATTGGTCCACGAGCCTGGGATGAAAATTTACGCAGTTTCTGAGTTGAGCAGAGATGGTTGTCCTAGAGGGATTGTAGAATTTCTGGGAGGAACAGGTGATTGTCTCCCAGGATTGCGAAATTTCTGGGCTTAGCAGCTGTCTTGGGTCACACCTCGCAATTTTTTGAGGGAATCCTGTCTGACTGCATTTCACAATTTCTGAGCTGAGTTGTTGTCCTGGGTCAGACCTCCCAATTTTCTCAAGGAAGCTAGCATGATTGTATTGCGCAATTTATGAGCCCAACAGGTTGCCTAGCTGGATTTGCGCAATTTTTGCTAGTTGATGGGTTGGTTGTCCCAGAGGGATTGCACAATTTCTGGGAGTAGCAGGTGAGTGCTGCCCAGAATTGCACAATTTATAGGCTGAGCAGTTGTCCTGGGATGAATTGTGAAATTTATGAGAGGAATACTCTCAATAAGAATTGCACAATTGTGTCCAGCTAGGTTTGCGCAATTTCTGGAGGGAAGGTTGGTTCCCCTCCAGAATTTCCCAATTCCCAGAGGGAGCTGCTCAACCAACAACTGACACTAAGTCCGGAAATCATCTAGTGAAGGGGGTGGAACAAACTTGCATGCACACGCTGACAAGACTCTTTGAAACAACTAAAGCTGATGTGCTTAACATTGCAAGACATGTTGCTCAGGATGGTCGGTAGGGAGGCTCCAAAATGAAGTTAAGGCAAAATTTTGGAGGGTGGTTGTAGCTGCTACAACACTTGGCGACACATTGGTAGAACTCCAGCTCTCTCAATGGACCTTGTTCATGAAAATCAAGTCTAACACCTCCGGAAGTATTGTTCAGTTCTCTATTCATCTTGGTTTCCACACTTGCTTGATTGTAATATGTAGCATCTACCAAGCCCTTGGTCAGTCGACACACATTCCAAGCCAAGCCAACACAATTGTTTCGATTGGGGATGAGGGGCATATTGGTGCACAAGCAGTATAAACGTCAGAGTTTTAGTTTCATCTCTGGTGTTGCTCTGCTACCAATAGGCTTGGACAGTACCCCGACAGAGTCACACAGGAACACAAGCATCACTCCGTTGCCAGCGAGCTTGGTGAGTACTCCAGCGGAGTAACTTGCATCACCTCTTTGCATAGGAAGCCTTTCTCTTTTCTTGCCTTATTCATTTTATTTTATTTTTGGAAAATTTTCACTTTTTCATTTTTTCATTTTTCATTTTCATAACTGTGCATAGAACTTATTCATTTCATAGGTGGAAGAGGGATCCCGACTTATTGAGAGTAGAAGAGGTTGTTCCTTCAGAGAAGTAGTTTATGTTAGGATATTCTGACACATAGGAAATAGTTAAGTATAACTTGGTCTAGTGTAAAGTTAGGTAAAGTGTGTTTCTTTACTATATACTTTTGTAACTTTCAATCTGACGGTCACGATATGTTCTAGACATGAAGTGATCCAATGGTTCATTCTCTCCTCGGTATTACCGACACTTGATTCATGGCTTAACACCCGATTGGTCCATGATATCTATTTAAAGAGTATGGAGGGTCATTTTTAAGGTGACCATTCATGAGAGAAACTTATGTAAATTTTCTTTATTTTATTAATAAATTGCCTGAAGTGGTCGCGTTGGCTCAGGCCATGGACTCTTTCCCTCTTTGAGGGTTTTAAGCACGTCGAGAATATTGGTATATTGATCTGTGATCTGTTTGTGAGTGGTGTCCTTTGGTGTTCTATTAAAGGAACTTACCCTGTAACTTCCTACATGGTATCAGAGCTATTTCAGGGCCGCATCCAGTGGTGATCCAAATCCGAAGCTAGTACAATGGCATCCAACCGTCGTTTCCTAGATCTATTGTTTCTTACTACTTTCGGGCCAAGAAAACTACTTTATTGTGTTAGGAGCAACTGTTCCAGTGAGGAACCCCTTTCATTTCACACGAAAATGTTTCTGGTAGCCCTAGGTACATCATTTTTAAGATCTGGGGGAATATAATCTTTATTTGCAGTTTTAGTTATCATCTCTTTGTTTATTTCGGTTTATTTAGCTCTTTGTTTTTTATTACCAGATCTATACCTTTCATTTCTGCGTATTCTCTTTGCCTCGCGACTCTGTGCAATCTGGGAAAATCAGAAACGGAAAGGAAGGATTTTTCTCATGCATATTCTCTTTTCTACCGTGCCTTAGTGTGATCTCAGAAAATTAGAAACATTGAGTAAAATATTTAGTTTTTGGCGAAAGCTAACTTCAAGCCATGAGGTTTGGTTTTTTTTGCATGTCTGTGTTGGGTTATGTGATTTTTTGTTTTGTAGGCAAAAAGGGATTTTTCAAGTAAGCACACACTCCAAAGCTTCAATGAATAAAAAAAAAATCCTTCCTCTTTTCCAAAAATTATTAACCTTTTAAACTAGCTCACTTGGTCCAAAATTACTTTATGAGAATAGAGGTCTTGGGTTCAAGTCTTTCTTTTTGTTGAGTTACTTTTTCAAAAAGCACATGTAACTTATGTTTTGAAGTTACTTTATGTAAAATTGTTCTCACCCATTATAAAAAGTGAGTCACTTATAATTCTAAAGTCTCTTTATCTTTTAATTAAGTTACAATTTAGTGGGTAGCTCATAAAGTACCATTGTAAAAGTGACTTTCACTTATTTATAAAAGTGGGTCACATAATTTATTTATTTTTTAAAGTGAGTTAACTAGATTAAGTTTATAAAGAGGGGGTATTTTTTTTTAATATAACATTATCATTCACTTCCGCACATTCACGTACTTCAATGTCATCTTCAACAACTTTTCTTCAAAAGACCATAACTTCTTCATCTGGAAGTTGTTTTTTTTTAATCGGCCTAATTTTTCGAGATCTTTCTATTGGAACACTTAGTTTCAGCATCTACAGCTTCAGTTTCTATTAAAATGGAAAGTTCATGCCAAGTTATGCTTGATAGCACCAACTACTTCCAATGGGTGTCCTACATGGAGGATTTACTTCGAAGTAAAGGTCTTTATAGAATAGCCTCTAGCCAAGAGTCTAAACCTAAAAATGAAGATAAACAAGCCAAAGGGGAAAATAGGAAAAAACAAGCACGTGGGTTGATAGGGATGTCTATTTCTCCAAACCTTAGATTCCATATCGCAGAGCTTGATAACCCTGATGAAGCAATGAAACAATTCAATAAATTTTTTTGAATTAAAAATGAAATTAGAGCCCATCAACTCGAAAATGAGTTGCTTACGTTGGACCCCAATAATTTTTCTTCCATTGAAGTTTTTTTTCCAATTTCAAGACCCTTAGACTTCTCTTGGAAGGTGTTAATGTTAAGAAAGAAGATGGTAGCTTTATCTATTCCGTTCTTACTAAGTTGGGACTAGCCTACTCTGTGTTTGTTTCCACCTTCCATTCTACTAGAGAAGCATTTATTTCTGAAGGAGAAGTCTTCAAGTCCCCCTCTTTTGATGCCTTTTGTGATTCTTTAATAATAGAACAAGAAAAAATCTTACATCTGGGTCTTCTTAATCTTGGAAACTCTTCTAAGAAAGCCTTAGCCGCCCAGCAACAACCAAGTTCAAAGAATCCTAAGAAGCAGCATCCTAAAAAGAATGGTCCTAAACCAACCAAGGGTCTTAAGCACTTTCAGTCTCAAAATGAAAAATCAATTCAACAAAATGATAAGGCAAATAAAAACAAAAGGAAGATGATTGATAGACATTGCAACTTTTATAATCGAGATGGCCACTTAGAATCCAAATGCTTTAAGAAGATGGAAGCCTTGGAAGCAGCAATGAAAAATCATAACATCCATTTGGAGCACTCTTCAACTTCAACTTCATCTTTAGGAATAGCACTTTCTGCATGTGTTTATCAAGCATCTCAGTCTAGTTATGCACTAAATGTATCTTCTTCTTCTCATTCTCATGAGTGGCTCATTGATTTTGGAGCTTCTTATCACATGGCCAAAAACAAAGCCATGTTTTCTTCTTTAAATGATTGTAACACCAAAAATATATATGTTGGTTATGATAGATCTCTTAGTGTTGTAAGGAATGGAACTATTCATCTAGACAATGGTCAATTTAATGATGTATTATGTGTTCCAACCGTATCCTGCAAACTTCTATCTGTATATCAGATAACTCATTCAGGTGAAGGTAAAATCATTGAATTTTCACCTCATGATGTTGTAATTAAGGACCTAAGAGATCTTAAACATATTTTAGCTACTAGCATCGTTGATGATTCTATAAGGTTGTATAAGTTTAACAACTTTGGGTCATCAACTCTTCCCTCGATATTTGTTGCTCATAATGATGAAGTGAGCAAACTTTGGCATGAGCGATTTGGTCACTTAAACTATTGCTCCCTTCAAAATCTATGTAAAGAAAATATGGTGACAGGTCTTCATATGGTATCTTGTAAAGATGGTGTTTGTTCTGGATGTGTACGCAGAAAACATCATCGAGATAGTTTTGAAAAACGTGCCTCTTGGCACACCTCATCCCCTTTACAACTTGTGCAAAGTGATTTATGTGGTCCACTTCCAGTTGTTTCATTCTCTGGCTACAAGTATTTCTTAACTTTCATTGATGATGTCTCCAAACGCACATGGATATACTTCTTAAAACTGAAGAGTGAAGTATTTAACATGTTCTTGGCCTTTAAGGCCTTTGTTGAGAAATAATCTAGACATCAAATTCTTAAGCTAAGATCTGATAATGGCAGAGAATATGTTAATAACAAATTCATCAACTTTTGCATTGAGCATGGAATTCAAATGCAACATATTGTTCCATATACTCCTCAACAAAATGGTGTAGTTGAAAGGAAGAATCACACCTTAAAGGAAATGGCTAATTGTATGCTTCAATCTAAAGGACTTAGTCTTAATTTTTGGGCAGAAGCAATTAACTGTGCAAATTACATAGTAAATTTCACTCCTACTAAGGTTTTAAAGAATATCACTCCAGAAGAAGCATGGAGCTCAATTAAACTAGATGTAAGTCACTTTCGTGTTTTTGGAAGTGAAGCATGGGCCCATATTCCCGATGAGAAACATAAAGCCTTAGAACCTAAGAGTGAAAAATGTTTTTTTGTTGGATATTTTGAAGATGTCAAAGGATATAGACTTCTTTCACCTAAGTCCAAAAATGTTATCATTAGAGGAGATGTAAAGATTTCTGAAAATATATCGGCCTACGAGCCTAGTTCGGTGGTTGTGCCACCTCTCTCTATCCCTTCTACTTCTGAAAATATTTCTTCTTCAGATGATGACAGCGAGGATGACAATCCTCCCCCACCTTCTTGGGATCCTCATTCAGCTCCTCAGCTTCCAAAATGGGTTCGTGCTACTCTGGATGCAGCAGGTGATCCTACAGATCAACGACGTACACGTTCTCAATTCGATAGAGCCTCTTCTTTACTGCCTCAAGCTTCAACGAATTATGATCTTGACACCTTTGCAGAAGCTTCAGGCCATCCAGATTGGGATGCAGGTATGAATGAAGAATATCATTCATTATTGGCAAATGATACATGGGATCTTGTTCCTCTTCCAAAGGGACGAAAACTTGTTAGATGAAAATGGGTTTACAGAACCAAGTTTGGACCAGATGGAAACGTTGATAAACATAAAGCTCATCTTGTTATTAAGGGATTTTCACAAGTTGAAGGCATTGACTATACTAAAACCTTCTCCCATGTTGCCAAAATGAACTCTATTTGCCTTGTTCTTTCCCTTCCTGTCTCTTTCAAATTGGAAGTCCATCATATGGATGTTAAATCTACCTTCTTGCATGGGGACTTGCATGAAGAAATCTATATGGAACAACCTACTAGCTTTATACAAACAAATTGTAGCCTTGTATGTTGACTTAAGAAATCCCTTTATGGTCTCAAGCAAGCCCCTTGGGTTTGGTATGCCAAAATGGATAGCTTTCTTTTAGATACTGGCTTTTCTAGGTGTCATTTTGACAATACTGTCTACACCAAGAAAGTGGGTAAGTCTCTTATCATTCTCGTTCTTTATGTTGATGATCTTATCCTTACTAGTAGTGATCCCAACCTTATAAACCATGTGAAGTCAAACCTTAAAAAACAGTTTGAAATGACAGACTTAGGACACTTGCATTATTTTCTTGGTCTTCAAGTCTTGCAATCCAAGGAAGGTATTTCCCTTTCCCAATCTAAGTGTGCATGTGATCTTCTACGTCACTTTCACATGGAAGACTGTAAGCTAGCCCCTTCTCCCTTTCAGTTTGGAGCCACAATTTCATTCACTTGTACTTCCCCTGAAGTTGATGCTACCTTATACCATCAGCTTGTAGCAAAACTTTTGTATCTGACCCATACTCGTCCTGACCTTTCCTTTTTTGTTGGCCTTATTGCTCGGTTTATGCAAAACCCACATGAAATTCATTGGAAAGCACCTAAAAGAATACTTAGTTAAGTTCGAGGTATAGTTCTGTTTGGGATTCATTACAGTGCAAAAGCATCTCCTCTATTGGTTGGTTTCACTGATTCCAATTGGGTTGGTGACCCTAATGATTTGAAGTCTACTTCAGGTTATGTCTTCACTCTTGGTATTGGGCCTATTACATGGGCTTGCAAGAAACAAAGTGCCATTTCTCTTTCTTCAGTAGAAGCAGAGTATCGTGGCGTTGTAGAAGCTAGTAAGGAAGCCCTGTGGCTTTGGCAAATCCTATCAGAGTTTGGATTTCAGGAACAACATCTAACTACACTTTGGTGTGATAATCAAAATGCCATTCAACTATGAAAAGATCTAGTCCAACATCAGCACAAAAAACACATTGAACTACACATGCACTTCATCAGAAATCTCATTCATGACCATGTTCTTGAAGTGCAATATTGTTCAACTGATGATAGAGTTGCAAACATCTTTACAAAGGCTCTCATAGAGGCGAAGTTTACTAAACTTCGATTTATGGTTAGAGTTCAAGAAGCTATCACTAAGGGGAGATAGGTTGTAATGCCTCCTTCCTTCTCCTCTTGTGTCATATTTTTAAATCCTTCAATACTATCCCAAGTTGTTCTTAAGGGGGGATGTTGAGATATTCTGACACATAGGAAATAGTTAAGTATAACTTGATCTAGTGTAGAGTTAGGTAAAGTGTGTTTCTTTACTATGTACTTTTGTAACTTACAATCTGACGATCACGATATGTTCTAGACATGAAGTGATCTGACGGTTCATTCTCTCCTCAGTATTAACAACACTTGATCCATGGCTTAACACCCGATTGGTCCATGATGTCTATTTAAAGAGCACGGAGGGTCATTTGTAAGGTGACCGTTCATGAGAGAAGATTATGTAAATTTTCTTTCTTTTATTAATAAATTGCCTGAACTGGCCACATTGGCTCAGGTCGTGGACTGTTTCCCTCTTTAAGGGTTTTAACCACGTCAAGAATATTGGCATATTGATCTGTGATTTGTTTGTGAGTGTTGTCCTTTGGTGTTCTATCTAAGGAACTTACCCTGTAAATTCCTACAATTTATATATACCTCTGGCATGCTTGTTAAGGGTTTCCCCCTCACCTTACTCTACTTGACTGAGCTGACAAGGATTAACCCAAAAGAAACCGACTAGAGTAGGTGATACTAGTTAGTGTGAAAGCGTTGTGTTTTCACCAAGGTTCACTTCGAAAAATACGTATTTTCCATTGATGTATCATGGACTGACGACAACAAGTTCTTACATAAGAGAGAAGACAACATATAACCAAATGTTGATAGTTGTACAAGTCCTCTTGTACTTTACCCAACTTGTTTCAAGAGCCACACACAGTCCATGTGAAACTAACCTACGAACATAAACAAACAAACAAACCAAAAAGCAAAGCAAGAAGCAGATGCAAATGCGAAAGCAAAACGAGCAAACAAACAAGCAATCAAACAAACACACAAAGAAAGAAGCAAACATGCATGCAAGCAAACAACTCAAAAAAAAAAACACTACTCCTACTCCTAACCTAAATGTGCATGGGTCGTCTCACGTGAAGTGATACTTCCAAGGCAGCCACCGGTGCATTGGTTGACCATGTTGGTGAAGACATGGTTCGCAAACAACACAACTGTGCGAACCAACAACTGTGAAAGATAAAACAATGAAGATAGACACACTTCGAGCTTACAAGCATCCACAGAACAAAAATTAGTGAAAGTGCATGACATGCACTATGTGGACTTGCCATGGTGTTGTGCAACACTGCGTGCAAATGATGAGTGTATGCATTCCCTTGACCATGACATGCAAGAAAACGTGAGAAAGGTAGACAACTTACGTTGTGTAAGTGTGCTTGCTGTGTAAGATTCCTCCAATGCATGAGGGATAGGAACGTGTAGTTAAAGTTGAGGAAGTGAAATTTGAGTGTTAGATTGATCTTCAATGCATACAAATGAGTGATGAGGAGCCTTGTATGTTTGAACAATTTCCTGATCAGAAGTGAAACCAACCTCAGGACGACAAGGGCCTGACATAACCATCAACTCGGGCTAAATTGCCTCGACAGTCTGCGGGGTTTCGATTTTGTTGATAGATGGATCATCATAGACCAGTGGCTTAGACGGATTAACAACGAGTGAATCAAAATCGTGATTGGATGATGATGTAAAGAGATCACGACAACCAAGATTAGAAAACTCAAGATGTTGTTCGACATCCTCATGATTTGATGAACCGCACAGAGGGGTAGATGAGACGCAATAATGTTCATCCTCTGCGTTTCTAGAAAAGATAGATGAAAAATCAAGTGGATGTTCAAAGAATGATTGGTCCTCTCCATTGTCAGATAATGGGTTGACATACGGTGTGTCCTGCAAATAATCAACAATGGGTTCATCCATGGATGGAGATACACATGAAAAATCAGGGATGGCAGGATCATCAAGGATGCTAGGAAAAAATGGAGGGGGTATAGACAGACAGGGATGACCCTCTGCAACTAGTGGATGTTCAAGCTCCCAGTCATACTCTTCATGAATGACAGCGCATGTTGGTTGTGCAACACCAACTCTGTCGATGGCTTGATCCTCGTTCACAACAAGTGTAGAGTCCAAAATGGAAGAACACAAGATAATATCATCTGGAGGATCATCCGAGTTCGAAGGCGGAGTTTGAGGTACAAAATACATGTAACGATGTATGGGACTCACAACAAAGTTTGCACGAATATCAGGAGCGATGTCAGGAGGACGTGATGGTTCAACAAATGTGTGTGCATGTTGTCCCACATCATTCTGCAGTGGTGGAGCTGTTTGATAAGGGGACGACAGACAGTCACTTGTGATAGTGACCGTGTCCAATTGTGATTGTGCAGCTCCATCACCGAAGTATGTTGAGCAGGGTTTAAGCTTGAAATTATTCTTGGGATTGACAGATTTGATAAGACAATATTCGTATCTGTCAATGAGATACTAGAATTTCATCTGGCTTTTCAGAGCTTGAAACTGCAAAACACGGAAGCACTGCCAAAAATCATTAGGTGATTCTTGCGAAGCCTTCCGTTGCTCTAACAGTTTTTTGTCAAGAGGTTCTGGATCAAAATGATGGAAAGTAGATTCAATGAGATCATAGAACTACTCAAGTGAGTGCACGCTGTAAGTTGGTAGGTTGCAACACCACCGTAGTGGGGATTCTCGAAGTGTGTATGCAAGAAACAAACTAAACTCTTTTGCATAGAACTCATCTGTATTATCAAGGAATGCACAGAAGTCTTCTAAGTACTCAGGCCAAGCCACTACGCCTTCACCATCATAAGTGAATTTGGACAAGAGATCAAAAAACTCCCTCGTGATGTTGAGAGGTTCGGCATGCAAAAAACATCGTGGAGGGGTGAGTGTGACAGAATCCATGATAGATGTACGAAGGTTCAAAACAGGATGAGAGGACATAGCTTATCATCCGGCCCTCCTTCTAGCACCAAAAATGTTGATGGTGCTCGACCTGCCAACATGTCAAGGGATCTCCCCAGTAAGAAGTCCCAACTAGACCTTAGACCATTTCGTGTAGGAGTCCCAGCATTGGGTCTTACGTCATTGCCTTGACCACGGTTTCGCACAAAGGCAAGTAAGATGTCCCTGTTGGTAGCAAGGGTGTGACATATGCAGTAAGTCAAGGAAGGTGCATGAGCGGTTCTAGCACATGGAGGGTGAGTTGAGTGTGCCCCTTGGAAACCTATGAAAGCACAAAGTTAAGAAGGGAACACATGAGCTAAGATGCATCACAAACTAGAAGGCAAGTGAGCTAGCAATCCAAAGCGATGGTTAAACCAACAACACATTTCAATAAGATTCATACATACATATATAGAAAATAGTTGCACATGCATGCGTAAGAAAACATATATATATGTCATTTAGAGTAAACAAGATAGCTAAAATACAATACGACATATGCATGAAACGTGTTGGCTCTATTATCTTAAGAAGTGTAAGTTCCAGTCATAAAATACAACCATGACCAACCACTAGTTCCGACAGTGGATCGTTACAGTCACTACTACCTGCTTTTCCAAATAGATATACTAGCTTTGCATAGTGGAGAAGCCAAGGCTCGTTACAACACTGTCCAAGCTCTCTCTAAGATACTCCTATCGGAAGCTTGGTTGACCAAAAGCCTTTACAATGAGTTATGAGGTTCTATTTATAGCAAAGGGTGGGGTGACCCTTGACATTCCCCTTTGTGACCGTTCATCTATTCTCATGACTCTTCAACTACCCTATGACTGTTACATTCAACTATCAACACTTGAACTTCCACTTAACAAGACATTACATACAATCTGCACATGTACCCATGTTAGACAAAATGGCTTGAGCAATGCAAGACATCACTAACACTCAGACCGTTGTGGTGAGACCAACTCTTTGACATCCTTGTGATGGTCGATGGTGGCGAAATGATGCCAAGCTTGGTCGTCTGCGATGGTGTCTGTATACTCAATGGTGACATCCTACTAAAAGCAAACTCTTGCCTCCTTTGCATCCAGGTAACTAATATGGCCCCTCTATCCAACTCATTTGATAGCATGCGCATCATCGTGTTGAGCGTGGCTAGACCAGCAACATACTGATGCATAGTGTCTGTGTTGATCTCCAAGTGTGTGTTGGTGACCATTAGCATCAATTTGTCGAAGTACATGTTCAGCTCCAATCGGACTTGCTTCTTGTCTTCACCTCAATGAGTGTGCCAAATGGGTTGGATTGCATGCATGTGCACAATGGCATGCATGATGCTCAATTCCATTGAATGCAATGAACATCACTGCTCACCTTGTCTGCTTCGTGCCAGCTGTTGGGATGGATCTATAACTTGTGTGGGTACAGTTTCATTCGTCTGTGCATGTTGCACCCCCTACTGTACCTATTCCTGTTGCAAATCATTCTCTCATCTGTTTAGATATTGTTCTTCCTTGAGTTGTCGCTTCAGCACATGCAAGTCCTTCTTTGTTTCTCTTCTGCCTTCGCGCGATCTTTATGTCGCGCCATCACCTCATAGCCTCAGTCTCCAAAGTTGCTTTCATCATAAGTGGATCTGCTTGAGCTTGCAACTTTGTTCCGCCTCTATGTTGTCAACAACCTTCCTCTTGCATTCATTACGTGCAGATGTGCTGCCTTCTGCTACTACTAATGGTGCTACTTGCAGTGACGTTGTTTCCATTTCATTTTGATATCCTTGTCCATGAACGATTCAATGTCTTCATAGATAGGAAAGTTCATAGACACTTGATCGAATGCATCCCCAGGTATGCTCTAAATGGTGTCTTCGACTCTGCTCTCCTAGAAATCCATTGTACCCATGCTGCTGAGAGGGAGACAAACACTCGTGATACCTGGAGACATAGCAATACTCATGACAAGAAATCTGTCAGTTGAAAACCAAAATAAACTAGAGGACTGACATACAACATATCGGTGTGATTGTTTATGAAGATTGTGCAATTTTCACCATGGAGCTGGGAGACCGATTACCAAAACTGCGCAAGGCACAGTCCAGGCTGTCAGGAGGCTGACTGACTACTGGAACTACGCAATGCACATTCCATCCTAGCCTGCTAAGGACTGAAGCTGAGCAATGCACAATTTCAGTCAGTAGTGACATGCAACCAACAAACTGCATTGTGCAATTTCTGGGGCCAGCAAGACACTGCCTCCAAGAATTGCGCAATGCAAGCCTGGAGGTCAGTGTTGGGCCAGACTTGCACAATTTCTGGAGGGAAAATCCTTCACTTCTAGAAATGCATAGTGCTAGCCGAGCAAGGCACGGTCCAGGCCAAGGTAGCCCAGACCGACCGACGGGAAACTGAAAACATGATAAGACTAAATGCATGATGAGATGAGTTTAAAAAAGAATGAATGATCATACATGCAAACAACAAGTGGAGGATTCAAAAAATGGGAAAGCATGCATGTGTGTGAAGCGAGTCGCCGCAACAATGACCATTTATGAAAAAACAATGTCATGCATGCGACAACAGTGAGATGTGAATGAAAATTGAAATGATGCTTCTACAAGCTAACATACATCAAATGACAACAAGCACTTACTGAAATCAAGCAGACAACACTCACACAAAGCAAAACACAAAAAGTGACAAAAACGTAGTGTGAGACATGAAAAAGCGGGCTTACCTCGAGAGAGCTGAGTTGAATGTGCTGACGACTCCTAGATGTGATGTGGGATGCAAGAGCTACAAGATCGATGTGAGGAATGAGCTCTGCAGTGTCCGGAAAATGATTTTTGATAAAATCGAGGTTGTGATGCGCATGCCACAAATTTAGGAAAGCAACACTTGGTGGGAGGTTTCTAAAATGATCCTTACATGTAACCTCCAGCTACTAAAAATAGATCCCTAAATCAAGGGATTCCTTTGCACGCTACCTTGGGAAAAGCAATTCATGCATGCAAATTAGTTTTACCCGGTCCTGGAGGGATTCGGTCAACTTGAAGGCACATGCATCAACTTGCGAGCCTAGGATGAAAATCTACATAGTTTCTGAGCAGAGCAGAGATGGTTGTCCCAGGGGGATTGAACAATTTCTAGGAGGTACAGGTGACTATCTCCCAGAATTGCACAATTTCTAGGTTGAGCAGTTGTCCTAGGTCAGACCTCACAATTTTCTCAGGGAAGCCCGTCTGGTTGCATTTCACAATTTCTATGTTGAGCTATTGTCCTAGGTCAGACCTCACAATTTCTCAAGGAAGATTGTCTGACTGTATTGCACAATTTCTGAGCCCAGCAAGCTGTTGGGATGGATTTGCGCAATTTCTACTAGTTTTTGGGCTGGCTATCCAGAGGGACTATGCAATTTTTGGGAGTAGCAGGTGACTGCTACCCAAAATTGCGCAATTTCTGGGCTGAGTAGCTATCCTGGGATGAATTGCACAATTTTTGAGAGGAAGACTGTCAAGAAGAATTGTGCAATTCTGGAGCCCAGCTGGGTTTGCGCAATTTCTGGAGGGAAGGTTGGTTCCCCTCCAGAATTGCACAATTCCTAGAGGGAGTTGCTCAACTAGCAACTGACACTAAGTCCGGAAATCAGCCTGTGAAAGGGGTGGAACAAACTTGCATGCACAGGTTGACAAGACTCTATGAAACAACTGAAGTTGATGTGCTTGACAATGCAAGGCATGTTGTTGAGGATGGTCAGTAGGGAGGATCCAAAACGAAGCTAAGGCAAAATTTTAGAGGGTGGTTGTAGCCGCTACAACACTACCATAATAAAGGGACAATGTAGTCGTGATCAACAATATAATCACAGTTCGCAGGGGACAAAGTATTCCTAAAGGTAGGTTTTATGATCGGGTTTGAGTTGCAACCTACAACTTGTACTCAGGTTGCGACCTAAGGCAACGAGAAATACAAGCTAAGTTCAGGCCCGATGGTTTTAGCTCGATACTCAACCTCAGAGTGAAACAGGCGAAAGGCAAAACTATATTTGGCCATGAGTTTGGAATCTAATGAAGGGAGAGGCGATGTTGGGGACACAACAACTAAAGGTAAGTCATAGAAAGAATGGGGTTTTTTGAGGTTGAGATAACGGGAGGTTGGGTGAACAAGGGCTGAAAGGCCATAAGATCTGAGTCCACTTGTGTGGAAAGGGGAGCTTAGGGCGCATAGTTATGTAGTGGGTAGCTAGGGTAGTGAGGGTTATGAGGTAGATTAAGGTTAAAGGTGAGGAGGCGAATACGAAGCTCTGAGGGAATTTGTAGAGGTGGGGCACTGAGGGAGATGACAAATGGAAAATTTGCAGAAGGAAATGATTTTAGGAAAAGGAAGTGTAGCCTACCTGTGTGGTCGCAAGGTCACTTGAATGCTCTGCATGCTCAACTATAGTGTGAGAATGAATGGATAAAAAGGGTGTTTGGTTTATAAAAAGAGGGTGCATGTGTGAAGAGAGGGGTCGCAAAGGACCAATGCGCTAAGGTTAGGTCCCAGCAATTAATCTAGACGAAGGTTGCAAGATCTGTTTGCACCGGAAAATGGGTTGCATGCGACCTGCTTACGTGAGGTCACCATGTTGCACCTAGTGGGAGGTTGCAAAAAACATAAGAAAATAAAAATGTGGCTGTGTGACTCATGAAGATAGAGGTCACAAAGGGCCCACAATGTATTGATCGCAAGTCACTCCACCAACTAACCAAGGAGAATGTGACTAGGTTGATATGTGACTTAACGACTAGAATAGAGCAATGAAGATGAGGTCACAGGTTGTAAATTTAAGACAAATATTGAACCTAGCCAATGAAACTAGTGACTAGGAGGCGAAAATCAAGCTTAGACCTTTAAGGTATGATTTTTCTAAGTTGCGAAGAGACCCTGGAGATGTGAAGGGAGCATGAAACTCTAAGATACCTTAGGAAAAGATTGAAATGAAGTCTAGTAAAGGGGGGGCTCCAAAATTTTGAAATGGGCCAAATTTTAGGGTTGTTATAGCTGCTACAACACTTGTACATAATTATAATTTGCATTCATATGTAATAAGTAATCATTTATATATCTAGAAATCTAAGGATAAATCAACCCTCATATTGTAGATTCGATATTTTCAAATATATTTTAGTAGATATATTGGGATGATTTGTCCAATGGAATATCCAAGGTTGCTTACAAATCATATTGGTATTCAGAGTAGGTTTCTTTGGATATATTATGGGGAGTTATAGGGGATCCAAATTGGCTAAGACAAAAGTCATAAAACTGTAGTCATGGGCAACAAATATATGAATAACCCTCATAATCTCATAGATGAGAGGTTTGTGTGGTTGGAAATACAAGTTGCGGATATAAACCATAAAGTGAGCCTCCTCATGGAGGTCTTGAACAATAAACTCAAAATATTCAGAGAATATGGAGGTTATAATGCAAATGTCGAATTGAGGGGGAATCGAAAAACGGGAAGAACAAGAGGGGCAATCAAAAAAATTGAAGAACAAGAGGGGGAATCGAAAAACGGGATGAACAAGAGGGGGAATCCAAGAAAACCATAAAAGGACCATCCAATTCTAGTGCCATGAACCATTCACAATCCCTATTTAAAATGCAATTGAAAGTTGACATCAAGTTCTATCAAGGTGAAATTGTTGCTTTGACGCTAAATCACTCATTGCAATAACTTGTAATTTATTTTAGTGTTCATCATATAGAGAAAGAACATAAGATTTAGTTTCCTAAGCTAAAATTAGAGGGCCATGCCTTGATGTTATGAATATAATTTATATAAAAATAGAATAAATATAAATGAAAGAATAGTAAACCATAATTGTAGTTAATTAATGATTAATTATTGAAGAGGCATGTCTTTAAAGGACATGACCATTCATTGAAAGGGCACATGCCTAGGTATATAAGCAGGGCCTCGTTGTAACATTCTATTAGCTTGTACATTTCCTATTATTAATAAAATATGATTTACATACATTGTGTATTTACATTTAAAAGCACAACTATAAGTTTTGTCGCTACAGTGGTATCAAATCCATTCAAGCTTTTGGACATTATCTGTTGCACAAATATGCCATTAAATTTAGGTCCTGAAAATCATAGAATTAAGTGAATATCATAAATTTAAACTGTTAAAGGAAATTGGAGAAGAATTACAACAACTAAAACAAATAAAAAGATCATTTGCAGAATCAACAAAACATTTTGAAGCATATGCAACATGTCTAACAAAAGAGAATATTGACATGAAAGAGACTAACAATAAAGAATGTTATAACTTGGAAAGAGATGTTGAATAGATTGAATCAAGAACTCCTCATGGTGATATAGAAGAGACTCGAGATGTAGTTGTAACGAACTCCTCCGATAAAATTAGTGAATCTAAAATCAACCCCAAGGTTAACAAAAATGTAGCAAATTGGAATGGAATTATGGTTATAGATTCTTTGGTGCCAAGAGATCTTGCTGAGAATCATTTAGCGCTAGGGGATTTACTTGTCTGTGTGAATGATGATATTGTCACTCACTTTGTGAATTTGGAGATAATTCTCGATGATAATGTTGAAAGGGCAATATATTTAGATTTTGAGAGGGGTGGTATTCCTATAAAGGCTACTTTGGAGGTCCAAGACTTACATTCTATAACTCCAAAGAAATTTTTGGAACTAAGTGATGGCATAAGTCATCCTTTATCCTACCAACAGGCTAGGAATTTCTCCTTCAACTATGGTTTAGTGTATGTTTCACAATCAGGGTATTTTTTGTCAAAATCAAGTGTTCCTACTGGTACTATCATTAAAAAAATTGTAGGGAAGGAAACTGTAAGTGTTGAAGAATTTATATCAATTTTGTTAGAATTACATAGAGGATCACGGGTTCCTTAGAATTTGTGATACATCACGATCACCATCAACCCGTGGTTGTCCTTGTCACTATTGACAAGCATGATTGGTATGGAGAACCTCAACTCGACACTCAAAATGATGAGATTGGATTGTGGAAAAGGATGCTTGTAATCTTTCCAATCCCATCTTCAGCAGATGAATGTGTTGGCAGAACAAAAGTGGATTCAACAAAACTCATTACAAGTCCAGGATTGAAACGTAATGGTAGTAATGTAAGTGGTGGTGGAAATATGCCACATTTGTGTTCTTTTGTTTAATACCCTGTCATTATTGATAGAGCCAAGGAAAAGAGGAGACAGTTGAATGATCAAGACAAGCTGGGTAGAATAATCGAAATTAAAGCTCCATCTGTAGAGGAAATCATAAAACCAATCCTTGTCGTGGTTGAGGTCCATATACCACCATCATTAGTGCTTGCTTGTTTGCAGATGAAACCTCTTCCTCAGATGGGGGTGGTGGTATATCATTCTAAAACCATAGGAATAGTTGCGATTGATAGGAATTGAATTTCCTAATCCTAATGAAGAGTCTCATTTTGACATTTTGAAAATCCGCTCAAGAAAAATGAATCTAATGCATGGCATCGATCTTGTAGGTTTTAACCCCATACAGAAATTACCTGCATACGAATTCTAACACACAGAAAATAAACAATGCGAGAGCATAACACATAGAACACATATACACAGAGATTTTCCCCTGGATCCCAAAACGGGACTACCAGCGTGATTTTTCATTATATTCCTTTCAATGTTACAGTGAATATTTATACATGCCGAAGCATCCAATACCATGGACCGAAAAACCATAGGTAGGTTCGCCCAACCTAATATAGGGTCCAAAAAAAAAATTCCCGGGGCGCTGCCCCAGACCCCGTAGAGGGGAGCTACCTACCCCCTGTTGCATAATCGGCGCAACAAAGGGGGGGCTCTGCCCCCCCCCCCCGATTCACTATGTAGGTTAGTCGTGGAAAGAATATAACACAACCCAACAGATCTAAAGAAAATTGAAAAAATGAGTGGTGTATCTAGTGCAAAGCTTAACGTTGTATGCATAGAAGAGAAGTATCATATGTATTTGATGAGTACCGAGAAGGCTATGAAATTGGGGGTTACGAAGGACATGAAACCCTCAACTCCATCTAAAAATGCGGCTTAGTGATGCCATAAATGTTTTTAGTCTCACCATTTGACTTACGAATGCAAGAACGAGAGAATTTATATGTCGTGTCCCTCTTGAACGCAACAACTTAAGAATCCAAAGCTGAGGATGAGAATTTTAATTATGTACAAGTTGGACAACCCCGAAAATCCTCAAAATGCATTGGGATTGCAACCTGGTCTATCTGATCGATCAAAATCTCCAAATCTCAACAAGAAGAGGAAAATCAAAAGCAAGAGCACAAGCATGAACAAAAGCAAGAGCAAGAACAAAAGCCAAAGAAATAAGACTAAAAGGAAGTGAAAGTTTGATGATAACAATGATAGTGGGGTAAGCAAGGGATCTATATTTTCAAGTTGTAGTGGTATGTTTACTAAAGAGTCAAACTTTGGAACATCTTCAGAGTTTGATTCTGAAGAAAAGAAAAGGAGAGGAAAGAAACATAATAATAAAAGGCATAAGAGGAATAACACATATGAGAGTGATTCTGAATCTGATTCTAGTTCTGATTTTGATTCAGATTCAGAATACAGGCACAAAAAGAGACGAAAGCATTAGAGGAAGTATCGTGGTAGACAATGATGTGGTTAGTTCAAGTGAGAGTGCTATTCGTATGTTCTTAGAGTTTATGATCAATGAAATATTTCGATATGACAAATATATGAAGGACGCAAGGACAAACTGCTTAGCGTAATTGAATGGCGAGATGCGTGTATGAACGTGACCACCCATTACTAAACATAAACATAAATAAAACCATTTAATTATTTAAGTGCTTTATAAAATTATTATAATGTGACTTATTAATTATAAAGTTGCTTGTAATAAACCTTTATAAAGTTACCTCTATATTATAAAATAAAAAATAAATAGATATATAGAGAAAACAAATAAACTCGATTTCAAAAGACTACTACTGAAATGGGGTAAGCAAGTGAAGAAATTATCAACGATTAAGCTTTGAGGACATAGTTTTCTAAAGAGGGGCAATGTTACAAATATAATTTACAGATAAGATCCTCTCTAAGAGTCCCCAGAAAAACAAGGAAGGAAATTGTGGTAAAGTTTACCTCCCATTCATCCAGGGGATTACAGATAAAATTGCAAATTTTTTTAAAAAGAAAGACATAAATACTCAATTTACAACATGTGGAACAATCAGGCAAATGATGAGGTCAGTTAAGGATAACATAGATCATCAGCAACTTAAGGGTGTGTACAAGATTGATTGCTCATGTGGCAAGTGTAGGAATTTTGAATAATAAACACTTATTCACAGAGATTATCCCGATTATACAGTATTGCAGAATACATGCATAATACATAACCTCCTCTACGTTGATCATCAATTTAGCAACATTAAAAACAATGAAACATCAATCGCATGCACACATTAACACAGTATGTAACCCGGGGAAAGCTTACAGCTGAAAACCCCACACTATCTGTATATTAATGATTGAGAACATGTAACAATACATAGTACAATACTCCTCACAAGTACTCAGTACTATCTCCACCTGTTACACACAAAACTAGCTCAGATCCGAACAAGTCACAGGTTCAAATCTCCTCCGCTGCTTTGCCTGCCTCCACTGCACAACCCTGCAAGAGAATGAATGATTATGGCTGATCCAAACTCGTCTTTTTCTTGGTTGAACCACGCAATCCTCATTGGCAATACTCAATCCATGCATGTGCAAAATCTCATGCACAACTGATAGTCACAACTCACCCTTTCACTTACCTCTAACACTTGTCTCTGTTGAACTGTCCATGCACTGAGTTAACTGATGTATTCTTTAGTTGCTTTATGAGTTAATAATTAGTGAATTAATTAACAATCAATTCACACAACTCATCACTAGTGTATTCTTTAGTTAGACTAAATACAACTAGTTCAACTAAGTCAAATTGAACACAACTCCAGCTCCACATCCAACTCCACAGAACTCACATGCGTGAGTTCTAACTGAAGTCCTCCATGAAATAGCTCAACTAACACATAAGAAACCACGTGATTCCTTCTGTCAGCTGCATGTGCCACATCTGTAGCTCGAACTGAAGTGCTACAAGAGAATAAGATAAAGTTTATAGTCCAAATATTACTAAGGGCTAATAATATTTGACTGTTTCTATTTTTAGCCTGGCAGTCTAAAAATAGACTTTGATCACTCCTGCTGTGAACCAGAAATAGAAGTCTGTCTATTTTTCCCAACATGACCAATCATCCATAAACAGCATCCTGCAACTCATAGACCATGATCCATATGTCTAAAAATAGACTTTGCTCCATAATTTGCCTGTGGGCCCCCTTAGTGAAGGCGACTCCTTTCCACTAAGTTCCATCATCTTGTTGCATTCTCAACACTCCCTCTCAACAAGATATGGATTATCAGCAACCCCTATCCTACCTCTGTAATGTTCTACATGCAACACATTTGCCCGGTCCATTTGCTCCAACAACACTTGGAACAAAAACACACTCCCAACTGACCACTCCGTTGGGCTAGGAACATACTTTGGTGCTGAAGCTCTACCTGCTGCTGACAAGTGCTCCCTCTCTAACATCTGCTCTACTGCAACATCTCCATGCATCTCGCACCATTGCACACCTCTCTGTGCCACCTAGCACTGTGCAAAACACTTGTGCCTCTCATATTGCTGCAGCTTGCTAGCTATGCACTGTCGTGGGATTCCCTACACTGTCGCTTTCTCTGCTGCTCCATCTGCATCTGTCTCTACCCAATCACTCAGTTCCTGCTACTCCACATCGGGGCTCCCGTAGCAAGGTCTCATCCAAGAGGTTGGGTACCTCAAGGATCCTACCCCTCCTCCATGGGACGATCAATCCACATCACCCCACCTCCTACCTGGAGGTATGGCTGCATGCGATCCCTCAGCCCACCTAGCTCGAAATTTCCCCCTACTAGAGGTCTCTGCATGAGTAGATGTCTCTACTCGATCTCCTCTCAGCTTCCCTTGTTATGGCTGCTCCACAACCGCCTGAAGCTGCTGCACCAATCGTGGCTCCTCCACAATCCTCTGAGACTTCTTCTGGCTCTGCATGTTGAGAGGTAATATACGCTCCCTCTCAACCACCAAGTCTCCATCAGTTGCCACACTGCTCAAGGATTTGCATGCATCTACATGCAACTGATAAAGGTTCTTGACTCAAACCCCTATCTTCCGGGTTTCTCCAGTTGTCTTGCTGCGCAGGAAAGCCTTTCCCTCGCTGAAGACAACATCATATCCCTTGTCTTCTAACATCGCCGCAGAGATAAGATTCTTCTTCAATCCTGGAACATGCATCACTTCCTTAAATCTGAAGGGTTTACCAGACTCCCTCTCAAAGAAAATGGTACCGATACCGGTCACACTGTATCTACCATCATCACTCATCTCGATGTGCACTCCAAGATCTTTCTCATCCAGATCAGAAAACAAATCTCGATCTCCTGTCATGTGAGAAGACGCACCACTGTCCAAGAACCATATCGATCCCATCACACTTGATACCAAGCATGCGATCAGCAAAAAACCCAGCTCAAACTGCGAGGCTAAGGCCTCTCCCGCTGCGGATCCAACAACTTGCTTATTTTTCTTCTTCTACGGACAATCTGTGGCATCTCCATTCTCAGCTTTGATGTTTCTGAGTTATCCTTGAGCACCATTCCACTAGCTCAAAACTCAACCGCTTTTGATCTAAAATTCGTGAGAACAAAGTATTTCTTGTACATAGATCAACTGTATGGGCATTCACCGAATAGCTCACCTTCCAAAAGAAGGATGAATCCAGAAGCTACCTGTCCCGATTACAGACTCTGCCTGAAGAAATAAAATGTAAACACTTTTTGAATAATAGATCTGATGATCAATCCCGCTTTGATATCCTGTAGAACTTTTTCTACAAATCAACCAGCTCTGATACCATGTAGAAATTTTGAATAATAAACACTTATTCACAGAGATTATCCCGATTATACACTATTGCAGAATACATGCATAATACATAACCTCCTCTACGTTGATCATCAATTTAGCAGCATTAAAAACAATGAAACATCAATCGCATGCACACATTAACATAGTATGTAACCCACAGAAAGCTTACAGCTGAAAACCCCACACAATCTGTATATTAATGATTGAGAACATGTAACAATACATAGTACAATACTCCTCACAAGTACTCAGTACTATCTCCACCTGTTACACACAAAACTAGCTCAGATCCGAACAAGTCGCAGGTTCAAATCTCCTCCGCTGCTTTGCCTGCCTCCACTGCACAACCCTGCAAGAGAATGAATGATTATGGCTGATCCAAACTCGTCTTTTTCTTGGTTGAACCACGCAATCCTCATTGGCAATACTCATTCCATGCATGTGCAAAATCTCATGCACAACTGATAGTCACAACTCACCCTTTCACTTACCTCTAACACTTGTCTCTGTTGAACTGTCCATGCACTGAGTTAACTGATGTATTCTTTATTTGCTTTATGAGTTAATAATTAGTGAATTAATTAACAATCAATTCACACAACTCATCACTAGTGTATTCTTTAGTTAGACTAAATACAACTAGTTCAACTAAGTCAAATTGAACACAACTCCAGCTCCACATCCAACTCCACAGAACTCACATGCGTGAGTTCTAACTGAAGTCCTCCATGAAATAGCTCAACTAACACATAAGAAACCACGTGATTCCTTCTGTCAGCTGCATGTGCCACATCTGTAGCTCGAACTGAAGTGCTACAAGAGAATAAGATAAAGTTTATAGTCCAAATATTACTAAGGGCTAATAATATTTGACTGTTTCTATTTTTAGCCTGGCAGTCTAAAAATAGACTTTGATCACTCCTGCTGTGAACCAGAAATAGAAGTCTGTCTGTTTTTCCCAACATGACCAATCATCCATAAACAGCATCCTGCAACTCATAGACCATGATCCATATGTCTAAAAATAGACTTTGCTCCATAATTTGCCCGTGGGCCCCCTTAGTGAAGGCGACCCCTTTCCACTAAGCTCCATCATCTTGTTGCATTCTCAACAGCAAGAGTTATATTGGTGAAACAGGACGATCTCTGAAAATAAGACTCAAAGAGCACGGAGCTGATATTAAGAATGGGAGATCCTGTACATCAGCGCTTGCAGAACACTCATCCAAGACCAAACATCATGTGTGTTTAGAAGACGCCAGAATCATTGCAAGGGAGGAGCATTATCAAAAGAGAAAAATCAGGGAGGCGATTGAAATTATGAAGCTTCCTCAAAACCTCAACAGGGACAATGGGAGTGAGATTAGTGGAAATTGGCTCCCCTGATTAGACAGAAAAATCCCTCCAAACCTTTAGAAGCTTAGTTCCAAAAAAAATAAATAATAATAATAATAATAATAAATATATGTAATAATAAATAAAATTAAAATTAAATAAGATTAATTTATTAATTTATTAATTAATCAAACAAAATATAATTAGTGGGTCAGCGATGTTAGATCGGCACAGAGGCTCTGATGAGCTGTCAGGCTGTTCTAATGTGCGTTGCGTGCAGAGTGATCCGGTTGTTTCTGCGTTGAAGTCGTTGATTCCTGGTTCGTCGTTCCTTGAGAGCGTTTCGGCTGAGGTGGATATTAAGACCGTAAGTAGCCCTTTAAGTTATATTGTCCCAAATTCGAGCGAGAATTTGAGTGGTAATGTTAATTTGAATAGCGAAATGAATAATAATATAATTTTAAACAATTATGATTATAGGAATAAGGCTGCATTATTTAAAAGTAATAAGGTTGAAGTGGTTAATAATAATAGTAGTTGTGGTAACAAAGTGCTGGGTGGGTTTGATAGCCGGTTTTGTAAGACTGATATTAAGGGTATGCCGGCGGGAAATTCGAGTTCCGTTCCTAAGGACAATAAAGTGGTAAATCTCTCAAGTTTTTCATTTCCGCCTGCGGTTTTTAATCTTTTAGGGAAAGGTCTTAATTTTGCCCTAGCACCCAGAAAAATCCCGATTGAGGACATCATTTGCGATGTAGAATTTGGCATTAAGAACCTTCCTGATAAGATTAAAGACACGATTAGGCAGGATTGTGCCATTACCCTGAGGAGGGCTAAGCCTCCCCGTAGCAATATCAGCAAGGCTGAGTTTGAGGCTCTGAAGAGCTTGAACGGAAATCGTGACGTCGTGGTCTTAAAAGCTGATAAAGGTGGGGCTGTCGTTATCATGGATAGAAAGGATTACAAAAATAATATGCTTGACCATCTTTGTAATAGTGGGAGTTATAAGAAGCTTTCGAAGAATCCCCTCAAAAAGGTTTCCAGAGCAGTCGCCCTTGCGATCAAGTCGTGCAATGCCACGATTCCTCTAGCCCAGAAACTTATTGAGGGTAACCCCATCACTCTTAGGATTTATGGTCTTCCTAAGATCCATAAGGATGGGGTCCCCCTGAGACCCATTGTCAATACCATCGGTGGTCCGACTTACCTCCTGGCCAAGTTCCTCGCCGCAAAGTTGAGACCCTTGGTTGGGCAGACTGAGTCCTTTGTCAAAGACTCAGCTTCGTTTATTGAGGATCTTAAGAAAATTAATCTTGAGCCCGAGGACATTTTGGTAAGTTTCGACGTGGTCTCTCTTTATTCTTGCATTCCTATCAATGAGGCCATGAAGGTAATTAATAAGCTAACTGACCCTAATACGGCTAAGTTAGTTGAGCTTTGCCTTACCTCAACCTTTTTCAGCTTCGAGGGAGAATTCTATGAGCAGACTTGCGGGGTGGCCATGGGCTCCCCCTTGTCCCCCATCGTGGCTAATCTCTTCATGGAGGAGTTTGAGTCTAGGGCCTTGGCCTCCTCTCGCCTCTTACCTAAGCTTTGGAAAAGATTCGTTGATGACACTGGTGTTGTCTGGTCTCATGGTCCTGACGAGCTGGATCGTTTCTTCAGTCACCTCAATAACCAATCCGCAGCCATTAAATTCACGATGGAAACAGAAGATAATGGTTGTCTTCCGTTCTTGGATGTTCTCATTTCTAAGAAAGTGGATGGTTCCTTTTCTCATCAGGTGTATAGAAAGAAGACGCATACTGAGCAATACTTGCATGCGTCTTCGCATCATTTCCCTGCTCAGAAGTTAGGGGTTCTTAGCACGCTTGCCACCCGTGCTGTCAGAATTTCGGATGAGGAGAGCCTGGAAACGGAGAAGGCTCACCTCCTAGAAGTCTTTGAGAAGAATGGTTACAATAGGCGCCTAGGTCAAAAAGCCTTCCTCAGGGCCAAGAAAGAGCCTTCAGTCCGAAGGGTTCCTAATGATCGTATCATGGGTGTGAACCTTCCTTACATCCAAGGAATCACGGACAGGATTGCGAGGATTCTGAAGAAGTATGATGTTCCCGCAACTTTTAGACCTCTCAATACTATCCGCGGCTCCCTCAGGTCTGTGAAAGACCCGATTGACCCTAAGGACATGAAGGGCGTCTATGTCATTCCTTGTTCCTGTGGGACCCCTTATATTGGTGAGACTGGTCGCTCTATCAATCAGCGGATTAGCGAGCATTCGGCTGACTTAAGACATGGTAGGACCAAGTCCTTGGCCCTGGCTGAGCATGCGGGGAAGACTATGCATCATGTATGTATAGAGAAGGCTCAAGTCGTTGCCAAAATTGCGCAGTTTCACCATCGCAAATTTAGAGAGGCCCTGGAGATTGAGAAAAGGCCGAACAATCTTAATAGGGATGATGGCTGGAAGATTAGCAGTTGCTGGGTCCCAGCCTTATCTTCCTAGCCTCCTCATTTTCCCTTTTTGTTTTGTCTTAGGGTGTCTGTCTCCCCCCTCCTTTATTTTTTCTTTTAGCAGGCTTGTCCGATTATTTTGGAGTGTTTAGTCTTTATTAAGTTAGGAATTGGTTTCGGGCTAATTATTTATGATGCTATTGGGCTTATTATAATTAAATTTGATTTTTCCATTATTTCATTAATTATACATCTATAATTACTTCTATTATAACCTTAGAATTATGTTTCCTTTTTAAACCTTATTAATAATAATACATTTACCTAATGACATAGTTAACTTCAATATTTTTGGAATAAATAAATATTGAATAAATATTGATTATTAATAGAAATTTGACCATTAAGTTTAAACGATAAATTATGACATACCAATAATATTAGTTATTCTATTAGTAATATACATGGACTTTATCAACCCTATAGGTAATAATATAATTACCTAAGGACTTAGTTACCTTTAATATTTTTTGGAATAAAAATATTGATCGAATATTGATTATTTGACCAGTAGGTGTAAAGGATAAAGTATGATAATATCAGTTATACTATGGGACTTTACCCTAAATTATGATATTTACCTATTATAACTAAATTCTAGGAATAATAAGGTTTTAACAATTTGTTTGGAATTATAAATTAATAAGTAGATATAGATTATTTAATAAACATATATTATTTTATATACCTTAGTATTTTAATGGACCATTATTTTAAATAATAAATTTGATATATTTTAAAGAACTAAATAGTAAAGACCTAACTTACCAATGGACCTTTTAATAATTATTACTCATTTACCTAGTGTAACTAAATTATTAAAATAATAGTGATTTATTACCTTTCTCTTGTATTTAAATAATATTGGAATAATTTATTTAATATATATTATGAGATATAATGACCATTATAATTAAAAATATTAATATTATTTTTGAGATATTAATAATAATATATCTATTTATTTTTAATTAACAATTGAATTCCCTTATTTACCTATTTAGCTATTTCTAGAAATATTTATTTACTAATTTAGTGGTTTGACCAGGAGCATTAGGTCAAATTAGCCGTTAGCATGATAGCTGTTGGAGTCTCTGCACGCTCTATTTAATCAAGCTAAGCCAGATTGGTTCTTCAACTTGTCCTGACGATGAACCACACTGGTTGGTTCAAAACGCGTCAACAAAAGTTTGATTATGTGATTTTGCCGAAGATTATCTAAACAATGTTATGGATCACAGAAGTCTAAATTCCTTAAAATATAATTAATTAATTTGTTAATTAATCATATTAATTTATTAATTAATTATATTAATTTATTTATTATATTAATTTATCTATTTATTATATGAATTAATTTATTGATTAATTATATTAAGTAATAAATTAATTTATTATAATTAGTTATATTAATTAATTTATTAATTTAGTATATTAATTAATTTATGAATTACTTATATTAATTAATAAATGAATTTATCCCCGGATGCGGGTGATCGCTAGACATATGGCACACAAGGCTCGTCCAAAGGGCAGGTGTCCGCCCGAACGAGCCAAGCATGACGGAAGGACACGCATTCATTCCACCACCCTGCAGCATTTAAGGAGGGGAGTAAAGAAGGTTGACAGAGGAGTCCTGTCGACATTCAAGGCGAGTCTTGAGAAGCGCATCATGGCACTTCATAACAGCATTCTCCCAGACATTCTTCCGCCATTCCTTCCTGCAACTGTTTCGTTCTCGCCGGAGGTGACGGAGGTTCAGAACTTTGATTGTGAATGTGGGTGTGTTGCTGCGGAAGAGTGGGGCAATTGGCAAGCTCACAAGCATGCCAATTGCGCCTCTGAGAATTTGGTAACGCCTCTCTGTATGCGTCTTTCGTTAGCTCCTGCTCTAGCTTCGTTAGAAGGTGAGGGGACTCAGAGCTTCAGCTCGTATCCGCGTCCATTGTTAGGTCCTGTTCTGGCTTCGTTAGAAGGTGTGGAGGCACAGAGTCTCAGCTCTCAATCAAACATTAAGAAAGAGGGTCAAGGCTCTACTGCCACTGCTCTCGGCAATTGGGAAACTCAGACCTGGTCTGGCAGTATTTCTAGGCCGACAACACTGTTTCACTGTGGATTTGAGCGCTCTGCTCATAAGACCAGCATGCATCGCACTCGAGGAAGAGGCAGCGGCGGCAGGGGTGGATATAGTGGCAGAGCCCCCTCGACTTCTTCCTCAATTGAGGAAACCTCTGAATGCAGAAGGCCGAGGGGTAGGCCCCCGGGCAGAGGCAGATTGGGGGAACCTCCTGCGCGCATGGATTGTGGGCACACGGAACACCCAATGGTGAGATACCGCCTCCCCTGCACCTTAGCCAATTCTACTTTCTTTGTGACTGTCTCTGTTGAGCATTGTAGCAATCCCTGGGAAGATGAGGACGACAACCCTCGGGCCAACCCTCCGCGTGTTCCTGGGATCGTTCCCATGGTGGATATGGAATTCCCTGCTGTTGAGATGATGCGGCCCTTACATGACCCGGGAGCGAGCCTGAGAGAGCCTGTTGGTGACTCAGGCGCTGGCCCAAGCGACCGTGGAGCGCGCAACCTTGGCAAGGCCATCCTACAGCCTCCACGCTGCAAGGCAGAAGATGAGCCGCAGACCACTGACGAAGATTGACATGCCCAGCTCGCACTCCAGGTTCTACAGCAAGAATTTTTCTCAGTCTGCTTCCTATGCGGTTAAATATGAGTCTGTCACTCTGTCTCTATGTAATTGTGTCGGTTTTATGTTATCTCTGTTCTGTGTCGATGTTCTGCAAGTGTTTATGTCCATGTGTCAGCTGCATGAATGTGGCCCTAAGTCTTTATCCATGTGTCCTCTGTCCATGTGTCCTATGCAATTCTGGCAAGAATTCTCAAGTGTCTACTGTCTGTCCACGGACAAATTTTACAGGGCCGCGGCCCCGTTGTAATTTTCACAATGTAACGCTGCTCTTGCTGTAATATATTAGTTTAGTATTACTTAGAAAAAAAAATAAATGAATTTATCAAATTAATTAATTTATGAATTAATTGATATAATTGATTAATTAATTAATTAATTGAATTAATTTATTAATTAATTATATTAATATAGATACAAATTAATTAAAATAATTAGATCTCAGATTATTAGGTTTAAAAGTAATAATGTAAAAAAACCCTATAATTAATGGAATAAAATAAAATAGATTATATAAACTTATCTCATTAATTTAATTAGTTATAAAGGATTAATGATTAAATTAACAATTAATCAAAACAAATAATTAAATTAAAATTAGAATTATTAATAAACAAAAGTAATTAGAATTAAAATAAAATAAAATAAATAAATTAATAAATTAAAATAAAAATTCATAGGTCGGCTTATATATATAAAAAATTTCTAGGTTTTGTATTTATACTCTGGTCGGAAGATTCTTCTCTCAAAATAACTGTCATTCATATTCTATCAAAATTTGGTCCTGAGGATGGACCCCCTTTGGGGTTCGAAACGTCAACATAAAAAACATAATATTGTGGATAATCTGAATCATGCTACTCCAAATTTATATAAAATTAGAATAAATATAAATGAAAGAATAGTAAACCATAATTGTAGTTAATTATTGATTAATTAATTAAGAGACATGTCTCTAAAGGACTTGATCATTCATTGAAAGGGAACATGTTTAGGTATATAAGTGGGCCCTCATTATAACATTCTATCAACTTGTACGTTTCCTATTATTAATAAAATATTATTTACAATACATTATGTATTTACATTTAAAAGAACAACAACTATAAGTTTTGTCACTTCACTTGACCTCATGGGAAAGCCACACAAATATCTTGAGGTTGGGGAGAGATCCTCCATTGACTAAGTGGAGGATTCAAAACCCTCATAAGTCATAATTTTACCCTATCAGGTATGTAGAGAACCAACAGATCCCGTGGCATTACTTTAAGAAGAAGCAGGGGTAGAGTGTAGAAGGGTACACTGCAAAATTTAGAAAGATGGTCATAATGTTGGGTATCTCCTGAAAAAGCCCAAACATACTCCTCAAGTATTTGGGGTCTACATAGCCATCTAGAAAAGTGAGTGATGTTATTCAAACCTAGATTAATGGATGAGACTTGTGTATAGGCATAATACTTGGAAAACATAGACTAGAAGAAAGGGAAATCAAATGGGTCGAAGCAGAAGGAGCATCAAGGCACTTCTAAGGAGGGGAAAATGAAGTGGAAAGGGGGAAGATAAAAGGACAATAGTTACAACACCCTGGAGCAAAGATCCTAGCAAAGAGTGCAACCATTGTAACATTGATAGGCATATAGAGGATAAGTGTTGGAAGTTGCATCTAGAATTAACCCAAAAAATATAAAGAAGGATACTAAGAAGAAAAATCTCATGGCCATTGGTTCAAACAACCAAGTTGAAAATAGCTCAAAAATGGATGAGAATATTGTATGTACATTAGTGAAAAATGAGGTGAATCTAAGTAGCCTTCAACAATAGGAAGAGAAGGAAATGTACAAACTATTCCATATAAAGATACAAGTGAAGAAGACAAAGGTTGATGCTCTGTTCGACTCAGGATCACAAGAAATCTCATTGCAACAAAGATGGTAAGAAAATCGGGATTAGAATTTTATGATCACCTAAGCCCATATCCATTAGGATGAGTAAATAAGGATGCATAAATAAATGTAACTAAACAATGTAAAATCAAATTTGTTATCATTGCTGATTTTATTGATGAAGTAGAACTAGATGTAGTTCCCCTTGATGTAAATGGAGTGGTGTTTGGAAGACCATATATGTGCATGCACGATGCAATACTCATGTAAATATCCAACCAATACTACCTCATCAATGACGAAAAATCCTTCACCATCAACATGCATAAGGGAAAGTCCAAAATTTTGTTGGAAGTTCCAGCTAAGTCAAGAAACTAATTAGTACTAACAAGAAGTATGTTTTTTTTAATAGAAAACAATTTGTAGAAGAGTTAGTGAGAGAAAAGTCATCCCTGGAGGGGTGTACTAAGAAATTAAAAAAAAACAACTGGAAGAGTTTCTACAAGCATACAAGGATGTGTTCCAGGAGCCTAAAGGGCTACCACCCAAGAGGGAAATGGACCACAAGATCCAACTATTGTAAGACTCCTCATTTCCAAACATTGGGTTGTACAGGTAGTTTGTTATAAAAGCAACTGCAACGGTTATTGGACACAATGTCATTTGACTGAATACCTCACCATGTGGGTCACCCATCATCCTTATGCCAAAGAAGGATGGGACTTGGCATATATGTTAATGAAAGGCATTAAACAAAATTACACTCAAGAAAAAGTACCCCCTACCTAGGATAGATAATTTGATAGATCAGTTGCATTAAGCCAAATACTTCACCAAGCTAGACTTAAAGCCTGGATATTACCGAGTTTGAGTTAGAGAAGAAGACACCTAGAAGACCACTTTCAATACTAGGCAAGGTTTGTATGAGCGTTTAGTCATGTCATTTGGCCTACACAATGAACCAAGTTTATGAGGTTAATGAATGATATGTTGCACCCTTTTATAGATTCATTTTTTATTGTCTATTTGGATGATATAATGAGTATAATGCTACATGGGAGAGCACATCTTACATTTGATGTAAATTTTAGAGACATTAAAGAAGCACTAGCTACTGGAAAATATCAAGAAGTGTGAGTTTGCACAACAATATTTGGTGCATTTGGGGTATGTGATAGGTGGAGGAGAGCTGAATATAGATCCTGCCATGATGGAGGCCATCATGAAATGGTTGATGCCTACTAATGTTTCTAAGGTTATGAATTTCACCGGGGAACACAATACCTAATGAAATTCATAGCCTCGTTTTTAGCAGTAGTAGTACCACTCCACACCATAACAATGTGTGGTAAGAATATCTAGTGGGGTCAAAAAAGGGCCTTTGAGGATCTAAAGAAGAATATCAATCAACCACAAGTTTTGGCATTACCTAATTTGCAGCAACCCTTCAAAGTGGAGACAAGTGTGAGTGGGTATGTTATGGGAGTGTCTTGATGCAAGGAGGAAGGCAGGTATGCTACCATTATGAAGTATTTCATGTGGTGGTTCTCAAATACCCTAGGTATATGACAAGGATATTTATTCCCTAATGCGATCTACGAAGAATTGGAAACATTATCTAATGGGAAAGGACACAATAATCCACACAAATCACCAACAACTACAATACCTTTAGGCATAAAGTAAGCTATAATAGACCAAACATTACAATAGGATGGGGTTGCTACAACAATTTCTTTTAGTGATCAAGTGCAAGAAGGGTAGCACGAACAAGTTGATCGACATGCTTTCACGACCAACCACATCAAAGATCACAACTTTGAGAACACTGATACACTTGGATCCATTCACCCATGATGCATTCAAATAGGCATATTCAAAGGACAAGGACTTCAAGGAGGGGTTTCAACAATTGCAGAGTCATAGTCATGTGCACAATGGTGACAACACATATGAATACCATCTCCAATATAGATCTATATGTTGGATAAGTTATGTGTTCCTAAAGGTGAGTGATTGCATGATCTAGATTTAAACAGGAACACAACAAATTACAGAAATAACCATAAATACAGAGATGCACTAGAAATAATACTTCATTTCATTAATGTAAAATACAAAAATATGCTTACAAATAGAAATGGAAATAAACCATCTAGGGTGATGGTAGCTTATCTTTGAGAAGAGATGTGGTGGCTACACGCCTCTAAACTGTCTTACAATGAGGCTTGAAGGCCTATTTATTGTTGAGAAACAATGGAAAACCCTAAACATCCAAAAACCTAACCCTAGGAGATGAAGCGCCAAACTATGGGCCCTGTTTTGGGTAAATTGGTACATCAACTTCCCGGGGTCGTAACTTTGGCATACGATCTCCGTTTGATGTGCACAATACCTCGTTAGAAAGCTATATTTGAGAACTACAACTTTGGGATGAGAAACATCAGCCCATGAACCCATGTTGCTCCTAGTTTTCCCAAAAAATGTCGTTTAGGGCCTCAAAATAGTAAGCTGTTCTACAATTAAGGAAACTGAAAAACTAAAAGAGACAGTTGTGGGGGTCCAAGTGGGATAGGTGGGTGGCCACAAACATCCACTTGGATCATTCCTCCCCCTTAGGAAGCAATGGTCGCCATTGCATTGAGTTCCTCCATGAGATGACGAAACTTTTGCTGAACTTGGTCCTTGGTGAGCTATTCTGCAACCTCTGATGTGTCCAGTAATGGTGGGAAGTATGGTTGAGGGTGATCCACATTGAACACTTGGTGTAAGTGAAGGAATGGGGGAATGCTGTGCTCCAAAGCATTGTTTCCCATAGCCTTGGTAATGGTGTAAGGACCATATCAGAGTGGTCTGAGCTTCCAATGGGCTCTGGTAAGGCGTTCTTTCTGCAGATACAACCAGACTTTTTCGCCCACTTGAAACTTGTGTGGTACCTGATGTTGATCATATCACTACTTGTACTTGGCATTTTCCAGAATGGAGCAGTGATATATCGACCCGTTGGGTAGAGGTGCTCTGTAAGTCAAATCATACGAATGCTTAACCTGAAAGTGCAATGGTCCCCCTGTGGATGAGGAGAAGATGTCCCTATCTTCTTTCATGACCATATCCACCTTCTTTTTCCGCATGGAGGAACCCTTCCCAGGGGCCATGAATGTGGCTACAATCTTCCCCTTACTTTGAGAGCAAACTAGACAGAAAATAAATTTCCTAGTCTAGGAGATGATCTTACTGCCTTTCTTAGCAGAGATCAAAGAAGTGGCAGTAGGTGGGGCTACCTATTGTATCCTATATAATGTAATACACAAAGAAATAATAACAACGCAAGGCCTTGACTCATACACAACATGTCGCTTCCACAAGTATGGTTGGCCTAATAATACATCACAAACACAAAGTGCTACAACATCACACAATACCTCATTTGTGAAGGGCTTGATACTATAGGGAAGGCGACACTGCTGGCGAACTCGAAGATCTCATCCTTGTTGAAGCCACCCACTGCTGTACGGTTGCGGGTGTGGTATGGTTGGTAGTCCCAACCGATTCACAACCTCTGCTGAAATGAGGTTCTTTTGGCTCCCACTATCAACAATGAATTGCAGAGGCGAACCCTTCACCCACATCTGTGAGTGGAAAAGACGTTCCCCCTCCTTTGGATCTTCGGGTTCATTCTTCTGGACCTTAACAGTAGCAACAATGGCACTGGGCTCTGCATCAATGATTTTCTTCCCTTTGTCATTCCCTTTGTTAGGTTTTGACTCAAGGTCAGAACATGCATCTGATTCTGAAGCCTTCAACTCGACCACTGGCGACTGCTTGGTTCGACACTCACTTGTGTTATGAGTGGGGCTCTTATGGAACTCACACCACTTTCCTGTGTCCTTCTTTGACTTCGTGGTGTTGTTATTTTCTTGTGGCTTTGACGGGTTGTCTTGGGTCACCCCGCCTTGGCTTTGTCCTTTGTTCTCCGGATTCGCAGATCCAAAGTCTCGCTTCTTTTGTTTAAGCTTTTGCTCGATCTTGACAGCGTACCAGTATATCGTGCTAAGTGAGGAGATGTTTAGGAACTCCGTCTCGTCCTGGATGTACCTGTGTAGATAGCCATGGTATTTGAGTACAAAATGCAACTCAGAATCCTTGATACCCAACTTTTTGCAAAGGGTATGAAAAATATTTGTCAACTCTGGCACATCTTGGTCCCTTCCCTACCGCAGCGTGGTCCACTTGATGTATTTGTCCTCATAGCTCTTGACAGGGTAATACTGCTCCTTGATGGCATCTCGGAATGCATTCCAAGTGGTTGTGGCTAAAAATAGTGAGCCCATACTTTCATCCTTCTACTCGCAGTAGGTTTCCCACCAGTCTTTGACGTGGAGGGCTGCTTTGAGAAGTGCAAAAGTGATCTTTTCCCGATTGGAAAAATCATGAATAGAAAAATAACCTTCTAGCAGATTTAACCATTTATCTACGACAGCTGTGTCTATATGACCCATGAATATGGGGATTTAAAAGTTAACTTGTATCTCAAAGGGTGTGGTGTTTCCAGAGTAGCTGTTGGAAGCAGATGTGTCGCACCTAGGTAGCCACTGAAGGATCTGGGAAATTTTTTCCATCATCGCGTTCCTTTGTTGCTTGAGAGCTTCTTCGAGCAATATTTTGATAGGATCTCCTGCCCCCTTGTCTTTCTTTTCATCCGCCATGGGAGGTCGTTGGGATTTGTGAGGCTGGTCTTGCAAAGGTTCGACGAGTTCAAGCCCTAACTCCTTATATCCCGACCTCATTAGGGACATGCAAAAAAAAAACAAAGAAAGAGCAGACCGCTCTGATACCACTGATCCGGAATTAAACAAGAATGCAACAAATTACAAAAATAACCATAAATACAGAGATGCAACAGAAATAATACTTCATTTCATTAATGTAAAATATTGAAATATGCTTACAAACAGAAATGGAAATAAACCAGCTAGGGCGATGGTAGCTTATCTCTGAGAAGAGATGTGGCAGATACATGCCTCTGAACTGTCTTACAATGAGGCTCAAAGGCCTATTTATTGTTTAGAAACAATGGAAAACCCTAAACATATAAAAACCTAACCCTAGGAGATGAAGCGCCAAACTATGGGCCCCGTTTTGGGTAAATTGGTACATCAACTTCCAGAGGTCGTAACTTTGGCATACGATCTCCGTTTGATGCACACAATACCTCGTTAGAAATATCTATCTAAGGAATACAACTCTGGGATGAGAAATATCAATCCATGGACCCATGTTGCTCCTAGTTTTCTCAAAAAACTTCATTTAGGGCCTCAAAACGGCTCCAAAAGTTTAGGGTGCGAAAAACTGCTAGAAATAGTAAACTGTGCTACAATTAAGGAAATTGAAAAATTGAAAGAGACAGTTGTGGGGGTCCAAGTGGGATAGGTGGGTGGACACCAACATCCACCTGGATCATTGCAGCTAATAAGAGAGGCTCACACCTCTAAAGTTGCAGGGCTATTTGGTGTAAGAAAGACAATGGCCAACTTGCAGAGGTATGTGTATTAGCCCAATGTGCAAGAAAAACTAGCTAGATTCATAAGAGCATGCATTCTTTGTTGGATCAAAATGGCTAATAATAGGAAACAGGGTCTATATCACCCCTTTCCTATACCCACATGCCCTTGGGAAAGCATTTTCATGGAATTTGTGGGAACGACCATGAAGGGACGTGACTACCTATTCATGGTAGTTGATAGGGTTAGAAAGATGTGTGCAATGCCCTGTAAAAAGACCATCAACAAGAAAGAAGCAACATAATTGTTCTTTAGATAGGTTTGGGTGCAATTTGAAATACCATGGAGCATCGTTTCAGATAGGGACACAAAATTTATCTGTGCATTTTGGACTACATTATGGGAGAAGATGGACATGAAGTTGAAGAGATCTACCGAATTCCATTCATAAACATATGGGAAAACATAAGTAGCCAACATGACTTTGGTGCAACTTTTGAGGTGTTACAGTTAGAAGCATTCAAAAATTTGGGACAAAAATCTTGAATATATACAACACTCTTATAGTAAATCACTCCACACTTCTATTGGTAAGTCCCCATTTGCAACTTGTTTTGGATATTTGTCACCTTCACCTTTGGATATTGCATATGGATAACAAAGAGTGAGGGAGGATCTTACAGGGGATGTCTTAAGGGTAGAAAAAATTGTTGAGAAGATCAGGAAAATCCATATATATGTACTTGAGACACTGCAAAAGTCAAGAGAAAAATGTAAAGCTGACATTGTCAACATAAAATAGAAAAGTCATTCAAGGTCGGAGACAAAATATGGTTACAGCCGAAGAAGGAGAAACTACAAGGTCCTAGTAAAAAAATCAAGGATTTGCGATATGGTCCCTTTGAGATACTTGAAAAGGTGGGAGAGAACACCTATAGACTCGGTCTACCCCATACATGCACATTTACTCAATGGTGAATGTAGAGAATCTGAAACTCTATGAAACTTCCATGTTAGATCAGGAAGAGGAATAAGTCATACCTTTTGTAAAGGATTTGGCACTAGACTCGGGCATAGTTGGCAGAGGATACACTTTTGCAGAAGAGGTATAGAACTATAAGACATGGACAAAATGAACTTCGGCAGATTGGGTTAAAAGGAAAACTTCCAGGAAAATCTAAATGGTACACCTGAGATAAGGTGGAGGAAAAATTTCCTCACCTCATTCAGTAGAAGCATCTTGGAAGTGTGATCTAGAGTGGGTTGTTATATTATTTATCATTCATCTTGATGGTTTTAGAGTGGAAAAAGTGGAGGAATTGACTCATGGAACCATTTTTACTAGTGGGTCCTAGTTTGGTGAATGGGGTCTGAAACCATCCAAAAGAAGTTTAAGGCATTAAACAACGTTTTTTGGGGGGTAACACTTTTTTTTCTTAAGCATGCACCATTTATCACTATTCTACACACCAATCCCTATCCATTAACATTAAAATCACCTCAATCATTGTCTACATGCAAAAGCTATGCCACTTAAAAGTTGACCTTCTTGTTTTGACCACCATAATTCGAGAAGATACCATTTCAACACCCATTATTCATGGAAAATGGGTTATCCACATGATCATGATGAAGAAAAATCTAGAAGAGTCCATATTTTAACTCTAGTTAAGAGTTGACAAAGACAAACTTAACCACTAGTAGGCTACCGAGCTATGTTATAACTAGGACACTATGAGGAAAAAGGGTTCCATTCTATTGGAGTGCATTTTGTTCCATAGATGAGTAGAGTAGCCGAGAGTGGATAGGGAGACTGAAAACAAAGAGGATTTGTGCACTGTAGCAGCCCATGGGCCACATGCCTCACTTCTTTGTAATTGTATTCATTTTCTATTCAACAAAAGAGAGCATAGTGGCCTCACCTTCCAGCTGAGTTTTCTCCTGAAAGGGTTTCCCAAGTTATATATTGTGTAAATTTGTGGATTGTGAGTTTCTTTTTGTTGTTCTCTATTTTTTTCATAATTATAATTTGCATGCATATGCAATAAACAATATTTTATAGATATAGAAATCTAAGGAGAAATAAACCCTCATAGTGTAGATTTCATATTTTCGAATATATTTTAGTAGATCTGTTGCCACGAATTGTCCAATATAATATCCAAAGCAATTTATGGATCAATATAGATCCTAACACTAGTATGATACATGTCCTCTTTCCCTAAAACAATAATATACAATGTAAGAATTTTCATAAATTCATTGGTTTCCCTTGTGTTCAAATGAATGGCCTCTTTTTGGATCATTCATTATTGTCCCATTTCAGTCTTTGCTCAAGGTATTCATGCCCATAAATGGAATACTTCTCTCACTTTAGAGCTCTAATACATTCTTCTTTGTCTTTATCTATTAATGAGTCGATACCCCTTCTTTCCCCATATGAAGAGGTGAGCTCTCTTCTTCATAATGCTTCCCTTTCCTTGGAGTGGAAATAATTTATGCTTTGAATTGAATCTTGGTTTCCATGAAAGTAGCCTTGAGGGTGTTACTACCTTATTTAAACACATTATTGTGCATTAGAGTGTCATAATTCTTCTCTTTGAAAGATATCCTTGATGCCATTACAATTTTTACTCCTTCCACAATGCCTCCTAGACATCCAAGGCCTACATATGGAGGTCTTACCTCCACCTATGCAGGGTATATAATTCCTTCACCTTACTTGTCGAGTTCTTGGATTTTGATATAATTTTCTTCATTAGCTTGAAACCAATTCATTTGTATGTGTTCATAGGTACCGAAGGAAGCACTAGTTGAACTTAAGAGTGCTTATCATATTCTTGTTGCTCATGCCTTGTGTTTTTCATGCAGAGATGGAAGGCTTATCCTCCCTCTCCACTTCTTCAACAATTTCTTTGAGCTTCACTAATTTCTTTTGCAACTTCTCCATTACTAGTCATTCTCTTCCTTAAGATGGTTAATTCCACTAAAAGGGGATTCTCAACTTCCCAAGAAATACTTTTTACACTTTTCTACCTCTTCTATAGCTTCAATGATGAACTTGTACAACTATATAATTTGGTTTACATCCCTTCATTTGTTTCTTCCAATTGAACTTTCTTCATGAACTCTTCATTCTCCTCTATTTTTTAAGATTGAAATTTATCCCTCAACTCTTCATTCTCCTTTATTTAATCTAATTGAATTTTATTCCTCAACTCTTCATTCCCCTCCATTTCTTTCAATTGAACTTATTCCTCAACTCTTCATTTCCCATTTAAATTTGTTGATTTACCTCTTATATTGTTTGAAATCTCTCTTACTTTAAGGATTTTTCCATGGTTGTTATCTGACTTCTCTAAGAGACATAAAAATTTACTTTGGCACCATATGATTTATAAACTGACTTGGATATTCCAATGGCTAATTTATCACAATTTATGTTTCAAGCAATACATTGTACTCATTTTTATTGCAACTACATTGAGATTGTGATTTGTTGTGTAGGGATTTAATGTTCAATGTGTTTCCAAACTACTATTCTTATGTTCAATATAATGTCATACGGTGAGCCTTAGCTATATTGTGCAAAAGTAATGTGCAGTTCAATATCTAAATAATTCAAAAGGATTCAAAACATTATATAAACACAATGATTAGAACATAAGCTAAATCAACCACATTATATACACACATGGATTCACCCCTTAGAAACCCATGAGGGAAAAACTCTAAGGAGGAGTGAATGGATTTGTGTTTCTCTTATAATTTTCATAATTATAACACAAATAAAGAAAATAACCCTATAACAAACACATCCCATGGTTTAATTTCAAACTTCTACAAGGCTACCTTTCCCTCTACTATGCCTTTTTATCACTCTCCTTTGTGGGTGCCCAACTATGGGACAAACAATATTATGATATGAAAAAAATCCATTTCTCTAAGGTTTTAACACACCTCATCGTTAGGGTTTTTTCATTTGTGATTTAGAATTAGGTTAGGGTTATGAACCCTTTAGAATCTTCTTTAAAGACCACACATGGTTAGATCCACATATTTGAGTTACAAAAGTTAATGTGGTTTCCACTTGTTAATGTGGTAGTTAAAGTAATGATCAACTTGTTGAAGGTATAAGTTTGTCATACAAACTCCATTTTCTGTACATGATACATCATAAGAAGTTCTCAATGAAAATAACAATGTATTAACATAGTCATATTAAGAATTGAAGGGCTTCGCTTTCTCTTATAATTTTCATAATTATAATGCAAATAAAGAAAATAAGCATATAGAAAACACATCCCATGGTTTAATTTCAAACTTCTACAAGGACACCTTTTCCTTGTATTGTGTTCTTTTATCACTCTCCTTTGTGGGTCTTTGAGTATATGACATAAAGCAATACAATATGAACAAAACCCATTTCTCTCATAGTGGCTAAGGTTTTAACACCCCTCATGGTTAGGGTTTTCGCATTGGTGACTTACAATTAAGTTAGGGTTATGAACCCTTTGGAATATTCTTGAAAGACCATACATGGTTAGATCCAAATATTTGAGTTACAAAAGTTAATGTGGCTTCCACTTGTTACCATAGTAGTCAAAGCAATGATCAACTTGATGAAGGTGTAATTTTGTCATACAAACTCCATTTTCAATACATGATACACCACATAAAGCTCTCAATGAAAAGAACAATGTATTAAAATAGCCATATTTCGAGGCCAATCCATCAGATGGAAGAATGATATACCCATCAGTGGGATGGTGTTTGTCATAGAAACTCCATTTTCAGTACATGATAAATCACAAAAAACTCTCAATGAAAAGAACAATTATTAAAATAGTCTTATTCCGGGGTCAATCTGTCTATTGGATGGAAGAATAATCTACACGACATAAAGCTCCCAATGAAAGTAACAATGTATTAAAATAGCCATATTCTGAGGCCAATCAGCCATATTACAAGGCCAATCCATCTATTGGATGAAAGAATGATATACCCATTAGTGGGATAGTGTTTGTCATAGAAACTTCATTTTTAGTACATGATAAATCACAAAAAAATTTCAATGAAAATGTTAAACACACACATGGCAGCAACACAATATGAATGATAAGCAGTAGAGCACATTTATTATTAACAAATGATATACATTTATAGTACATGGTGTGACCCTTGGATTCATATTCCAAGTGGTCTCTTGGACTCCTTTTGGTTGTTCAGCTTCCACACCAACCCTTAGAGGATTAGGTGTCCAACATTCCCCCCCTAATCTGAAGGGTTATGTATGAGTCCAAGAAGAGAGCTGTAATACAAAACGTGCAAAAATGCATGGCAACACTAGGTTGAATGTGCTCTCTGAAATGTTGGTATAAAGGGCGGTGGTTTAAGGATGACCACCAACACTGGAACGCTTAGTGCAGTTCCCAGAACTCTTCCAAGTCTGGCATGAAGCTCAAGTATTTTGCTAGAGGAAGTGCTTCTGATGTTTTGAAGAGGGAAACCTTCAACCATGAAAGGGGGGTCTCACCCCGCATAAAAGGGAGAATCTTAACCTGAAAAGGGAGGTCTCAACCTGTGATGGTTTAAGGATTACCACCAACTCTGGAATACTTAATGCAATTCCTGGAACTCTTCCAAAACTGGCAAGAAGCTGAAGTCTTCTGCTAGAGGAAGTGTCCCTAATTCTTTGAAGAGGTATCACCAACTGAAGGCATGCTCAGGGGCATCTTTGTCTCTGGCTACAACTCTGAATCTGGTATGGCAGGTTGTGGCTCAGAAGACTGCAAGACTGTTCAATACTCTAGAGCAAGTTCTGACATGTGATTGGAATATCTTCTTGGCTATTGATGCCCACTGCCAAGAAGCGATCCATCCAAGATGAATATTTGTTCTTGCAAGAGGTTTGTTTCTAAAGCATCTGTTTGAAGAATGACTGGTTTTATGACAGTGCTTACATGGATGAAGATCAAAATAGTGATCTTTTAGATGGCCAACTCGGTCACAGTGTTGGCATTTCACAATCTATTGTTGTTGCTATTGCTGTGGAAGAGGGGCAGAATCTAGAACAGCTGGAGGTGAATTGTCATGAGGAGCAGGTGAAGATGAACCATCCTGAAGAAATCCAGCACTTTGAAATTGGATTGGTTTGCAGTAGTCTGGAATATGAAAGGACACGTCCTTGTCATATCCAAGACCAATTCTGTGCTTGTTATGGACAAGCTCTTCCCAAGGTCTAATGACCGACTTGGGAGGTGTAGACTGAATTTCTGCATCTGCATGTACAATTGCTACTTCATTGGGTACTAAATCTGAATGAACTGTAACATTATTGACTTGCTGCTTATGGGAGTTTGTTTCATTGTTCTGAATAGAAACAGGTTCAAAATGATGACTCCACTGCTGTAATTCTTCCTGCTGCAATTGAGATTCAAGCTGCAAAAAATCAATCTGTTCTTGTGCATATTGTAGATAGGTCTGCATTTCAAAGAGAGAGTCTTTGTTGATTTCGACTATGTTTTCAACACTAGAATGTATTAGTGTATTCAGTAACTCTAATACTCCATAAAGTCTTCCCATTTTGTCAACAAATCAAACTCTGTAAATGTGGAGTGTCAGCTTCAATTAAAAATACACTTATTTAACTTATTTTCAAAGATATTAGAAGTTGCTCCAATTTCGATTTGCACCAAGTTTTGGCTGAATGGTGAAATCATACAACGTTTGGAATAAGGGGATAACTTCTATATACTTTAATACTCTACTGGAACTTCAACACTGAACACAAAAACCATAATGAGTTTTAAATACAATGCCACAACTGGGGCAACAACAACTGTAAACTTGCTTGGATCCTTCAAATACTCCTTCACTTTCTTGGCCAGTGGAAAAGAATAGTCAAGTTCAATAGTGACTGCTAATACATTCTTGTAACTATTGATGATAGCATGTGGAACAGCTGCAATTGTGGGATAACTGATCACCAAAGAAAGAGCTATCACACTAGAAATACCAGCAACAAATTTCTCTATTAAATCATCCTCAGTGAGATCAAGAACTTCAGGATCAAATACCAATCCATTGTCGTATACAGACTGCACAATCAATCCATAGGAAAATGGCCGAATGCCAAATGGACACTTGACTCCTCCTAAGGCGGATAACGAATCTCCTCTGGGAAGTAATATGAACATAATCGATTCAGAACAACTGAATTGGATGAGAATTGGCAGGATGTTTGCGTTTCAATAGGAAACTCTACATAAAGGGATCTAAATTGCACAAATTGAGACAAGTTTTTCTGTTTTCAGTCAATTAAACATGCGAAGAAGTAGATTTCTACTCAAATTGCTTATAATCGGGGACAATCATCGACCTTTGTCAATATAATAAGTCTAAGGTGCCCATAGCTTGCCCAAATTGGCCGGATGTATAGAAATAGGAACGAGATTTGCCTTGACGGGGACGATTGCAAGGTGATAAGAGACATGTGTTCGCATTTAAGCCAAAGATACGGACAAACTAAGGGAAATAGAAGTTCTATCCATTAATTTGACAGCTGATTGCTTGCCCTTTTAATGTTTCGGGCCGCTAATTATATGAAAGAAGGCATGCAGACAAGTGTGGAAGCTATCCTCCTAGTACAGGAGCACAACCATCCCCATATACTGTTACTGCAAATTGGAAACACCTTTTGTAAGTTGCCTGGAGGACGCTTAAAGCCTGGTGAAAATGAAATTGAAGGCTTGAAGCGTAAACTGTCAAGCAAACTTGCTGCAAATTCAAGTACTCTTCAACCAGACTGGCAGATTGGAGAGTGTGTTGCTGTATGGTGGAGACCTAATTTTGAGACATTGATGTATCCTTATTGTCCACCCCACATTACAAAACCAAAGGAATGCAAGAAGCTTTTTCTTGTTCATCTATCCGAGAGAGAATATTTTGCAGTCCCCAAAAATCTGAAATTGCTCGCTGTTCCACTATTTGAGCTCTACGATAATGTGCAGAGATATGGTCCGGTTATCTCAACTATTCTGCAGCAGCTGTCGACCAGAATTACTTGCTTAACGTTTCAACTCCTTCACGGATTAATACTTTTGGCAACATTTTTTTTTTGTAAATGCACATTAGGAATGTTGAATCTTCAAAAAGGTTAACGTAGGTCCAAACAGAACCCATCACACTTCTACTATGTATATAAATATAGAGCATAGTTAATGAAACAATACGCCAGAGTAATACCAAGAGTAATACACACATCACAAACTAGTTGCAATGCAAGGTTGAATGCATAAGCACACCATTTCAACAATAGACACACCACTCTAAGCAACTGCAAGGTTTCAACCAAATGCACATAGGTCCAACTCACATATCTCAATCAAATCCAGATTTCACCTTCACGTCGAGTTCACCACATGTGTACACAAGCTCGCAGGGGTTTTGACCACAACTAATTCATTCACAAAAACAAACACATATATACAACGCTCAAATCAACCACATCCGTTGCATTCTCACATAGGTATCAACGTTGTTATCAAATTTTCATTCCACAGACTTCAGGGTTCAATGCACTCACATCAATTTTGGACCTGCGCTCACTGAATATGTTCAACGCTGCTCCAAGGCTCCAAATTCATGGCAGGACATTAATTGAACGGAGCAAATAGATCCTTCAACTTCGACCTATGACAAAGCATTCATAGATCTAGAAATGTCAGCGCATCATTCATGGAGGAGAACGTTCCTGCCATCAAAAGATCATCAAGAGGAGGCGTACAACGTAATTGTTATGACAACAAACAGTGGATAGCGTAACTGTTATGACAACATAACTATGAGTATTATGGAAGGCGTTATATATATTAGAATATTTCTATAAATAGGGAGATGGCAGACAAATTCTGGAAAATCTGAAAATGCCCAGGCCTAAACTTGGCTTACAGTAATTATGCAGGGCAGGAATATCCCTGCTGCTCTGATACCATGTTAAACACACACATCGCAGCAACACAATATGAATGATAAGCAGGAGAGTACATTTATTATTAACAAATGACATACATTTATAGTACATGGTGTGACCTTTGGATTCATATTCCAAGTGGTCTCTTGGACTCCTTTTGGCTATTCAGCTTCCACACCAACCCTTAGAGGATTAGGTGTCCAACAGAAAAGAATAATGTATTAAAATAGTCTTATTCCGGGGCCAATCTGTTTATTGGATGGAAGAATGATCCACCCACTAGTGGGATGTTGCCGATCTAGGATGCCCCTTGAAATAGTTTAATTCCCCCAAAAATGGCTTTCATCATCAACCCTTTTGCATGAGGTTTGAACTTGAGAACTAGTGAGGATTAAACCCCACTCAAACCAACTAATCTACACCTCATAGATTTAGGTGTTGATCACGCAAAATGTTATTTTATCTTTAAGATGAAGAATTTTTCATCTTTAAACTCATTCAATATAGTTCAAAATTAACTTTAAAAACAACTTTAAAAAGACCATAACTTTAATTTTCTAAAGACTGTACATTTCATGTAAAATACGAAAAGTAAACATAATCATATATAAATAAAATTTTAATTAAAAAAACTTGAAATAAGAAAATATTGTTTTTTAATTAAAAATACTTGAAATAATATATTTTTTAAAATTTTAAAATATAATGTTTGTTTGCTAAGTTGTGCGAGTCTTGAGATGATTGCACGGTTAACTTTGGCTTGAGAAACCGTAATGCAGGGACATCTAAGTCGTCAAAATTACCTGGGGATCGCGCCCGACCTAGCCACACCAACCCTTAACATGGCCAAATTTTTTGCCCACAAAATTTAGAATCATTACCCTTCACATCACGAAAAGCCTAAAAATTATACCATATCACCATCTATTTTACGCTCAATAAATTTATTTTAAAATATATAATTAAATAAAATATAAAATATTAATGTAAATATTTTTAATAAAACTTAAATTAATACTCTAAATTTTATTTAAACACAAGAGAAAACATAAGTTCAAAAATAAGTTTACCATTAGAAGACATGAAGACTTGAAGTTCAATTACCATTAAAAGGTAAATACACGGAGTTCATAAATTGGTCATCCAATGAAATCATGTGAAGTTCATAAATTGGCCCTCTCATGAATTCATGTGCAATGTCATTCATTACCACCATAATTTTTGAAATGTAAAGGAGTTACTGTAGAAGTTCAATGCAGCTTTGGATAAGTTATGTGGCTTATTTGGCTACTTTAGTCTGAGCCCAAGGGTCCTTTATTTTGAGGAGTCTCTAGTCTGATTTGAAAATTTTAAATTATTAATACAAGATATTACACATAATAAACAAATAATTGTTAATTTAATATTTAATCTTGCCTCAAAATTAGCTTTAGTATTCAAATGTATAATCAGCAAATCTTCCATCCTACATACTTTCATCATCTCATCTCCTAGCGCTTCTGGATCATGTTTCCCATCGAGCTGCTGCTTTTTCCTGCCCGTGTTTCTGGGATAAATTACACAAATCCAGAGGCACCGAATACTTTTCAACGCCTTTCTGTATGCTCAAAATAGGATTTGGGAGATCATCTATCCGAGATCTGGATTTAGGTCGCTAGGCAGCAGATGTTTGATCCATGGAATCAAATTGCAGGGGCTATGCTAATTTTTCTTTTTCATTTAGGATTCTAACCGGAGTGTTAGTTATATAGTCATACCCTGCCATGAGGTGAGTTGCTCTGTAATGGGATGCATATATGTGCATTCTTATTATTTTTTCTGTGTTGTGTTGTGTTTGGAGTATGGCAGTGTAGGGAATTTAATTGATGTTACAAGGAATATTTTCCGCCCAGATATCAAGTTGCGAGTCAGGAAATTCATCCTCCGAGTAATGGAAAGAAAGCCCAGGGTATAGCTTTGAAAGAAAAAGGAGAAAAAATGCCTAGGATCAAAGGAGGGTCCTCAAATAATAACGCTATAGATACAGATAACCATCATGGTTATCATGGTGTTATTGAGCCATTGAATGAGAACAACAACCACGAAAATGGAAATCAGTCCTTGACAAACCGCTGGCCAGGAGGGGATCTGCTTTCACAGTGGAGACAGAAGAAGAGGTCCAGAGGTTGCAGAACCATGGCCGACGATTCTGCTAGAAAATCTATTGCAATTGATATGCATCTTACTAAGACTGTAAATCAGTTTGCATCCACACATCCCCATCATATTATTCATTCTAAAGATACCATCGCTTCACCAAGTCCCTGCAGTCCGGAAGCCATCACAAGGTCAGTTGAAAAAAAAATATACTTTTTGCTTGGATAGCAACCTTCTATAGTACAATATTTCGAATTTGGGTTGGAGTTTGATTTGGGTACTTGTTATTATTGGGAATTAAGTTGTTTCATTCGGTAATGTCTGGATTAAAAAATTTCGATCAGGGTACTGGGATTTTGCAGTTTTGGGTATCGTTAGGAACTAGAATTTTTTATTATATATCTTTTCCGTTTGGGTACTAAATTCTGCTACTTGGGTATTGTCAGGGATTCTGAAGACCTACCTACTTCTGGATGCAATGGACTATCTTTCAATCAGATAGCAGATAGACATTCTCCGCCATCTTCTGATAAGCCTGATAGAATGGCGGCCCCTTATAGTGGTGTAACTACTGGGGCTGTAGGTGATTGCATGGCTCCCAGTTGTATAATGCCTTCAGAGATTGACTCCTTTCTGCAGCCTGTAGAGAAGAATGATATGGATATGCTTCAATGGCTTAGGATATTGATCTCGTTGACACGTAAAGAGGAGGAGGAGCACTTTTGTGTTATCAAGGGCAACAAACTTCCACAGAGACCCAAAAGGCGTCCAAAACTTGTGGAGAGGAACTTGCTGGTAATGAGAAGAATTTCTGACAAAAAGGGGCTTTTTTCTTCACAAGAATCTGCTTCAGAGAAAATTCAAAATACTATCTAATATTTTGTTTTCCATTGAATTTCCAAAATTGCAAGGCTGCAATACCATTTTAGATTTTTTTTAACCTAGGTGCCAGGAAAAGTTGTGTACAAGACCAAAATTCGATATTGCAGTTATATGATTAAGTTAGGTTTATGCCCACAACGCATGCTACAAGTTGCATCAGAAGATATTGTTATATCTTCGTCACTGACTACTAACCTATTCAACAAGGGCTGACTCCCGTGCTTTTATGGATTTTTGACAGAATTGCTATCCTGGTGTTTGGCTTTCTGATGTGGCTAGGGGACGATACGATGTTAGAGAAAAAAGGAACACAAGGAAGGTACCGTTTTTAATAGTTAGTGCGCAAATACATTATAAATGATTTCCATGGGAGTTGTATTGGTGATATTATGTAATTTGGAGTTAAACCCCGTGGTGCATCTAGGTTTTAGCTTTTTATTTGGTTTGACATGACCAGCAACTAAAATGAATTAAAATACTTAATTCTATGTTTATTGTGTACCTTGATGCAGAAGCCAAGGGGGTTGAAGGCCATGGAGAGCCAAGAGAGTGATTCGGATTGATTTGTTCTCATGATAAATGCACCAATCTACAACCAGCTGTTGATTGAAACAGGTCCACTTTTAAAGCATTTTTTATGCAAATTGACTGTAAGCCACTAGATATGTTTCTTCTTTATTTGTGGCCACAGAGGTTGATATTACAGGCTTTGGAGACAAATTTGCTATAATGCTGGTTTTGCAATGGTGCACACAGTTCCAAAGATATCATCGCTTATTGTTTTCCTGATCTGTTTTCAATCATGGATGGGTCTTAAGTTTGTATATAATTTGTATTCATATAAAAAATCCGAGATTGATGATGAGAACCTTTAGGGTCCTTTTTGAACATCATATAAGGTTCAGGCCATCCTGCACCAGTTGTAAAGGCAGTCCTAGTGGAAATCTAGTAGCCTTTACACCATTCATAGAGAGTAGGAATGATAACTTGTTATCTTGGATATATTAGAGTGTGGTGGGTCTTGAAAGCTGTGGTGTATGATCATTGATCTAACTGTTAATAGTTATCACATTCTCAAGTTACATAATGGATATGGAATCATACTTCCATTGGATTGGATCTTATTCCATACTTTGGATGCATGTTCATGTTCAGTGATTTATTCGCAAGTTATTTTCTTCTTGTGTATGGTGATTTAGGAGTATAGGAGATCCTCAATATAAATCTGTCATACCTAATGAAACTAGTGAATTTTGTAACACATGTAAAGTTGTGATTATTCTCAAGCTACAAGCCATGTGAATAATACATTGAGCTCAGTTCTGATCCTCGACTCTTTTTTTTTTCTTACTTGGGAAAACAGTAGATACTTTCATTAAATGATCAGATTCTTTTACATGTCGTAGTCCTAAGATCTCTAGGGTATCTGTTTGTCTACCATCTCTTTAATTATGTCAATATCTGTACATGCATAGGCAATGAAATGATCACAAAAGAATTACTGGGTTCAGTGAGGCTCCAGTGTACATTTTTCACGCAATGATGGTTGAAATTTGTTGGATCTAAATGCAGTAGAATCAACTGTAACTGTGATGATAGTTCCATTTTGAAAGGTAATAATTATTCTAAATATTATGGAGCCAATATTATGGAGCCATTGTCCTATACGATCCATATCTGAAATCAGCCTCAGAATACTTTTTGTTCTGAATAGATGCAACTGCCTAGGATCCTTTCATACATATATCTATAGGATCCAACATATATATATATATATATATATATATATATATATATATATATATATCTCGATATAGTTCGAAGCAAATGCCTCTGAACCTAAGTCACCTGACACGAGGATCCATATCTGAAATCAGCTTCAGAATACTTTTTGTGCTGAATAGATGCAATTGCCTAGGATCCTTTCATACATATATCTATAGGATCCAATATATATATATATCTCGATATAGTTCTAAGCAAATGCCTCTGAACCTAAGTCACCTGACACGAGGACACGCAACACGTAGGACACAAAAATATGAGTGTCCGACACGTGACACGACTACCCCCCCAGAACAGGACACAGAGGACATGCTATATATTTATTATTATATATTAAAAAATGTAAAAATTTAGTGAATTGCACATAAAATATGAAATATATAAAACATTTAGATGATGATGATACAAATTCATTACACAACTAATTCATATAACCAAAATAGTATTGAGTGCAAATGCAATCCATCTCTGAACCAAAAATACATCAACAAAGAGGCCCTAAAGGGCTTGTATAGTCCAAAAAAAACCATGTTACAAAAAATAGCTAGTACCATATATCATCAAAATCATTGCCTATATTGGGATCCTCATCATCAACAACACCCTCTAAGCATTAAAATAAGATAGAAAAAGCTTAACATGTTAAATTGAGATTCTGTTTTAGTGAAGGGTGCATTTTTACTATGGTCATGATAGAGAAGTTCAACAACCAATGCTACCAACATCAAGGTACATAGAGGGCTTGGTCCACTTAATTAAATGCTAGTTTCATGCCCTCATATACTACAAACTGCAATGGAAATGTTGTAATCCTCCAATCCTGAAATCCTAAAAACTGTTAAGTCTGCTGGATTTCAAGTGGGATCTAAAATTCTACTTTTCCCATATGAAATACAATGAGGTTGAAGCCACTCTCAAACATCCTGAGTCATTTCATGGTAATGCTAAAAAGTAAAAGGACCATTACTAGCATTAGTAGGGCCTGAACAAATCCACTTTCCAACACTTGGAATCCCTTCTAACATTGCTTAATTGCCCTTCACTGCACTTCAGAACCTTCGAGAGCTCCAAGATAGTGACTAAATTGCGTGAGAATGAGGAAATAAATTGATTTCAGGATGTTTTTTTCACAGGACAAATGTCCAAATTTTGGGATACCAGTAGGGCTCGTGTCTGAAATGAGTCAAACTCGTGTTGGACACGTGTCAGGCTTGAATCGTGTCGGACATGCAGGATTTGCGACATGTTGTGGGGGAGGGACGTGTCTGGTGATTTAGCTCTGAACTGTGACTGTTGGTGAATTTGATACTGTCAAAGCTCATCACAGTTAATTTTAAAGACACAGCTACTACACAGATATGCAGCAATTTCTACATTACCACGATTCAAGGCAATTTGTTTTTGAAGTGTAGACAGATATTGAAATTTAACAAATGTGCCTCTTACTGATATTGTAAGCTTTTAGAAATGCAGTTCTTCGAAAGCTCTCTTGCTTTGTGGAGAAATAGACACGGTAATTGATTGCAACACTTTATGCTCCAGTAAATTATAAAGCTGTAATACTTTATAGTGGCAAGTTCAATTATAAAGCTGTAATATTTTATAGTGGCAAGTGGAACGATGCCTGTTAGAGTATTTTTTTTGTTTCAAGCTACAGTTTGCAGATAATAGTTTTCCTCGTTAGCAGGGATGAACACTTACATGTTCCAATAATTTTTCATGATTCAAGATGCAATTTATAGATGTTACATCTTCCTTTGTAACGGGAATGTACGTATCTCTTGTTTAGACACTTTTTGCTCTTTGCAATATGGTTTTTGCTAGCCTGTGAAAATATATCATTTCTTGTATCAGATTCTTTACGAATCAGACTAATTTTGGTTGGAGGCAAAACTGAAGCAAAAAGGATATTTTATTGTTTAATCACATTTAACTGGAGAGAACAATAGTGACTACCGTCCTTGGTGACCCAAGGTTTTCTCAAGAAACAATCCACGTAAACATCACTTCCTGAGAATAGAAACAATGATATGGTGGGAATAGTTTTTTTTTTTAAAGATAACCGAGGATTTCATTAAGATAAAACACTGAGCTGAGGGCTCAGTGGGTTTACATCAGGAGTACATAATCCATCTCAAATTCCAAACAAAACACATTTAACTGGAGAGAACAATAGTGACTACCGTCCTTGGTGACTCAAGGTTTTCTCAAGAAACAATCCACGTAAACATCACTTCCTGAGAATAGAAACAATGATATGGTGGGAATAGTTTTTTTTTTTAAAGATAACCGAGGATTTCATTAAGATAAAACACTGAGCTGAGGGCTCAGTGGGTTTACATCAGGAGTACATAATCCATCTCAAATTCCAAACAAAACACAGTCTGAAATTCCTATTTCCCCGAAACCATTTACAAATTCTTATGACTCTATTCACCAAAAACAGTGGGGAAATTTCAAAACTTATCCATTTGTAAAGACACCAGTACTGGCCTACAAAAAAACAAAATGTACATATCATCAGAGTTCATATATTTTTTCTACTGAGAGGCTAATCTTCATTCAGATTGTTCTTAGTGACCACCGAATTGGCCATTTCCTTCACTTCCTGAGTCAGCTGTTCCAATTGCTGCTTGAATTGCGTCCATTTTGCCCTCCAGCCTTTGAAACTTAAGCTGGCTACTGTGAATATTCTCCATGAGAATGGAGATACCCTGCTGTACCCGAAGCCATACATGTTTCTAATTCTCTCCTTCTCCTCCCAAAGCCATGAGAGCAGGAGGATCCAATTTCAGAATTAGTTCCACAGTCCAATTCGAACCTGATGGAATACCCCAGTCCCAGGTTGCTGAGACAGAGAGAGCCCATGATCCCTGCACAGATTAAAGGCCACTTCCCCAAGGGGTAATAAGCCAGCACACAATAGAAACCTGCATTTGCACTAAAATTAACACCAATGGTAATTAAAAACCTGAGATTCAAGTAAGCCCCTCTGCCAAAACACAATTGCCCCCTTTGAAGGCTGAACGCCCCTTCCCAGAGTTTGACTTCTAATAGCTGTGGTGCACAGGAGGACCAGGGCAGTATTGGTTATCTGTCACTGATAACATTAAGCGACCCCCCATCAATGGATCTGAACCACAACAACTGCCTTGTGATTCCACTTATGCCCAGAACTAAAGCCGCCCTCCAGAGAGGTCGGATATATACAGAATCACAGATAGCAACCCAAAAAGGGCTGGGGAGACCTGTCCCACCAGGAACGACACCCACCCAGTAACCACAGGGCACAATTTAATCAGATCCCCTCCCACCCTGATCCATAGCTTACCAATATATACTACCAACACTGCTCTGTTTTCCTTCAATTTAACAGCAGACAACTGAATCCAAGGGAGTCTTAATAACACCACCAGTGCACCACAGAAATGTTTCTTGCCAGCATAACAGCAATCGACTTGATCCAAGAGAAACAAAACAAGCGCTAGACAATAAACCAGAGCCTTGCAAGTTTGCAACTGAACCGAACAAGGTAACGGAACTGACAATAGTATTTTCTTACCGCAATTATCCACTTTGTGCAGCTGCTGCAGCACCACTGCCCTTTGTCCCAAGGCCGAAGAACCAAGCAGCTTCCCACACTTACCCACTCCAAGCAGCACCACTTTCTTCTATCCACTTCCGTAGTTACCCACACTGAGCAGTAACACTTTCCTCTGTCCTGAGGCCGAACAACCAAGCATCTTATTATTCTTACTACAATTGCCCATGTCAAGTAGCACCACTTTCCTCTATTTTGAGGTTGAAAGACCAGGCTTCCAAAGACCAGGAGCCCAGCACCCAAACATGGCACCACATTAAGGATTGGAAAAACCTCATGATCTGTAAACTGTCGTGGATATTCCATTGGACAGTTCGTCACAACAGATCTAATAATATTATATTAAAACTCTGAAAAATCGACACTATTACAGTTTATTAAACTTTAAGATCTGTGTATTTAACTATGATTAGTGCATGCATGCGAATGTAAATTATGCAGAAAAGTAGAGAACGACAAAATAAGTTCACACACACATAAGACACAAGATATGCTCTCTGGGAAACCCTTTTGGGAGAAAACCCTGCTGGAAGGTGAGGCTGCTTCGCTCTCTTTCTATGTCTGGAAATATGGCTGCAGGTACCAAGAATTAATGCTGTAGCCCGTTGGCTGCTACAGTGCACAACTCCTCTCTGTGTGCTTTACCTCCTATCTCTCCTGGCTATCTTTGCTCAGCGATGGAACGAAATTCTCTCGAAATAATGGAATGCTTTTTCCTCCTAGTGGTCCGGTTATGACAGAGCATGATAGCCTACTAGTGGTTAAGTTTTACTACATCAACTCTTAACTAGAGTTACAAATAGACTCTTCTAGAGTCTTTTACATCACAAACACTTGGGGTTGACGTGGCATCCTCCCGAACTATCAGTGTGAAAACAGGAAGGTCAACTTCTAAGTGGCATAACTTTTGCATATAGACTCCCGCGCTTGTTGCAGGGTTCATACTTTGTTAGCAAAGACATGTTTTATGCATTTGCATTACAAAAAGCTTACTACTTGTTTAATAGGGAATAATTCTTGATTTCATGGCATTACAGGCTTCATGTTTTTGCTGGGTACAGCTGGAAATCATTTAGTTGAATACCCAATGGAAATGTCTTTTCGACATGTAACTCTTTTGTGATTGGTGAATTTCTTCTGAATTTACACAATGATGAAATGCATTGCCTGCTAAATCTCACCAATATGAATTGAAAATCTGTTGTGACGCTCACAATATTGATCATAAATATTGAGGTTAAATATCTTTATAGTATTTAGCCAGATGTTGAAGTGATTATATATGCCCATGGAGTAGTATTTAAAATTTTAATGCAAACTTGGATTCACATGTTTCTTTTTTTCCATCCATACTTTTATTAAATATCATATATGCATCCATGTGCCCATGGAGGGTCTTAAATCTGCTGTGCTTATCTCTAAACAGATTTTAACATATTTTTGGCTTCAGGGCTTTCTGAAGATTTTTTCTCATGAGCTTGGATTTTATCTCTTTATGTCATCTAGATAACAAAGTAGGGTTTGGGATTTTTTTCCATTAAGAATTTTCACTTTTGCCTTCTAGCATAGGGTTTTAGCTTCTAGGCAATTATAGATTTGGCAGACAAAGTCAGGACTTGGAGATAAGTTGGTGAAGTGGAATAAGTAGCATATCCACTTTTGTTTTCGTCGTAGAATTCTCTCTTTTACAGATGTATTCCAAGGGTACTTGTGGCCATCTGCTGTACCTGGGGCCTTAAACCATGATATCTATCTTTTATATGTGGATTTTGCTGTTCAGTTGTGTATAATGGATTAGTTCCTTTATAATGTGCGTATCATCTAAGTGCATATATAATTAATTACAAAGCATGTTTTGTCTGAAACTGTATTACCTTTTGTGCTTCTGCAAGAAGATTTCCTTTGAAGTCGTGGAAGGCATCATTTCTGTTCTTAGAGAGTGATCATAAACACCACTTCTTAGGAGCATGTACTTTTTGGTGAACTAGATTGTTATTTTTGGTGCAGCACATTATCTAGATGAAAGTATTAATTAAACATTTGAGTTTACCAGTTAACAAGTTTTTATATTCTATTTATGATATTTGTAGGTTCTCAAGCGGTTTACAAATGTATAAGTTGGTAAATATTTTGTCTTCTATGTGATAACTAGATTTTCATCAGTAAGATACTACTAGTTAAAATATTATCCGTGACACAGGTTCTTTCTATATACCAATAAATTGAAGACAATAGTGCTATAATGCCTTCGATGCAACTAGATATGTAGTTTTGGAAAGATGAATTTTGAGATAGTTACATCTCGATTTCATAATAAAATCAATAGTTTTAAACAATTGGAAAGAAATTTATAAAGATGGGAGAAGAATGCCAGTAATGAGGAAATGAATGCGAGCATATAATAAATGTAAATTTTGTTTATTTTCAGTGAAATAATCCCTAGGATTTAAAGTGCTTTATATTATGTAATTACAGATTTCTATGGCTAAGAACATGATGGGGTCAAGAAGGGATGACAGCTATTTCAGGGCTATCCATGTACTCATACAACGAACAGTCTTTCCTCTATTTTGCTTCAATGTTGTTGCCCATGGCTGAACACAGTATCGGATTCACTGACGCGGGAGTCCTATTGATTAGACCTGTAATTGAGAAGAGATGATTGTGATTTGAGGATATGTATAGTGTGAGGATTGGAGAAATAATATAACTATGCCTACCAGTACGTTGGCTTTTGGCATTCCTATGCTTATTCGCTGAAGGAGAAAGTTCAGTATTTGCTTTTGATTTCTGCTTGTAAAGTGATACTAGTTTAAAACAGCATACATGTCACCTCATCCAAGAACCATTGTTGACTAGGCTAAAGTCAACTGTTTTTTCAGTTGTCTTATTTTTCTTATGTATAGTGTGATGGAATGGAGAAACGGTAGAGCTATACCTACCAGTGCAATGGATTTTGAAATTCTAAGCTTTAGCCGAAGGAGAAAGTTCAGTTTCATTGCGTTTGATTTCTGCTTTTTAATGTAATTTTGCCACGAAACAGTGTGAACCCTCCTACTCAAAGAACCATTGTTACTTGGCTAAAATCAGCTCTTTTTTATTTGCCCCTTGTAATTTTCCAGTCTTATTATAATTGGTATAACATCACATTCAAGATATGAGGTCCTGTGCCATTTGGAGTAAATGCATATGATGTATGCGAGCATCTGAGGTAACAAAGACCAAGGTCTAACCGAGACAGTTCCATGCTATGTACAACACTATATGCAGAGAGGACCAAAAGAAAAGGGAACAAAAAATCAATTAAAACTATCCATGATACCCAATAAACGAAAGGAAATTTTAATCCTTCATCCCAGATTATCTCAATACTATTACCTCCAGTAAGTCAGAGACAAAACTTGCAAACAAATATAAAGTACAACGTACAACAACCTACTAAGGAAAAGTACAACGTACAACAACCTACTAAGGAAGCAATTTTACTTGAATAGTCCAAAATGTTAGAGACCATTTTCATGTGTCAAATGTCTGAAAACACGTCACTAAATTATTGGCATTCAGTAACATTCATGACCATCTATCTTATTGTAGTCCATGTCATTTGAGCTTCGATTCAACTTAAAAGTCCTTGTATTAGTGTTTTGTCTGTTGTCAATCTCAGCTCGTCAACATTATCTATAAACTGCATGATCTGGCCCTCGTTCTCTAGCACATGAGATCAAAAGTATTTGGTACTTATCGCAAAGAAAAGTCATTCTCACAAAATTGGGACTTATTGGAAAGAAAAATTGTTGATTAGAAAGATGAACAAAATTTAAGCAATCTCATCACGATGCCCAAAAATATATAATGGCTTCCTTCCAAAACTTTAAAATGAAGGCTCCCTAATGGTTTGCCTCACCTGGAAACAAGGTTCATTTGTGCACTTTCCCATTATTTGCTTAGGGTTCAAGGAAGAAAACTGAAAATAATTGTAGCCAAGTTCAAGCAGCTTTAGCAAAGACTTGATACTGGATTGTGTACAACCTTATTGAGTCTCTTTTGCTTTGCATTTAACTTACAACATACAGGTTTCATGTTAAAAATTTGCACTTGCCACCAATCTTTGATTGAGGATGGACAAAAGTAGGATATACATGAATCATATATGTTTGTTAGCATTTCCCTATTAAAAAAAATATGGCCATGCTATTAATTATAGTGACCTCCATACCTACTCTTAAGAATAAGCTCTAAGATTTGGGATTCCCAACCCAGTTTTCAGGGTGGTGATGACTTTTTGGAGAAGTAAGAGCTTTAACGGTGGAGTGGTTGAGCTAGGTAAGCGGTAGTTTGGGAGAATCTTAAATGCTAATAGGAGCTACATGAAGTTGCTCTATTGTTGGAGTTGATTTATAGTTTTGTGATTGACTCAAATCATGCAAGTGTATAGGTTGGGGTTATGGACTTTCTATTCACAAAATTTTATTGTTGTTGCTTCATAACCCAATAGAGAAGACTTAAAAGAAAGCCCTTGAAAAGTTTCTTTATCATGTATGTCATTTGAATAGAGAACACAAACAATCCATAACTAACTACTTGTATCTACTCAACTTAGCCTAAACACCCTCATTGATCATTGATGAGATCCAATCCGCTCTATTGAATAGGGTGTTGTGTGACAACACTATCATGGGAGGGATAAAGTGAAGCTTTCTTGTAACATGATATGGTATCAAATTAGACAAAACTAGACTTAGGTATGAAGTATACACCATTGATGAATGGAAAAGACTTTGAAGAATGGGAGGATCTCATGGATAGGTATGGACATTTGGTGGTCAGAGTTGATCCTTCTCCACATTGGATGTAATTTGTAATACCCATGTTTTGAACTTTGGCATGCGTTAAATTACATTATGTGAACGTTGTGAACATGTTAGTATGATTTCTAGTGTGGAGCTCAAGGCCAAGGCCTTACTAGTGAATGACTAGACATGTATGATGTAAAATACTTATATGGACTATGTGGTGGGTTAACACGGTAAAATATAAAGTTGTGTAAGTACTAATGATGGAATATAATATATAATGGTCCAAGATGGCTACATAAAGCATGAGAGGGGCTATGATTCCACTAGAGGGGAAGAGTAGAGGGGGCTTATGGGAAAATGAACTCCCTAATGCCTACTGTCAACATTAGAACTGATCTCTTTTTGTCATTTGCCTTAAAAGAAGCCATTCACCTTCTTTGACTTATCAATTAATCATTGGAAGAATGTAAGAGGTTAGCGGGGAAAGTCTTCTCACATAGTTATAGTAGCATGGGCCAAGTATAATTGTTATGGGAATCATAGGAGACCTACATTGCTCTAGTCAAAAGTAATGTCAGTGATAATTTCCACCAATTCTCCCATTACCATGGATTGTAGCATTGTTGAAAGCATTCACACATTCATGCTCTACATAGTTCATGTTGTGTTCTACATTAACAATCCTTACCAATCTAGAAATGAACCAAAATCAACACCATGAAGAGGAAATTTGCAAACTTGGGATGAAATATAATTGGTTGTAAGTGAGCATATAAGCTACGTAATATGGGAATCCATGATCCACTATTCATATTCTACTTTTCAGATGCTTTGAAGCCCAATATTGTTCTTGCAGGGAATTCTCATAAAAATACAACAAATTAAGCTCTTTTTGTCTACAATGAAGAGCACTAGAGGGGAGAAAAACTTTAAGGGGCTGTTGGGCAAAGGAAAGATCTTCCTAGTGTTTTATAGGGTAGTGGAAAATATTTCATTTACTATTGAACACTGAATGAGATGCCTCTATAATGTTATAAGGCGAGTATATTAGTTGAGCATCAAAGTAGATGGGTTGGGATGAGAGAGATAGAAGTTTGTAGCTTCTTTCGTTTTACCTAGCTCATAACCTAATTTGGGGTTGTATCCACAGTAGATGCCTTATGGTTCGGTGGAAATTTTCTTCTACATGGCCAATTCGTATTAAAATATAAATATCCTTATGTTGTTTGTGAATATACAAAAACTAATGTAAAATTTATGTATTATCCATGCTATGTGAGATTATTATTTATTCTCTTTATGGGCATTTAGTAGAAATAAAATTCTATGAACCCATTTCTATTTAAATTTGTTGCATATTTTTTATTGTCACTTCACACATTTTATTTAATTCTAGTCATTTTGGAGAAGTCTTATTCAGTGGTTATTATGAGGAAATTGCCTTTGAGGGTCAAAATTTGAGATCCCTGTTTTTGGCTGCCCACACTGTTGTTGGAAGTGATGGGTAGGGACAATACACAATTGGGAGGAAAATTGTTTTAGTGAAAGGAGCTTCATGTGAGCAATGTCTATTAAAGATAAATACTTATTACTTTTGGGTAACTCTGTTATAAGTATGGAAGGTTGTGTTATGTTGGAAATCCTCATAATTTGTTGTTAATTTCATGGTCTATCAGATGTATTTTACATGAAAGGATTTGTTGTAGATGCTTTATATGTTATACATAAGTATTGTCTATTGCTAAAATCATATGTTGCTATGTATGTTGTGTGAAAGTGGGAAAAATGCATGGGTGCATGAAATGAATGTATGTGAATCAAACTTTTATAGTGCAAATAATGAAATCTTGCATATAAATTGCATGAAAATTTTGGTTGGTAGTTGTTTGAAGCTCCATAATATAGATGTTATGGTGGTGTACTAGTATGCCAACCTAGAGATAGCATTAAAGTCTTGTAGGTAAGAACAGAAAAATATGTAAAGATGTAGTGTTGTTACTAAGGCTTGTGGAGCAAATTTAGAGGGAAGGTTGTAATCGATGGTGGTGAAATTTTAGTGAGAATCCTTGCAGATTTTTCTAGAGGTTCTTTCACACATTTGAAGTCCATTAAATGCAAACTTGCAAAGTCTCAAAATGCTCCCAACATTTAATTTGACAAAGTTCCTTTGGTTGCCTCAGAAAAGTTAAGGAAATTTTTTTGAGTATGGGAAGTTGGGAATTTGGCATATTTAACTCGCGGGGACCAATTGATATTATAAAGTTTATAGTATGTAATATGTTATTCGTTCTTGAAAAAATGGTGAAAACAATTTATAGGTATGTTATATGTTATTATGATGATGGGACCTTATTTGGAATTTAGAGGTCTTCAAGTTTTTATTCCTCCTTCAAATATTATATCCTTTAAACTTGTTTTTAGTTATTTATTTTTAAAGTATGAGTAAGTTTGGAGTGTTTGGAGGTTCTCTTCAATGTATTCCTCCTCTGAATTCGAAGTGATCTGAAGTTTGTTCAGAAAAAAATTAAGAGTGGAGTTCAAATAGCTTGGACAATCATTTACTCTATTTCTCAAAACCTACATTGCTATAAACTCCATTTCCATTATTTTGTTTTTTTTTTTGTTTTAATAATAAGAGTGAAGTTTGGAGAATTGGAGAGTCTTCTAAACTTATTCCTTCTCCAAACACCCTCACTTCTTCGAACAAGTTTGAAAATTTTCCAACTATCAATATGGACTTCAGAGATTAGAAATTTCATGCGAGTCTTATAATATGATTCACCATTTGAGCAACCTCAATCCTCCAAATGAGTTTCCCAAAAGAATTTAGGTATTATTTGAGTTTGGAATTTGAAGAGTTTGAAACAATCTTAACTATTTGCCTAGTGCTTCAAACATTCAAATAAGGTGGGCCTTGCATGAAAATAAAATAAAGTCAAATAAAAAAAGAGATAAAATAAAACGGGAGAGAGAAAAGAAGAGAAATGAGAGGAAATTATGGTAGATTACAACACTTCAAACAAATCCAAAGAAATATTATTTTTGTCAAATTTTTAGTGCATATGTTTTGATTGACTTGAAATTTCAAAAGATTATCAACATTTGAATCCCCAACAAATGTGATGTGCATAGTTTTGCAAATCCATCTCAAAATTTAAGATGAAGTCAAAATTTAGATTTTATAGAGTAGGTTTGTAAAATTAGAGATTCACTCACATGAGACATATTTTTGATTGTGGGGGCCTAGCATGTATCAACACACAATGTAATATTCCTAATTAGCCCCAGCTAATTGGAATATTCGATTTTGCCAAATTTTGTCTTCTATAGTTATTTTGTAAATAAAAAAGTGAGAAAGGGGGACACAACTCACTTTTAGAATAAAAGTCACTTCTTAGTAGCACAACGTTGTGACTTAAAGAGAGAACCAAGGAGGCCAAAAGGGGGACACAGAAATGGAGCCCACACAGACACATGGAGGGACTGCGCAGGAGGGGAGGAACACGTGGTAAAAGGGGAATCACGCAAGAGAAGGTGATCATTGGGATTGAGAGAGGCAGAAGCTATACAAGAGAGAGGAGCCCCCTCATTTTGATCATTCGGTTATGTGCATTTGTGATAGTCGTTTTGGCTTAGAGCACGCTGGTTGTTTAGATAGTTTGTAGCACTGTTTAGTGCATTGAGTGTCTCCGTTCGGAGATCTCACCCTTAGCCCCGGGGGAATTCAAGTGCCTGCTTGGGAAAGGTATTTTCATTGGCATTTCAACAGTAGTATCTTCAGCATTTCAGCAGTGATTTTATCAGTGTTTTGGAGGACTGCGCAGTACTGGGAGAGGGACGCAGTTTTTTTTGGGAGCAGTCTAGATTGAGGGTTTGTGGAGGATTTGAGTTGAGGGATTGAGCAAGAGATCAAATCTTGCATATTGGAGGAGTTTGGCAGAGTTCTGGGCCGAGTTTTGGAGGGGTCTATTCAGTGGTAGCGTAAAGCAGTGAGGAACTGCGTAGAACCCCAAGGGGGTGATTTTCAGGGGGCGACCATTCCAGGAAAGCTTTCTGGGTTTTTCTGGGTTTCTTGAGTAGAGTCCGATTCCAGAGTTTCAACTTTTTCTGAGGAGGGGAGTAGTCCCAAATACTCATTTGATTTCTAGCAGCAGCAGCACAACAATTTTCCTAGTAGCTTGGACGCAGATCAAAGAGGGGCCATTCCTTTGCTATTCTCAGTGTATTTCTTCACTTGCCTTGTGCAAGTAGAGGTGCCATCTTCCTGATCACCTCCTGTACTCATTTTCTTACTCAGTATAATAAAATGGCTTAGCATTCTCTCTGCATTTCTTATGTATTTGTTTATGGTTTATTTGATATATATAGTATCATTGTTACTTGTATCTCTGTGAGCATTCTCGGCTATTATACCACTTGTGTGTTTCTATTATACTCTTAGACAGAGTCTGGAAAGGGCTAGGTAGCCTCCGGATCTCGTCCTCTTTTTAGAGGCGACATATCTGGTAAATGCCCTCCCAGTCCATCTCTGGTTGGAGTTTGTTTTTGTTTGGGGTATATTCCTGATATGGGATATTACAGTGGTATCAGAGCATAAATCTGGCTCAACTTGTGGAGCTAGAAATCTATGACACCGGGGGAGAAACCCTATATCTGTTACAGAGGTCAGAGATACAGAGACGCTGGGCGTAGGTTGGAGAATACCTACAGAGAGGGAGATTGTGTTCCGGTGGTGGACGCAGAACAGGAGGAGCCTGTGGTGGACGCAGAACAGAGGGAGCCGGTGATGGACGCAGAGCAGGAGGCTCCAATGGTAGATGATGATGGGAAGAGATTTGTAGATATGCTCCTCAAATCAGTGCAGGATCTGTCGAGGCAGATTGAGGTGATGGGGCAGAGATTCACGGCAGTAGAGGCTAGACGGCGTGAGAGCCCACGGGTTTTCCAGGTTGGTGAGGGATTAGGTGCATCCCACCATTTTCTAGAGCAACATGATACTGCGCAGCAGGTAGCCTCACATGCCCCTACACGCTCTACCATGCTCACTTTCTTAGGAGCAGACACGGGGGCCGTAGCCCAGTAGGAGGCAGAACCTGGACACATGGGTGATTATTTTGCAGAGTACCAGGCCTATGGGCAGGAGTTCAGGGAAGCCCTCTCATTCTGTGATTTTGTTCAGCTCCAACGGGATAGTAGACCCCATGACCATCACAAAGGGTACCGACATTATCATGATGGTGACACCCACCTTACAGCGAGTAGATTCCACTTGCCTAAGTTTGATGGCTCATCAAACATTTTGGCAAAGTCTTGGGTGGAGAAGTTGGACATTTATTTCCAGCTTAACAGATGTCGGAGACAGAGGCCATCAAGGTGGCGACATTGCATTTGGATGGTGAGGCCCAGGATTGGTGGTTTCATGGGATGGTTACACTAGGACACTCCATGGTGACGACATATGCCGAGTTCACCAAGATATTGATGGAGCGATTTGATCGGAGGGATCCAGAGCGGCATTTTGTTGAGCTGACAAGGCTCAAACAGACAGGGAGCCTAAAGACCTACATTGCATATTTCTTGAGGTTTTCAGTGATGGTGCTAGATCTATCCACGGCATGGAGCATCTATATGTATGTTGAGGGGTTAGCAGAGCCACTTCGGGGTCTAGTCAGATTCGCTAGACCGACCACCCTTCAGGATGCTATCAGTAGGACCCGGGACCTACAGGATATCTTACCCAGGACCCGGACACCTTACCCCTAGAGACAAACTTTCCAATCGAAGGGGAAGGATGTGAGGATTCTACCTCCAAAGGGGAATCCAGGATGAGTGCAGATTGATGATGATGTCAAGAGGGAGTTGAAGAAGTAGCGGTTGTGCTTCACATGTCAAGAGGCATGGGCACCAGGACATAGATGTGCTGCTGGCAAGGCACATTTCATTGAGGTTTTCTCCAAGAGTAGTGGAGAAGAGGATGACGAGGATGGTGTGGAGGCAGGAGATAGCCATCATGGACAGGGACCTTTGCCACCTCCACTGCCAGCAACAGGTGGTGCATCTTTTGCACCCACCGGAGGGGCCCTTGCTGCAATGCGAGGAGTTCCCAAGTATCTGACACTACGCGTACGAGGGACGGTACGTGGCCAGCGAGTGCTAGTTTTGGTTGACAGTGGGGCGACCCACAACTTCATCGATGCACAGATGGTTGAGCGGAGAGGCATACAGACAAAGAGCTTCTATGGGTTTTTAGTCTTGGTCCCAGGATATCAGACCATGACGTGTGCTCGATATGTTCCAGAGCTTTCAGTGATGATGGGCACCTACACATTGACTGACCACTTTTTCGTGGTCGATATTCCGGACACCAACATGATACTGGGTGTTCAATGGCTCATCACTCTAGGGAAGGTCACGACGGATTGGAAGACCCTAAAGATGGAGTGGGATGATGAGAAGACAGAGAGGCATGAGAAGATATGGGGACACCATACGTATCTGCTTCAGGCTGTTTCGGCTCATCGGATGGAGGCAGTCTTCCGGAAGGGAGACATAGAGTGGGCAATAGAGCTGCGTGCATCGGAGGCAGGGACTATAGGGCAGACAGTGCACCTGGAGATACAGTCCATCCTTGATCGGTATTCCATAGTATTTGGGGAGATTCTGCCGGGTCAACCACCAGACCGGGGGTTTGAGCACACTATTGAGCTTGAGCAGGGCATATAGGCAGTGATTATTACCCCCTATAAGCATCCCAAGGCCTATCGGGACGATGGAGCAGGCCATTCAGGAGTTGCTGGCTCTTGGGCACATCTGACCGAGCACGAGTCCTTTTGCTTCTTTTGTGGTGTTGGTGAAGAAGAAGGACGGTACATTGAGGATGTGCATTGACTACAGGGCCCTGAACAAGAAGACACTGAAGAACAGGTACCCCATACCCAGGATCGATGAGTTGATGGATGAGTTGAGAGGAGCACGGTTCTTCTCAAAGATTGATTTGAGATCAGGGTACCATTAGATTCGCGTGAGGGAGCAGGACATTCCCAAGACCGCCTTCAGATGTCACTATGGGAACTTTGAGTTTTTGGTGATGCCCTTCGGGCTAACCAACGCCCCAGCTACATTCCAGTCTTGCATGAATCACATCTTCCGTAGTCACTTGAGGAAGTTTGTGTTGGTGTTTTTTGATGATATACTCATCTACAACAGGACGTGGGAGGAGCATCTCTAGCATATTGAGATAGTATTACGCATCTTGAAGGAGCAACAGTTCTATGCCAAGCTCTCCAAATGTGAGTTCAAGTTGGAGATGTTATACTTGGGACACATCATTGGAGTGGACGGAGTGAGGGTCCACGAGGAGAAGATTAGGGCCATCAGAGATTGGCCGGAGCTGAGAAATGTGACGGAAATTCAAGGATTCATTGGCATTTGTACTTACTACTGGAAGTTCTTCAAAGGTTTCTCACAGCTTGCTGCACCCTTAACAGATTTGACGAGGAAGGGGGCATTCAGTTGGTCGGATACAACGTAGCGAGCCTTTGACAGGCTCAAGGAGGTTATGAGCAGTTGCCTAGCGCTTGCATTGCCATATTTTATGCAGCCATTTGTTTTGGAGTGTGATGCGTTGGGAGAAGGGATTGGTGCAGTATTGATGTAGGGAGGTCACCCTATAGCCTTTGAGAGCTGGAAGCTCCTTTTGCACGAGAGGTTGTATTCTATATACGACAAGGAGATGCTGGCCATCATGCATGCATTGGCTAAGTATCGACAATATTTGGTGGGGAACAAGTTCAAGGTGAGGACTGATCACAACAACCTCAAGTTCTTTTTGGAGCAAAAACAGTTGCAGGAGAGGCAGCAGAAGTGGATCAGTAAGATCCAAGCATATGACTTTGACATTGAGTATGTCAAGGGTAAGAACAACGTGGTAGCAGATGCCCTTTCACGTAGACCAGCCACGTTGTCTCTTATGAGCTTGGATACAGACTGGAGGGCTCGACTCTTAGTAGAGTACTCCAAGGATAGGTTTGCATGTGAGATTCTGGATGGGGAGGTGGCAGATGACAGGTTCAGGGTGATTGATGAGATCATCTATTACAGGGATCGGATCTTCTTGATTGAGGGGTCTCAGCTCAAGAAGAAGATACTCCAGGCATCACATGATTCACCATTGGCAGGCCATCAGGGGTTTACCAAAACCTACAGGGCCATTAGAGAGAGGTTCTCCTGGAAGGGCCTCAAGGAGGACGTACTCCGGTATATCAGGGAGTACGATGTTTTCCAGTGGAATAAGGGAGAGATGAGCCATCCCGCGGGTTTATTGCAGCCGCTACCCATTCCAGAGGGGAAATGGGAGAGCATTTCGATGGACTTCATCACAGGATTGCCCACGGTACAGGGCAAGGATTGTATCTTTGTCGTCGTTGACCGACTGACAAAGTACACACATTTATTTGCCATATCCGCACACTACACAACAGCACAGGTGGCCGAGCTGTTCTTCAGGGAGATCTTCAGGCTACATGGTCTTCCTAAGACCATCGTCAGTGACAGGGACAACCATTTCATGGGTGGGTTTTGGCAGGAGCTTTTCCGGTTGGTGGGAATGGAGTTGACTCCAAGTACCAGTTATCACCCACAGAGGGATGGGCAGACAGAGATAGTTAACAAGTGGCTGGAGGGCTACTTGCGTAACTATGTAAGTGGGCAACAGCGAGCATGGCTGAAGTGGCTGCATTTGGGGGAGTATTGCTACAATACTTCACATCACATATCCATTGGTATGTCACCATTCTATGCCTTATATGGGTATCATCCTTTATCTTTTGTTGACGTGATGTTTGGTGACAGCAGGGCTCTTAGAGCCAAGATTTGGATCCAAGAGAGTTAGGATATCCTCCGAGCTCTCAAGGATAAAATGGCTACAACACAAAATCAACAGAAGCTATATGCCGACAGGGGTCGGGTAGAGAGGTAGTTTGAGGTGGGGGACATGGTCTACATACGATTACAGCCATACCGACAACCGTCACTGAAGCAGAAGGGGGCTGAAAATCTCAAGCCTCGCTTTTATGGGCCATACAGGGTGATACACAGGATTGGATAGGTTGCATATGAGTTGGAGCTGCCCCAAGGCAGCAAGATTCATAACATTTTTCATGTATCATGCCTGAAAAAGGCATTGGGGCAACAGGTAACAGTGACAGATGAGCTACCACCTATGGATGATGAGGGGCATTTGGTATTGCAGCCGGAGGCTATCATTGATACCAGGGAGAGGCAGCTGCGAAGCAGGACGGTCCAGGAATTCTTGGTGAGGTGGAAGAATTTGCCGGATGAGGATGCCACTTGGGAGAATGAGAAGATCTTACAGCATCCATCACTTCAGTTTCTTGAGGACAAGCAACATTTTGCCGGGGGAGACTGTAATATTCCTAATTAGCCCCAGCTAATTGGAATATTCGATTTTGCCAAATTTTGCCTTCTATAGTTATTTTGTAAATAAAAAAGTGAGAAAGGGGGACATAACTCACTTTTAGAATAAAAGTCACTTCCTAGTAGCACAACGTTGTGACTTAAAGGGAGAGCCAAGGGGGCCAAAAGGGGGACGCAGAAATGGAGCCCATGCAGACACATGGAGGGACTGTGCAGGAGGGGAGGAACACGTGGCAAAAGGAGAATCACGCAGGAGAAGGTGAGCATTGGGATTGAGAGAGGCAGAAGCTATAAAAGAGAGAGGAGCCCCCTCATTTTGATCATTCGGTTATGTGCATTTGTGATATTCATTTTGGCTTAGAGCACGCTCGCTGTTTAGCTAGTCTGCAACACTGTTTAGGTCATTGAGTGTCTCCGTTTGGAGATCTCACCCTTAGCCCCGGGGGACTTCGAGTGCCTGCTCGGGCAAGGTATTTTCATTGGCATTTCAGCAGCAGTATCTTCATCATTTCACCAGTGGTTTTATCAGTGTTCTGAAGGACTGCGCAGTACTGGGAGAGGGACGCAGTTCTTTTTGGGAGCAGTCTGGATTGAGGGTTTATGGAGGATTTGAGCCGAGGGATTGAGAAAGAGATCAACTCTTGCATATTGGAGGAATTTGGCAGAGTTCTGGGCCGAGTTTCGGAGGGTTCTATTCAGTGGCAGCACAAAGCAGTGAGGAACTGCGCAGAACCCCAAGGGGGTGATTTTTGGGGGTTGGCCATTCTAGGAAAGCTTTCTGGGTTTTCTTGGTTTCTTGAGTAGAGTCCGATTCTAGAGTTTCAGCTTTTTCTGAGGAGGGGAGCAATCCCAAATCCTCGTTTGATTTCTAGCAGCAGTAGCAGCACAACAGTTTTCCCAGCAGCTTGGACGCAGATCAGAGAGGGGCCATTCCTTTGCTATTCTGAGTGTATTTCTTCACTTGCCTTGTGCAAGTAGAGGTGCCATCTTCCTGATCACCTCCTATATTCATTTTATTACTCAATATAATAAAATGGCTTAGCATTCTCTCTGCATTTCTTGTGTATCTGTTTATGGTTTATTTGATATATATAGTATCATTGTTACTTGTATCTCTGTGAGCATTCTCGGCTATTATACCACTTGTGTGTTTCTATTATACTCTTAGACAGATTTTGGAAAGGGCCAGGTAGCCTTCGGATCTCGTCCTCTTTTTAGAGGCGACATATTTGGTAAATGCCCTCCCAGTCCATCTCTGGTTGGAGTTTGCTTGTGTTTGGGGTATATTCCTGATATGGGATATTACACACAATCCAAAATTGTTTTAAGGAATCTTGAATAGAATTACAAAAATTGGGACATGAGTGCAAAAATAGCTATTTCTAGTAAACATAATGAATGGTGTTCAATAAAAACTTGGCCTTCAATGTAATGTTTTTGAAACCCACCCTTGTTCATTATGGCACTCCAAATGGAAATTCCTTCTTCCACTATTGAACGGGATTTCATCAATATGAGCAAAATTGGTATCTACTATGATGAATAATATTTCACATGTAATAAAAACACACATAATAACATTGAATATCATAAAACATAAGGGAAACACAACTAAATTTGTAGACATGCTTATGTAAATACACTCTATCATATGGTGGCCCACATCCATCAATGAAATTACATGTAGAAATTGAGAAAACATAACAAACATACTAAACAATGTAACATGGATAATTAGCAAGGAATTTCATCCCACTAACCATTTCATCCATTTCCTTACACATATTTCACGCCACCAAGGGATTTAACTGAATGAAACAAATAACCAAAATAACACAATATTTCACATATAACCATTCCATCAATATAGTTCACCTATGACAATTAATTTTGTGGAATCAAATAACACAAATGCATTAAGAGTAATTTACATAGGAATAAAAACAAATACTCATACTTATTCTTGAATTTGTCCACCAAACTAGTCATTGAGAAGTGATTCACTACCCCATTTTAGGAATCCTTTGTAGATTCCACCCCAAGTTGGTTTTGGAGACCACCAAGGAGAAGAAATATCTTCGATGATCTAGTCTTAGTCAACCCAACCCACAATGCGTAACAATACATATAGAGTTAACACGTACCACCATTTCTCTCAAGAAAATTCCTTTGGGCATCTTCCATCCATCAATTAGTCCTAACCTTCTTCCTCTCAACAAAGCACTACAGGAGGTTTGAAATTTCTTTTCTTCGTTGAACAATTCCTTAGAAACTGCGTCCCTTCCAATGCCTCATTGTGGCAAAAAAGAATTCAATCCATTGATTGTCCTCTAAGAATCTAAAGTGGTAGATCATTATCCCAATCGTGTATGGCTATTGGCATAAAGACATGGTTGCAGGTTTGTAGGATGCTCTAGCCATTATGGATAGTACCACCATGGTTTCATGTGGCATTATTAACAATATTTTTTCATTTTCTAATAATCATCCTTGTCGAGGTTATTATAACTAGTTACCAATTCATTATAAGTAAAAAAAAGTTTTATAAAAGATTCACAAAAAGCAATACACTAACTCTCTTGAGAACTTTGGTAAATCAATCCACCCACATAATCTTCATGCTATCATTCAATTGATCAATAAATCCATAATAAATCCATATCACATTGTATTGAATGTTAGTTGATTAATTAGCTCTATGGATGAACACACATTGTGAGATCGAATTCTATAACTAAATTTTGACAAAGTCGTGTTTGCCACCCTTCAAACATAGCCAACACTTTTGGATTCTTATGCAAGATTTAGGAATAACATTAATAAAACTATGAGGGATGCACCATATTCAAAGAGAAAAAAATTTAAATAAAATGGAATGAAAGAATAATCGAAGAAAGAAACACACCTAACCTAATTCATGGATCATATACTTTTTGCATGAGACCACAAGCTAACCAAAAATTATATAAGCATTTGGCTTGGGACAACTCAAGAAAAAATAGGGAAAAAGCTCCAAGAACATGGGAGAAAGGTAGTCAACTTGGGATGAGACACATGGAAACACTATCTTAATATTTTATTCCCTTGGATCTTGTCTATCTTCTCGTCTTGGGCACTCATATCTACCTTGTTAATCCTTCACAACCTTTTTTGGTAGATATTATTATATTTTATGGTCCTTTATCTTTTTAAAATACCTTGAAAGTTTAACATGAAAACATATTCACATGATTGTACCTTTAAAGGATAACATATGCCGTGCAACAAGCTTAAGACATGAAGTTATGCTAGTTGGACCTTTTGCTTGGGATCCATACTAGAAATATTTACAAGGTGCTTTCACATGTTTACATCACAAGGCCATTACTACTCATTCAACCCACTTGGCTTGACATGTTAATTAATCACTTCATTACAACACATTATTTTATTTAAAATATTACATGAGTTAAACCTAGATATTAGTTTCCCTTGAGACTTTGGAATAACATCAACCTTGTTGATTTTTCTATTTTTCTATTTTTATTTTTTCCAATAATGAGACCATCTCCTCTCATCCTTCTTTTATTCATAAATGTAATGGTATAATATCCATTCCTAACTTGCAATTGTTGGCTTTATCAAATAACAATGTGTTACCATTTCTCTCAAGCAAATCGAGATGTTTCCTATGCTTTAACATTTTAGTGTATACATACATCAGTCACCAATAAAAAACATACTTATTATAGCAGTTTCTATGCATATTTATTTCATTGACATGAATTTCCAAATCATAATTGAAGAACATATATTGTTTATAAAAGATATGATATGCAATATCAACCCCATGCTTAACTATATGAATATATTTTTGCTTCACATGGTTGCATGGGTGATGTTTCACATATTTCCTTTCCTTGACATACACAAAACACAATGTTGCGTGATCTGTGCTAGCACCTTTAATGCTTCTCAATGATGAAAATTCATCTAAGTCACCTCTTCCTTATACCAAATTGGAACACAAACTCGAATAACACATTTCTATGCAACCCAATCCCTTAGGAAATGCATCTTATCAAGTTCCCTCCTTGTGTTTCCATGTTTGTAGCAATCATCGACTATCCCCACTAGATAGGTCAATTATATCAGTTTAGTTTTCCATATCCAAAACAATTCTACCTACTCAAGAGGTCATTATTTAGCTAAGTGACATGTGAATCTTCATGCATACAATTTCTCTCATAAACATGTCATCATAATAACACATAAAATGACCACAAATTATCACAAATTTATAATACACCAATAATTCAATAATTTCAGCTGTTAGAATTTTTATCTATAATGTCATATATGCTAATCATATTTGCAATATAAACACAATGAATACTCATATGGATTCACATATTCACATTTTATCATTTACCCAATTTTTCTTTCCATCCTATCAAAATTTGGGGTGTTTCAATCATTAAATCCACTTGGTATGTTCCAATCATTTAATCCACTTTATGCATAACTTCATTAACTCCAAAATGCCATATTACCACAAAATGTAATCTAATGACAAATTGTGGGTCTTGGCCAATGTTCTACACATATTCCAAACACCTTACAGACACTTAATTGACCATCTAGACACCTTCCTCCTCGTCTACTTTAAGACAAGAAGCTTATAGTTCAAGGCATCTATATAACGTGGGAGAACAATTGATATCTCTACAAAAACATTCGCCTCTCACAAGTCTATCAATGGCATGGTATCACACAAGGTTCTCATATGGGATGATTTTCATATTTTAAGTATGGGTATCACCTTCCTTGGTTATGGTCCCGTAACAACTGTAGAAATTCCCACTATAGATCAACAGATTATGCAATATACTAAAACACAATACAATATCTACTAGTACAACACTTTGCGGAAGCTTAATCGAATTGAGCAAGATCAAGAGAACACATATAACTGAGAATGAGAAATCAATCACACATAACACAGAAGAAATAACCCAGGGAAAGCCTCAGCCTAAAACCCCAATCTCTGTATTATCATACAAGTGGAAATCTTGTTCAAGTTACAAAAAGAATCAGCTCTCAAGCTATCCTGCTTTCTCTGCAATCAAACAATACAGCTCACAGACTGAATAGACATAGTATATGTCCTCCTCAAGCCCTCCAAGCCTCCCATTTCCTTGCGCAGTCTTTCTTAGGGTCCAGTGAAGCCACATGTGTGAATTGGCCTCATCACACTCACTAAACATGAAGAAGTAACTGCGCAATCCTCAAGGAAAGAATTCCTTCTGCATGCAGGGAATATTCACAATGGAATATTCTAGCAACTGATAGTACATTGCCTCTCCATCTGATCTCAACTGGGTCTCTGTTTGAACTGACATGCATGAATTATTTATGATAGAATACTCAGTTATCTGAAGTGCAGTAGTTACATGCATGCAAGCATTAACTAACTGAACTTACATTAGTTCAACAAACTGTTTGAATTAGTCTAACTGGACTTGACTCAATTAACTAAGCCAACTAATTACAACTCAATATTACAACTCATCCTTATCTCTTTAACTAATGGATAAATTCCTCAATTAATGGAGAAACTGTTGCATGTCCCCACATAGAATTCATGTTTGATTTTCCTTAACTAATTAACTCAAGATGAATTAATTAATTATTTTACAAACAACTGCTAAGATCAAATTCGAATTTTACTTCACTATTTTAGTTTAGGGACTGAATAAAATAGGAAGGCATCCCGAAATGATATTTATAGAATGCTATTTTTAGCACTTCCATTTTTCCATCCATTGTTGCTAAGATCAACACTGGTTGAACTGCTATTTATAGTAGTGTTATTTTTAGCATTTCTTGTTGCTATTTTCAACACTCCCTCTCAACAAGAAAGGGATTATCAGTAACCCAATCCTGTCTCTGTGGAACTCGAACTTGCATTTTGACAATGCCTTAGTCAAAATATCTGCATCCTGTTACTCAGTCGAAACGTACAGCAACAACATGATCCTCTTGACCACAAAGTCTCGAAGACGGTGATATCAGATATTAATGTGCTTGGACCTGTCATGAAAAACTGGATTCTCAAAGAGTTTGATACAACTTTGGTTATCGCAATATATCACTGTAGGATCCATCCTCTGACCAAACAATCCCACTAGAATCTTCCGCATCCAAATGGCGTCACATGTAGCTTGACTAGCAACCATGTATTCAGCCTCTGCTGAGCTAAATGCAACCGATCTCTGTTTCCTGCTGTACCAGGAAACTGCAACTAAACCAAGGTTGAAGATTCCTCCAGAAGTGCTCTTCCGGTCTGATGGACTCCTTGCCCAATTCGCATCTGTGAAGCCCTGAAGCTTCACTCCCTCTGTCTGTCTGTACCACAGTCCGAACTGAGATGTGCCTCTGAGGTATCTCAGCACATGCTTCGTTGCCTTCCAAAACAACTTGGTAGGCTGAACCATAGTTTGACTTAGTTGGTTCATCGCAAAGCATAAGTCAGGTTGTGTGTTCATCAAATACATAAGTGAACCCACCAGCTATTGATAAACAGTAGCAACTACTACCTCACCTGAAGTAGCTTCCTCCTTCCTCCAGTTCCCAGCTAGAGGAGTCTGCATGGGCTTGCACTTCTCTATGTGAAAGCACCTGAGTCTCTCATTGGCATACTTGCCTTGAGACGCAAATACTTCCCCATCTTTCTACCACACCTCCATGCCTAGAAAGTAGTGCATAAGGCCCATGTCCTTCATCTCAAACTCTCTTGCAAGGTCCTCCTTGCAAGACTGTATCAACTGATCATCACTGTCAAAATCAGATCATCGACATAAAGAACAATGATCAATGGTTTACCTTCTACCATGATGTGGTAAAGGTTCGCATCTGCTTCACTCTTGGTGAAGCCCAAACAGGTGAAATAGCTATCGATCCTGGTGTACCAAGCATGGGGTGCTTGCTTCAGCCCATGCAAATCCCTCTTGAGTATGCACACATGCGACTCACGATCAAAGGTCTCAAACCCCTCTGGCTGCTCAATGTACACCTCCTCCTCAATTTTCCCATTGAGGAATGCTGTCTTCACATCCATATGGTGGATCTTCCACCCCATCTGAGCTGATAATGCCAATATCGATCTAATCGAAGAGTACCTTGCTACGGGTGAAAAGGTCTCATCGTAGTTGATTCCCTCGACCTGTGAGAAACCACGGGCAACAAACCTTGCCTTATGTTTCTCAACACTGCCATCAGTTGTCTGCTTTACCTTGTAAAGCCATCTGGAACTCACCACTGACTTGCCCTGAGGCCTTGGGACAACATCTCGCACACTGTTCTGAATGATAGAGTCATACTCCTCTACCATTGCATCAACCCAGACTGGTTGCTGCACTGCCTCCTTGAATGAAGGAGGTTTGGTATCTACACACTCCCCAACCAGGGCCATGTACCCAGTGTACCTCTCGAGCAACCTCCTCTGTTTGCGCTAAGAAGATGGCTATCCCACATTCTCCCGCGCATCCAACATCAACCTGTTAGCTTCCCTTGAGCGTTTTCGCCCATCTCTGGAAGTATCAACATGAGTGGATGTCTCCACTCCCGGATCCTCTGCATGCGGCTGCTTCGCATCAATCTGAGGCTCCTCCTCCTTAGGAACTGAAGTTTCCTCCTCTACATGCAACTTGAGCTCCCGCTCAAGTGACACTTGCATGGCTTTCTGATTGTCGAACTTCAGATCCCTGTGAACCACAGTCCTCTGAGTGGAAGGTCGGTACACCCGATAGTTGTGGGGTGTATCCGTGTACCCCACAAGTATTCCCAACTCAGCTGTTGGGTCTAGCTTCTTCCTGACATCTTTAGTCACATGACAGTAAACTGATGATCCAAAGATTCAGAAGTGAGTTACATCAGGTCGCTTCCCAGAATAGGCCTCCATAGGTGTCTTCATCCCCAGTATACGGTGCGGGCTTCTGTTCTACAAGTATACTGCTGTATTGCATGCCTCAGCTCACAAATGCAGTGGTAGGCTTTGGTCATGCAACATCGCTCGAGCTGCTCCCACAATCGATCTGTTCTTCCTTTCAGCCACCCCATTATGTTGTGGGTTATGAGGTGCCGTCAATTCCCGTTTAATTCCTTCTGTAGAGCAAAAGTCTTTAAACTATTGGGAGACATACTATCCACCATTGTCGCTAGGCAAGGCTTTTATTTTCTTTCCAGATTCTTTCTCTGCCAAGGTTTTAAACTCACAAAACCTCAAGAAGGTCTAATCCTTCTTTTGCATAAAGTAGATCTAGCATCTACGAGAAAAATCATCAATAAAAATAACATAGTACCTTTGTTTAGCGGTGGAGTCTGTAGAGAAAGGTCCACAAACATCTGAGTGAACTCGCTCCAGGATTGCTCCAGCTCTACTATCTTGATCCAGAAAGGAAGATTTCACATACTTACCCAAGGTACAACCTTTGCATGTAGTCGCGTGCTCAAGTTTTCCCTTGGGTAATCCGGTAGAAATCTGTTGCATGATCTTCAGGGCTCCATGGTGTAAGTGGCCCAGTCTTCTATGCCATAGCTCGCCAACATCCTGGCTTTGCACCATCTCAGCTTTGGAACTCAAAGCAGCACAGTCATCTACCTCCATCTTGTAGAGATTCTTAACTCGAATCCCTATTCGATTTGTCTGTCCAGTACCGATATGCCTCAAGAATACCTTTCCTTTACTAAAGACTACATCATAGCCTTTATCTTCTAGCATAGCGACAGACACAAGATTATTCTTCAGACCTAGTACATTCTTTACATCATTCAGGGTGAGGGGAGCTCCATGCTCCCTCTGAAACACAACCATACCTTCACCTGAAACAAGGGACTTTCCATCATCGCCCATCTCAATCCGCATATGGAGATCCTTCTCCTCCAAGGTACTGAAAAGATTCTTGTCACCTGACATGTGGAATGAAGCTCCACTTTCCAGGTACCACACACATCCCACCATGGATGAAACCATGCATGTGATAAGCGATAAATCCAGATCAAACTGGAGGCCAGTGCCTCACCATCAGATCCCTTTCAGAACCCTTCTTGGATTTCTTCTATGGACAATTTGTAGCATAATGGCCCACTTCATGACAATGAAAGCATCACACTTTTGATTTTTTAATCTTCTTCCCACCATGGGAAGAACCGGATTTGGAATGGGACGCCTTCCCTTTCCCTTTTCTTGCCTTAATTGCTAAGGCTAGATTTTCCTCATCATCTTGCTTCGATGAGGATCCATCTCTGGTGCTTCTTCTTATTTCCTCCTGCATCAGATCCGACCAAAGTCGTTCCAAATCTGGCAGTTTTTCTCTTCCATTAACCGAGTCTTGGTAGCTATGCCATCTCTTAGGAAGACCGAGGAGTGCAAGAATCACCATGTCATCATCAACAGTCGTGATCCCTACACTTCCAAGCTCATCCCTACAGGTGGTGAGCTTGTTTAGATATGTAGAGATCGTGTTGCCCTTTTCACACTTGATCTTACGAAGCTTGTATTTCAACGCTAGTTTCCTCTGATCGCTGCTGTTCTGATATAAATCTTTCAATGGTTTCCACTTCAAAAATGGTGTCTCCTTCCCATGGAGGCTCGAGACAATGTGGTCTCGAACTCCCTCCAGGAGGATTCTCCTTGCTCTAGCCACACATTTCTTCCATTCCACTAGTTGAGTAGCATCAGTCGGCTTGGGGACTTCTTAATCAATGAAGTCCTTTAGACTCTTATCCTCTAATACTGCCTCCATGCGATCCTTCCAGGCTATATAATTCGAGCTGCCACCAAGGGCATACTCGAGCCTTAAACCGCTGAACGCCATTGGTGAAATTGAGATGTGATAAGAACTCGATTTCTATATTCAGAAACCACAAACTTCTCCTTATCCTTCTTGTATACTATTCTTCGCCTTGATCACCTTCGCTCTGATACCATGTAGAAATTCCCACTGTAGATCAACATATTATGCAATATACTAAAACACAATACAAGATCTACTTCTACAACAATTTGCGGAAGCTTAATCGAATTGAGAAAGATCAAGAGAACACATATAACTGAGAATAAAAAATCAATCACACATACCGCAGAAGAAATAACCCGGGGAAAGCCTCAACCTAAAACTCCAATCTCTGTATTATCATACAAGTGGAAATCTTGTTCAAGTTATAAAAAGAATCAGCTCTCAAGCTATCCTGCTCTCTCTGTAATCAAACAATACAACTCACAGGCTGAATAGACATAGTATATGTCTTCCTCAAGCCCTCCAAGCCTCCTATTTCCTTGCACAGTTTTTCTTGGGGTCTAGTGAAGCCACATGTGTGAATTGGCCTCATCACACTCACTAAACTTGAAGAAGTAACTGCGCAATCCTCAAGGAAAGAATTCCTTCTGCATGCAAGGAATATTCACAATGGAATATTCTAGCAACTGATAGTACACTACCCCTCCATCTAATCTCAACTGGGTCTCTATTTGAACTTAAATGCATGAGTTATTTATGAGAGAATACTCAGTTATCTGAAGTATAGTAGTTACATGCATGCAAGCATTAACTAACTGAACTTACATTAATTCAAAAAACTGTAGGAATTAATCTAACTAGACTTGACTCAGTTAATTGAGCCAACTAATTACAACTCAATATTACAACTCATCCTTATCTCTTTAACTAATGGATAAATTCCTCAATTAATGGAGAAACTGTTGCATGTCCCCACATCGACTTCATGTTTGATTTTCCTTAACTAATTAACTCAAGGTGAATTAATTAATTATTTTACAAACAGCTGCTAAGATCAAATTCGAATTTTACTTCACTATTTTAGTTTAGGGACTGAATAAAATAGGAAGGTATCTTGAAATGCTATTTATAGAATGCTATTTTTAGCACTTCCATTTTTCCATCCATTGTTGCTAAGATCAACACTAGCTGAGCTGCTATTTATAGCAGTGCTATTTTTAGCAATTCTATTTTTAGCATTTCTTGTTGCTATTTTCAACAACAACCTTTATCAAACATTCTATTTACATCAAAATTCATAGGGTTTTTTGAGTGGATTCCGGCAATCACAAATGTACAAAGTAGTCACTGTTACCATATCCATTTGGGTAGAAAGAAAATTCATAGAGATGTCACTAATCAATCCATTAAGATATCAAACATAGTCAAAATATTTTTCTTACCTAAATTCCATTCATGACATAAGTAGAATAGTCATGGTTTGTTTTACATGTAGGGATGCTAATGCATCCTTCCAACAATTAGCTTCTCACATGATATACATGCTTTGATAGTCTCTCCAAAATATGCAACATCGCTCCAGAAAACCATATGACAAGCGTTTCCTCATCCTCAATTATACTTGTTTACAAAATTAAAACTATACCATATTTGGTCAAATCTATGATAGCACATATACTCACATTTGTTTATGTGCACTCATATATATATTTTCCCTCAATGTATGCACATTTATGCTTATGTACTCTAGAACATATTGCCCCTAATCAATTAATTTTCCAATGTTTTATTTATTCACATATAAGCAAATTTCTCAACAAGACATATAAAAAGCATTTGTGAAGTATTACAAAAGATAGGGTAAGAAAATCTCCCTTAAAAATTTCAATCCATGATTAAGATTTTCTCTGAGCTCACTATTGATTTAATTTATAAAGACATTGCTAATCACACCATATCATCAATAATAAATTCTTCACCCATGTAACAATTTGATACCTATACATATAAGAAAACTTGCTACTTTATATCACTTACTTCTTAAAAGCAAATTCAAAATTAGAGTGAGAAAACCACCTTATTGTTAGAGGAATTTGATTTTCTATGCCCAATAGCTAGTGTTGCACCTTTTTTTTTTGTAAGTGTGGTTCACGAACACCCTGGTCAGTGAGTGGTCACTACGTCCACGAAAAATCTAGGCTAATCGCCCCTCGGCCTACTGGCAAGACCTAACCCCAAGGGCTTCGGGAAGATTCGACCTTGTGACCTCCCGATGGTGAGGCACAGTTTTTGACCAACTGAGCTAACCCTTGGGGCTTTCTAGTGTTGCACTTATTATTCCAGAATATACATTTTTTTACGTTATGTTAGGATTCCTTCAGATTCTATTTAATCCTTCCAATTAGCTTTCATTTCGTTGAGTAATCCCAACCCAAACATCATTTGTTTGTCATACTTTATAGCTTCCTATATTGTCTCATTTTTTGTTGTACTAAGCTTCAAATGGGCTCATTCACATGGGGGCGTGATGCCTATTATTATTTGCAACTCTACCTTGTTCAACACTCAGTTTTGTGGCTTATCCATCACCACCAGGATGGATTCATGTTATTTCACTGTCCCTTGCAATTCCATAGCAAATTCCACGGTCATAATATTCCACTCATGTTAAAGAGTGATTAAGGCTGTAAAAAATCACTTAGATTTTTATGCTTTGCCATGCCTTGATGACATTCCCTACATCCAAGTAGGTATTCAACAATATCCTTCATTCATGCCATGCATGAATATCATCTGATTGCGAATATTGTTTTTTGGTAGCTTGAGTAACACAATATGCATCTCATTTGGGATGGGCTTCCTCCCTTAACTCTGAGTTGAGAGTAAACAATCAAGTTGTGTCCATGATAATTCCATCTAGTTACTACATGGAATCCCTCATACCTCTATTAGACATCCTTAATGCAAACGCTCTTCACCTTAAGGTAGTGTTCATTTATCCAAAAGCTTCAACCACACTTCTTTATAGGTTGATTGAATCATATGATATGCATTCATTATTGAAGGCACCAAAAGCCTCGTGCACTTTCCTTTTTACGTGCTTGATCTCCAAGTCAATCTACAAGGTAATTTTATCCAATCCTCATGGTTAACATTGAAACAATAATTTGAGAGTATTATGCTATATCCTTGGCTTTGGTTGTGCATCAACACTTTAATGCACACACTAGACAAGTAGCCTCCATGATTGTTTAATACCCTTTTTTCACCTTATATACTCATATATGTATCCTACATGTTTTCACTTCCAAGTTCAATTAATCTTGGAGGTCACTCCTATTGACATTATTTTTCCAAAACCAAGCCAAAAAGCTATATGCTATTGAATATTTTGAAATGTTAGAAACACTTTCTTATAGACTACATATTCAATTATGTTATACTCTATAAGATATTTCCAAATATTGTGATTTTTCCTCAATCAATTTTATAGCTATTTATTACACCCTTTTGAAATTAGCAACTTACTCCATTTTCTGCATTGGTACAAATTGAGGTCAACGTCTCATTCCTATCACCAATGGAGGTGTTGAACCCCTAACTCTTGGTCCCTTACATTGCTATTGCTATATTATTGTTGTAATTATGGATTGGCACATTATTGTTTGTAAACTTTATAAAGAAGGTTGCACCCTCAAAATGAGATTGTTATTCATTCACACTTTTACTCGATTTAAGCATGGTATTATTGAATTAGGTCTACTTATTCTCATTGGGTTATTTGGTACATAAAATTTAGTATTGATGTACATAATCCTTGATTTGACTCCTTAAAATGAGCCATCTTACTATTTTCTTTCAAACTATTTCTTTGGAATTGCATGTAAATTTCAAGGCTTAAAAAGGTGCATGAACTTAAAATGATAATAAATGTTCATTAGAGGTTTAGTTTGTAGTGCTTTAAAAAGGTTTACAAAGGGGAACCATAGGAGAACCATAGGAGAATATATAGGAATAATTTGAGAATAAATTTTTGCACAAATACCATTATCATGGGGAGAAACAACACTATATTAGAGCAATAAAAGTGGTCCAACAACATTCAAAAAGAAATTATGGAATTCCTCATAAATGAGAAACATATGTTAATAAATATTGCAACTTGGTGTTAGGTTAATCTTGAAGCGATATTAGAGAGATTATAAGGATAACTTTGTTTAATCAATCCAGAGTTTACCACATATAGTTCACTTGCCTATGGTATTGGGTAGCCCATGCTATTTTCCATGGCATTTGATGCGATAAAAGCCTATTTATAATTTCTAGATACTCCATTTTAATGTGCATCAATTGGCCAACTTGCTTGATTAGTCAAGGAGAATGAAGATACCTTTAAATGTTGGTTTTTCTAGTGAAGTGTTTTCCAAGTAAATCTCTCATACATGCGTTTGCTCATATTTCTTCACTTCCAGTATTTGATTTTAATATGGAATTAGAACTGCGCTTGTGGGAGGATTAGAAATCCAGTGTTTGTGGAGATGTGATTTTAGGCTTTCATTGTTAGTAGATTTTTAACTCTTCATTGATATGTGTGGCCACTATGTTTGGTGAGCATATATGTGTAAACTTTATTGTGTGGAGCATCTTATTAAAAGCTTGGTCAACCATCTACACTGTTTAGTGTGAAATAGAGGTTGCATGAAAAGGTTTTGACAAAGAAAGACAAGTAAATGAAAGCATCTTTATAAAGAATTTTGTTTGGCGTTAATTTTTTGATATTATAGTGAGTGAGCAAAAATATGCATTTTCTATAATTAAAAAAATCAACACTCTCTTAAATTAAAAATAAAGTAAAATATATACCTTTCTAAAACTTATAATCAAATTGCATAACTGTGAATTTAAAATGAAAATTTTGAACTCAAGTTTCCATGATCCATAATTTGTATGAAACAAAATTTTAGATAATAATCATATAAAAAAAATATCCTCATTTCCCACCAACCAATCTGGTTCATAGAGTTCCTATTCAAGACATGATTATTATATTACCTTCCTAAAACTTATAATGGAATTGTATAACTGAACTTAAAATGAAATTATTATATTATACACGTTGAAGTGATTGAATTGACAAAGTTCAGGTGCCGCATGTTGAGCAATGTCTTTCACAGCCTTGAATACAAGTCAACAAGGGTGTTGTTTTTCTTGTTTTTTTTTCAACGATGGTGTTGTTTTTCTGGTCTTTTTTCAACGACGGTGTTGTTTTTCTTGTTTTTACTATGAATAGTGTGTTTGCCAGGGTGTTTGAATATTGGCAAACACTGGTTTATCGAAATTTAGCAATGTGTTCACAGCCTTGAATTACAAGTCAACGGTGATGTTGTGGTTCTTGTTTTTGTCAACGAAAAGCGTCGGCTATGTTTGAATGGTGGCAAACAGTGCTTTATCAAAATTTAGTTATACAACTCTAGTGTCACGTGTTTTCCATAAAGCTAATTAATCAACTTAACATTTAGTATGGACATTCTTTTGTGGATTGCAGATTTCCCGAACTTTATATGGATTTATTGATAGCATGAAAATTATGTGGGTGGATTGATTTACCAGAGTTCTCCAAAGAGTTAGAGTTAGTGTGTTGCTTTTTGCGAACTTTTTATAGAACTCTTAATAATGAATTGATAACTAATTAGAACAAGGATTGCATGCAATGGCAGTCCTTGCCGGTTTGAAACCACATTTTACATTTGCGATAACGCAGATCTAGGGTAATTAAGGAATTTGCAAAATGTATATAATAGATAAGACAGAGTCAAGCATTATTGTCAAAGTTATTATGCACAAAAACATCATTGTCAACGCTGAACCCTGCCGGATCACTCATTGAACCTTGCCCGAGTTCATGTTGAAATTGTAATTTCCACTGCAGCGCTGTCCAGAATCCACCATGGCAACAGCGACTGCAAACATCGTTTATTTCCGAAAACCACCTGTTCTCCATCGCACCACCTTTCTCGCAATGGTGGTATTTTCTCAAACGGCTCCGATCACATTCACTACCTGACGCATGTCCACAACAACTTTTCCAAAACCACTTTTCATCGGAGCGTAATGTTCGTTTGGCTTGACCAAGCAATAACCGTCCGATTGAAAGGAAGGCTGTCCACCGTGCGATCGAACCAAAGTTTGTTGTACAGGTCTGCACCACATTGCGTGAAGTGAAATGGAATTTTTGTTTGACCTCCGTATGACTGACAAAACCGTATGCAAGGCTGACTGAATCAATTTACCGCCATGCTGAAGTAATTGAAGAAATTAATTGAAATGTACTGTGGTCAGTAAATGTTGGTAAAGTCTTCAATTTTCTTTAATGAACGGGAGTTGTTCGTTTTAGGGTAAAAGTAAAACAAAGTTTGTTGTTTTTTTTTTGTATGAAATGAAAAAAGGGCGCAGCAGCGCGAGCTTATGAATGAAACTTTTATGCACAGCAGTGCAGAGATTGAAATGTATTTTTTTTGTTCATGATATATGAAATGAGATACACACAGCAATGTGAATGTAAGTGTTGAGCAAACGAGGGGGAGCACGCAGCAGTGTGAAGCAGGGTGAATGTAATGTAATGTGCAAGCAATACGCAACAGCGTGAGTATGTTTGTAGTTTGTTGGTGAGAAAACAAAAGGGAATGCGCAGCAGCGCGACGGTCATTTTTTTTTTTTGGTTGAGTATGTATGCAATGTAATGTAATACATGCAGCAGCGTGTATGTTTTGTTTTTGTTGTGAAAACAAAGGGGAGACGCAGCAGTGCGTATGAAAGGAAACAGAGACAGAGTTCCTTTTGGTGTAATGCACAACAGTGCAGATACAATGCTCCATCTCCGTGGTGGCTTTTAGATTGACTGTTGTGTCACAATATAATCTGGTGATGTTTAGGGGTTTTCTTTCTTAATGCATTTTATGTATGCATGTGTTCATTGTTGTTGTTTTGTATGTAATGAGAGAGGGCAATACGCACTAGAAGTGTGAGAATGAAAAAGGTTGTTGTTTGTTGAAAAGGAAGAGCGCAATACGCAGCAGCAACGTGAAGGGGAAAAACGCACATCAGTGCGAATGTATGTTATTTTGTTGGATGAAATGTAATGCCTCGCAGAAAATATAAAAGCAATTTTTACACAACAGTAAATGTATGAAAAATTTACACACAACAATGTAAATCTTTTCAAGAAGAGACAAAGTAAATTTTGTGTGGCACTGAAGTGTTCCCTGGTTGTAATCCCTCTGTTAAGAGGAAGATGCTTTTGTAACAGCAGTTGTGAAATCCCTCTGTGTGAGGAAGATGCTTTTTAACAGCAGTTGTGAAATCCCTCTGTGTGAGGAAGATGTTTTTTTTTGTAACAGCAGTTGTGAAATCCCTCTGTGTGAGGAAGACCTATTTTGTAACAGTCAGGCTTATAAATGAATAGAAGTTTTTTTTGTGTTGCTGAAACTCTGTCCTCAGCAAAACAATTTTTAGCTTCCATGTGCTAAGATCCTGTGGTTAAAATAGAGCATTTTATCTGCTCTATTCAAGTTATTTTGTTTTGGAATTAAACAGAAAATTCCCATCATGGTATCAGAGCTTGTCCAGGCTCTTTGAAGGTGTCAAAGAAGTTGAATGAAGGACTTCTTGCTGCAACAGATTCTCCAGCAGAGTGAAGACTCAATCGAAAAAATCCAAGGTATTCCTCAAGCCAATTATTTAAATACTTGACTGTATTTTGAAGCATAGTTAAGAGTGCAAGAATGGCGAGGTCAAGGAAGAAAGTCTCCAATCCTCCTAAGGATGTGTCTCCCTCTACTACTAAAATAGAAGACAATCAATTTGAAAGCATTCTATTTGAGGCTCCAAGGCTCAATGGGAACTTTTATATATGGGAAGCAAGAATGAGGACTTTCTTACAGTGTCAAGGGATTGAATTTTGGGAATCAGTGATTGATGATAGCAGGATGGATAGAGAATCCAAGGAGTACAATGCAAAAGCAGCAAAGACAATCTTGAATGGGCTACCTGATTCTGTAAAGAAAAATCTAGGAAAATGTTCATCAGCAAAGGATATATGGGACAAACTTCATGACCTTCACTCAAAAGGAGCACTAGCCATAACCATCAATCAAAAAGGAGATCCTGAACCCATCATAGAAGCTGAAAATGAGAATGATGACATCAAGGCTGAAGCAGACCTAGAAGATGAAAAGAATGAAAAGGACTTTGTAGAATAACTTCTCGCTCAACTTATGGCTGCCATGGAAGAGACTAACAATTTGAAAAAGGAAAATGAGGCACTTAAGAAGATAGCTCCAGTTGGTAACCAAGATCAAACAAGGAAGAAAGTTGACCTCATCAAGCTTCAAGTACAAGAAAGGGATGAAGAGCTTGCCAAGCTTAAGAAGGAATTTCATCAAAGCAAAAGGAAGCATCATGAAGAAGTCATATCCATGACAAATCAATTGAATAAAGCAAAGAAGCAACAAGATGCCTTGTCAAGTCAACTTGAACAAAGGCACAAGAGCGTGAACAAACTTGAAGAAGAGATTGGCCAGTACAAGGTAGAGGTCTCCTCCCTTAAGTCTCAATTACAAGAAGCCAGTAAACAGGCACAAGAAGCTGAGAAGAAAATGGAGAGCAGTCAAGCAAAGAATGAAGAAATCTTCAAAATGAAGTCAGATATCATCTCCCTTAAAATAGTAGCAGCTGAAGCTACTCGTAGCAAGAAAGAAACTGAGGAACAACTTGCAAAGAAGAATAATGAGTGTGAAAGATTGGAAGAAGATATTGTCCTCCTCAGAAAAAATGTTGAAGGGATGAAAAAAATCATGAAGAGCTCTCAAGCCTTGGATGACATGCTCAGCTATCACAAATGTCCATCTGATAAATTAGGACTCGGGTATGCAGGTGAACCCTCAAACAAGAATGAAAATGCTTTAAGAAAAAGAGATGTGAAGAAGCCAGAAAGAAATTGTGATGCTCCTAGTTCCAACAAAGGCAAGGAGAAAAATCAAGGCTACAACAGAAGAAATCCTAGTCCAAGAAGAAATCTTGCTCCAAGTAGAAAACCAGCTCCAAAAAGAAATGTAGATGATGTCAAAGAGGCAAGAGGCAATGGTTATCATCAAAGGATCTCAAGGCAGAAAGGCTTCAGAAGTACATCAAGGAAACCTCCATCTCCCAGGTACCAACGTTCATTTTTTGGTTATTGTTATTCTTGTTCAAACTTTGGTCATATGGCAAAACACTGTAAAGCATCTCATAGAGATAGATGTTATAGTCTCCGATAACCTCCAAGAAACAATTTTACAGGAAGAAATCATGAAATCTTATTCATGAACAATGTAGAATGCTTCAAGTGTCATAACATTGGTCATATGGCACGTGATTGTAACTTAACATGGGCTCTTACACAAGCTAGAACCATGCAAAAGAAGAAAGTTACACAAGTATGGAGAAGGAAGGAAATACAGTGCTAAAGTCCCTTGAGCTCCCCAGCCAATCTAAGCTTTTTTTTTGAGATGACTCTGCCAAAAGGAGACGATGCATACAGTTAAGGGGAGCCTGTAATTCTTGATCATTATCGCTGAGAGTAAATGACCCACTGATATTCCCAGAAAGCACAAGTGCAGATCATGCCCCAATGGATATAGCCAGCTGCAAAGACAATACTCTTATTCTCCAGAACAGTAACCAGGCATAGTTTTGTGGCTCAAGATTGATTGGAGTGCTTGAGCACAGCGTGAAAGCGATGAAAGGAACGCTGATACAAATAGGCAGAAAAGTTTTGAGTTATTGATGAAATGTCTGGGTATGACTGATAGCCCAACAGTTGAAATTAAAGGGGAAAACCGCCTGTTCTCCATCGCACCGCCTTTCTCGCAATGGTGGTGTTTTCTCAAACGGCTCTGATCACATTCACTGCATGACGCGTGTCCACAACAACTTTTCCAAAACCACTTTTCATCGGAGCGTAATGTTCATTTGGCTTGACCAAGCGATAACCGTCCGATTGAAAGGAAGGTTGTCCATCGTGCGATCGAACCAAAGTTTGCTGTACAGGTCTGCATCACATTGCGTGAAGTGAAATGGAATTTTTGTTTGACCTCCGTATGGCTGACAAAACCGTATGCAAGGCTGACTGAATCAATTTACCGCCATGCTGAAGTAATTGAAGAAATTAATTGAAATGTACTGTGGTCAGTAAATGTTGGTAAAGTCTTCAATTTTCTTTACTGAACGAGAGTTGTTCGTTTTAAGGTAAAAGTAAAACAAAGTTTGTTGTTGTTTTTTTTGTATGAAATGAAAAAGGGGCGCAACACTGTGAACTAAAATGCGCAACAGCGCGAGCTTATGAATGAAACTTTTATGCACAACAGTGCAGAGATTGAAATGTATTTTTTTTGTTCATGATATATGAAATGAGATACACACAACAGTGTGAATGTAAGTGTTGAGCAAACAAGGGGAGCACACAGCAACGTGAAGCAGGGTGAATGTAATGTAATGTGCAAGCAATGCACAATAGCGTGAGTATGTTTGTATTTTGTTGGTGAGAAAACAAAAGGGAATGCGCAGCAGCGCGACGGTCATTTTTTTTTTTGGTTCAGTATGTATGCAATGTAATGTAATAAATGCAACAACGTGTATGTTTTGTTTTTGTTGTGAAAACAAAGGGGAGATGCAGCAGTGCATATGAAAGGAAACAGAGACAGAGTTCCTTTTGGTGTAATGCACAACAATGCAGATACAATGCTCCATATTCGTGGTGGCTTTTAGATTGGCTGTTGTGTGACAATATAATCTGGTGATGTTCAGGGGTTTTCCTGCTTAATGCATTTTATGTATGCATGTGTTCATTGTTGTTGTTTTGTATGTAATGAGAGAGGGCAATATGCACCAGAAGTGTGTGAATGAAAAAGGTTGTTGTTTGTTGAAAAAGAAGAGCACAATACGCAGCAGCAACGCGAAGGGGAAAAACGCACAGTAGTGCGAATGTATGTTATTTTGTTGGATGAAATGTAATGCTCCGCAGCAAATGTAAAAGCAATTTTTACATAGTAGTAAATGTATGAAAAATTTACACACAACAGTGTAAATCTTTTCAAGAAGAGACAAAGTAATTTTTGTGTGGAACTGAAGCATTCCCTGGTTGTAATCCCTCTGTTAAGAGGAAGATGCTTTTGTAACAGTGGTTGTGAAATCCTTCTGTGTGAGGAAGATGCTTTTGTAACAGCAGTTGTGAAATCCCTCTGTGAGGAAGATGTTTTTTTTGTAACAGCAGTTATGAAATCCCTCAGTGAGAGAAAGACCTATTTTGTAATAGTTAGGGTTATAAATGAATAGAAGTTTTTTTTTGTGTTGCTGAAACTCTGTCCTCAGCAAAACAATTTTTAGCTTCCCTGTGCTAAGATCCTGTGGTTAAAACAAAGCATTTTCTCTGCTCTGTTCAAGTTATTTTGTTTTGGAATTAAACCGAAAATTCCCATCAGTTCATCCGGTTGCTATTCACAGCTGAAGTCCTCTCGGGATGAAGGGAACAGGCACTGTTGTAGGACTTCAAACACTACAGAGAATGCAGAAATGTTTTCATTGTAGCTACCCAAATAAGATAATAATCACAGCAAACCCCGGTACGCTTGGGAACAAAGGTTAGACAACGTTCATCAGATCCTTGAACATTTGCAAACTTGCTAAAAGATTTGTCCATTCAAAACATTCAAGAATCGATGCAGATATGAGCCATAGGAAAAAGAGCTGTACATTATAAAGACTACACCATCAGCGATTTTTCCAACCTTTCATCGAATATTTCCAGGCTGAAAACAAAGAAGGAATACAATGGGCAGTCACAAAAAGCTGCCTCTCATGATTCGTGCACTGGGAATCAAATTCCTTTGTGATAGTTGTTGCAAGTCGTGGACTTTGAACAACATTTACTTTATTGGAATGTTCTGTAGTCACATTTCTTCTAGTGACAGAACCTACAGTAGAACTATGTGACATAACTATCTCTAAGAAGTGTTTTTACTAAAATAATTCAAAACAATTGCTTGCACTACAAGGGCAAACTGAAAATTCTTGAACCAAGGGAAAAACAAAACAAGGTAACATAATTTCTAATCTTTTACAATTACCTAATTTTTTTTGGATATGCATTTCACTTGAGACAACATCAAGAATAAAATGCCGAAACAGGTCAATGGGACTGAAAGTACAATCCAGTAGCAACATATAGCACTAATATTCAAACTATTTATAATGAAAACAAATTCATTTCCACGCATTTTCTCCTCTCAAATTTGTTGAGTTCTCACTTACTTTTCCCACGTTTACCCGTTGTTGTGGCTGAACATGTTTCATAGTAACAAGCATGCCAGTGCATTGATTAGCCCTAAGCATTGACTCACATAATATCATAAGCAATAATCAATGAAATATGATGACATATGTAATAATGGAAGCCGTGCATCAAATGTTATCCTCACACAAGCAGTAATCATCCTGGTCTAATGATACATATTCCAACCATCAGTGATTAAGAACTTAGCATTAACGGGATTAACTACTACTTATTGAACATGAATAAAGAGCGTAATTACATATATAAGGAAAGGAATTACAACCATGTCTCTCTATGAAAAAAATGAGTCCGAACGGCTTTTCCATCCTTTTTTCCTCTAACATGATGAGAACATCTATAAATGAGAACCATGACGGAGCCTGAAAAGAAAATCCAAGATCTTCAAAACATATTTTGGTAATAGATGAATACGAAATATGCTAGTAGTTTTCTCAACCTTTCATTTAGGACCTCAACATCCTGCTGCTCCTGGTTGGCTCGGTGAATCCCCCGCTCTACACCAATGTGGCGACTATGGTTGCTTCTCCTGGTTGGCTCGGTGAATCCCCCACTCTACAGCAATGTGGCGACTATGGATGAGGTTCTAGTTGAATCATGTCAAGTTTAGTCACAGTACTTACTAACTAAAAATAACCTTATGATCTCATTCTTCCAGTAAATTAAAAAAAAATGTAATTAAGGAATAAGTAAAGTTAAATTAAACCAAAACAAAACCAAATCAAGTGGATCTTGCATGCAATAGCCAAGTGGTTGCCCCTTCTGGATCTTTGGCCTTTTGCTCTAACATGAGACTGTTGGTATCAATTGTTGGGTTGTGTTATATTCTTTCCACGACTAACCCACGTAGTTAAACGGGGGGTTAGAGGGGGGTGGTAGCCCCCCTTCGTTGCGCCGATTGCGCAGCGGGGGGGTCACAGGGGGGGCGGGTAGCCCCCCTCTACGGGGTCCGGGGCAGCGCCCCGGGAAATTTTTTTTTGGACCCTATATTAGGTTGGGCGAACCTACCTATGGTTTTGTGCATGATTTTCGCACATGGTATTGGACGCGATGGTTTTTCGGTCCATGGTATTGGATGCTTCGGCATGTATAAATATGTATTGTAACATTGAAAGGAATATAATGAAAAATCAAGCTGGTAGTCCCAGTTTTGGGATCCAGGGAAAAATCTCTGTGCATATGTGTTTTATGGGTTATGTTCTCGCATTGTTTATTTTCTTTGTTTAAGAATTCATATGCAGGTAATTTCTGTACAGGGTTAAAACCTACATTTGGTATCAGAGCTGTTTGGCTTCAAGGGGACGCCTTTGTTGCTGAGGGGTTTCGCTCGGGCCTGTGGTAGACCCTGTTCAGTGGGAGATCTGCGAGATCGATTCTGGTGGTGAAAGAAGATGGCGAGCAGTGGAAAGATCGAGATTGAGAAGTTCAATGGTCAGAGTTTTGAGTTATGGAAACTCAAGATGGAGGATCTGTTGGTCGATAAAGATCAGTGGATCGCGGGTACTAAACCATCGGGAGTGACCGATGAAGAATGGAAGAAATTGGATCGGAAGGAAAAGAGCACAATACGATTGTGTGTCTCAAATTTAGTATTGCTGAATGTATCAGGGGAAGCTACGACAAAGGCTTTGTGGGTCAAGTTAGGGACTTTGTACCAATCTAAGTCTCTGGTGAATAAACTGTTCCTGCGGAAAAAGCTGTATAACCTGAGGATGAAAGATGGAGACTCGGTGACAGAGCATCTGAATGCGTTTAATACTGTGGTAAGTCAATTATTATCTGTTGATATTAAAATTTCAGATGAAGATAAGTGCATCAGTCTATTGTGTTCTCTACCAGATTCGTGGGATAGTCTGGTTATTGCAATAGGTAGCAATGCAACTGCTTTGCAGTTTGATGAAATAGTCTCAGCCTTGCTGACGGAGGAGATGAGACGGAAGAATATGGACAACCAGAATGGTGATGCCTTGTCTGTACGAGGACGGTCCCAGAACAGAAACAAAAATAAGTCATCGAGTGGGAGATCTAAATCTAGAGGGAGATCTAAATCTCCAGGAAAACCTACAAAGGTGGTGTGCTGGAAATGCGGAAAGGAAGGGCACTTCAGAAGGGATTGTAAATCTAAAGCTCCTGATAAAGGAAAGGGATCTGATGATGCTCCTTCTGCAGAGGCGAAAACCACCTCAGATGAAGGTGGGGATGTGTACTTGGCTTCTTCAAGTACACATGTAGATCATGAGGCATGGTTGATTGACTCAGGTGCATCCTTTCACTTCACTCCCCATAGAGAGTGGTTCTGCGAGTATGAGAAATACGATGGTGGTGATGTCTTCTTAGGAGATGATAGGAAGGCTAGAATCATTGGTCGGGGAAAAGTAAAGTTTAAGTTGCAAGGTGGAAGGGTTAGAACACTTCCGGGTGTTCTACATATTCCTGCATTGGCCAGAAATCTGATTTCTGTAAGCAAGTTGGATGATGCAGGTGTAAAGACGGTGTTCAAGAAAGATACCTGCAAGATGGTTCGAGGAGCACTGATATTGATGCGGGGAGTTCGGATTGGAACTCTGTACAAGCTGCAAGGTAGCACTGTTGTTGATGGGTGCAATAGTTCTATGGTTCCTGAAAATAGAGTAGAAAATCTAGTGGTCTCTGGAGAGAAGACGATGTTGTGGCATCAAAGGCTTGGACATATTGGAGAGAAGGGCCTTCGAATACTTCATGGTAAAGGTATGGTAGAAGGTATGAATGATAGCTCTCTGGATTTTGATTTCTGTGAAAATTGTGTGTATGGGAAGCAGAATCGAGTGAGTTTCCCCTCTGGTGGTAAGAGGACGAAACAGATATTAGAGCTTGTGCACAGTGATGTGTTTGGACCTGTGAAGGTTCCACCACTGGGTAAGTCTGTGTACTATGTATCATTCATAGATGACTTCTCAAGGAATACATGGATATATTTCCTTAAGAAGAAATCTGAAGTCTTTGACAGGTTTAAAGAATTTAAGGCTCTGGTGGAAAATCAGACAGAGAAGAAGATAAAGGTGCTGAGGACAGATAATGGTGGAGAATTTTGCAGCAAGGAATTTGAAGAATTTTGTAAGAAGTGTGGTATAGCACGGCAGAAGACTACTCCATATACACCTCAGCAAAATGGAGTCGCAGAAAGAATGAACAAGACGTTGATGGAAAGGGCAAGAAGCATGCTCAGTGGTGCCGGGTTAGGACAGGAATTCTGGGCAGAGGCGGTGGATATTGCACGTTACCTGATCAACAGATCACCCTCATCAGTGTTGGAGGATAAGGCTCCACAAGAAGTATGGACTGGTAAGAAACCCTCTCTTTCACATCTGAGGGTATTTGGATGTGATGCATATGTACATGTTCCAAAGGAGAAACGAACCAAGTTGGATAGTAACTCTGAAAAGTGCATCTTTATTGGGTATAAGGATGGTTTAAAGGGTTATAAGCTTTGGAATCCAGTCACACGGAAGGTTGTGTATAGCCGAGATGTGGTGTTCAGAGAGGTAAAAGATGTTATTCAATCTGAAGTCCAACCAAAGGAACTTGAGAAGATAGAGTTTGAGCCAAAGGAGGAAGAATCAGACTCTGCAGCAGAGGAGGAATCAGAAGATGAAGAGCCACAAACTCCGGCTGTGAGAAGATCAGGTCGAGAAAGAAGGCAGCCAGAAAGGTATAGTCTATCTGCTTTCAGTTCAAATTTTGCTTTGTCTGTTACTGATGATGATCCTAGAACTGTGAAGGAAGCAATGGATTCAGAGGATGGAAAACTCTGGAAAGAGGCCATGGTTGATGAAATGGCATCTTTGCACAAAAATGAGGCTTGGGATCTGGTAGAGTTGCCGGCTGGAAGGAAACCCACTGGTAGCAAATGGGTGTTCAAGAAGAAGACTAATGCAGAAGGAAAGGTGGAGAAATACAAAGCTCGGTTGGTAGCAAAAGGTTATTCCCAGGTGCCGGGAATTGATTTTGGTGATATTTTTTCTCCTGTTGCCAAGGTAGCTTCTATTAGATTACTTTTATCTGTTGCTGCTGCTTTTGATTTTGAGGTAGAACAGATGGATGTGAAGACAAAATTTCTTCACGAGGATTTGGAAGAGGAAATCTACATGAGGCAACCTGAAGGCTTTGCGGTGAAGGGTAAGAAAAAACTGGTATGCAAGTTAAAGAAGTCTCTGTATGGGTTAAAACAGTCACCAAGGATGTGGTATCAGAAATTTGATACATTTATACGGGGACTTGGCTTCACCAGAAGCAAAGCAGATCATTGTGTGTATTTTAAATTAATTGGTGACCGTGTTATTTATCTGGTCTTGTATGTGGATGACATGTTGCTGGTTGGAAATGACAAAGAAATTATCCAGGATTTGAAGACCCAATTGTTCTCCAAATTTGACATGAAAGATCTTGGTGCTGCAAACTATATTTTGGGCATGGAAATTAAAAGAGATCGGGCAAAGAGGAAGCTCTGGTTAAACCAGAGGAAGTATGTCGAGACAATACTGCAGAGGTTTAATATGCAGGATAGTAAACCGGTGAAGGTTCCTATTCCTGTAGGTGTGAGGTTATCTGCTGAACAGTGTCCCAAGACACAAGAAGAGGAAGAGGACATGTCCCGTGTTCCATATGCAAGTGCAGTCGGTAGCCTGATGTATGCAATGGTCTGTACTAGACCAGACATTGCACATGCAGTGGGAGTATTGAGCAGGTTTATGTCAAAACCTGGGAAGGAGCACTGGACAGCAGTGAAGCGGGTTTTCTGGTATTTGCGTGGCACTAGTGATTATGGTTTGTGCTACCAAGGAAGACCAGGATTGGACAGAGTGTTGGATATTCATGGTTTTGTTGATGCAGACTGGGCTGGAGATCTGGATCAGAGAAGATCTACAAGTGGGTATGTGTTTAACCTATTTGGAGGTGCAGTCAGTTGGATGAGTAAGAAACAATCTGTAGTGGCACTATCAACTACAGAGGCAGAATACATGGCAGCCACTCATGCAAGCAAGGAAGCAGTTTGGTTGCAGAGATTGTGTTCAAGTATGGGGTTAGTACAGGGAGCTATAAGAATAGACTGTGACAGCCAAAGTGCAATTTTCTTGGCAAAGAACCCTGCTTATCATTCAAAGACAAAGCACATTGATGTTTAGTATCACTTTGTGAGGGATATGATAGAAGACAAAAAGGTGTTGCTGGTAAAGGTGGACACTTTGAAGAATACTGCAGATGCATTGACAAAATCTGTGAGCTCTGAGAAGTTCTCTTGGTGTAGAGAAACAATGGGTGTTTCAGGGCTGGAAAAATGACTAAGCTCTCCTGTGGCCCCTTGTGGAAAGAAAACAACAAGTGGGAGATTGTTGGGTTGTGTTATATTCTTTCCACGACTAACCTACGTAGTTAAACGGGGGGCGGTAGCCCCCCCTGTCCGGGGGGTTTGAGGGGGGCGGGTAGCCCCCCTTTACGGGGTCCGGGGCAGCGCCCCGGGAAATTTTTTTTTGGACCCTATATTAGGTTGGGCGAACCTACCTATGGTTTTGTGCATGATTTTCGCACATGGTATTGGACGCGATGGTTTTTCGGTCCATGGTGTTGGATGCTTCGGCATGTATAAATATGTATTGTAACATTGAAAGGAATATAATGAAAAATCAAGCTGGTAGTCCCGGTTTTGGGATCCAGGGAAAAATCTCTGTGCATATGTGTTTTATGGGTTATGCTCTCGCATTGTTTATTTTCTTTGTTTAAGAATTAGTATGCAGGTAATTTCTGTACAGGGTTAAAACCTACATCAATTTTATGAAATCGATTTCCCTATCCGCCAATCTTTTGTTGCCCACAAACACCACCAATGCACAAATTTTGTTGTGTGCATTCACAACTTTAGCTGTATGTATTCACCAAGTGGGTTTTGCATGCAGTAGCCAAGTGGCTGCCACTTTTGGATCTTCGACGTTCTACTCCAACATGAGACTGTTGGTATCAATTTTATGAAATCGATTTCCCTATCTGCCAATCTTTTGTTGTCCATAAACACCACCAATGTACAACTTTTGTTGTGTGCATTCACAGCTTTAACTGTATGTACTCACGAGTGCACAACTTTTGTTTTCTGCATTTACTCGTATTGGAGCAAGCAAAATCAATTACAGTTTTATGGTGGTGATATGAAAGGAGGTAACATTCATTGGTCCGGTAAGCCAGGGAAAATCCTCTGGACATGCAAAGAAAGCTCAAACGATCCCTTTATGGTATTGTAGCAGAGCACGAGACAATGAAGAGGAATAAATAATGCTAATGCTCCCGAAAACTCCCATAACGCAATTAAATATTGCAATAGGGGTTCGACCTGGCAACCTATTTATCATGATTGAAGGTATGGGCTGAAATACTCTTAAATTTGAATCTCTGTTTGTAGAATTTGTCATTATTTCAGTTGAGTGTATAAAACACAATCTTTTCCCTTCAGAATGAGGGCAAGAGGATGAGGATATTGGAGGAAACATCATCTGGGCACAATTTAAAGGCTTTAAGATCCGAAAAGGGTGAAAAATTGAGGAAAAACGTTAAACAATTTAGGGTTTCTGGCGCATGACAGGGTTTGATATCCAAGGTTGAAGAAATGAGGGTTTCCGTAAAGGTCAATGCAGAAAATGTGCGGCGGAAAAATGATAAACATGCTTTCTTTGGCTAGGTGTATGGTTGTATAACCCTAGATCGCAGAAGTCAAATCTGTTATTTGGATCGAGGAGAGAAATTTGAACGCCATTTCTTTCATATGATACCTGAGGGGCCCGTTCCAGAGCCTACTTACGTTCCAAATAATGCATATCCAAAGCCAGTTCAAGTTCGACCAGCATCCCTTTGCTCGGGTCCAAATTCATCCGCAGTAGATTGATGAGCTGCCACCGTGACTTCTAGGGGAAAGGAATATCGACAAGCCCTAAGAGTTTCCACATGCTCTAGTGATGCTGGCACAGATGATATTTCAGATTCACTTGAGATTCAACCTCAAGGTAAGCCAGAAAAATTACAGTTATTAATACCCATTGATGAGTCACATAATTTCTGAATACATGTTTAGAACTCTATGTTATTGTAATCAGCAAGTCCCTGCAAGTACTCGGCATTGCGATCTAGCAACACAATATTTGAGTTTATAGACGACAGAGACATCACAATGAAACAATGCAGGCTATGGCTTCGGTGTAGATCAAAAGAACTCACCAGAGTTAGGAACGAGTACACAGTGGTGGAAGGCTCCTCACAGGGTTTTCCAGCTTGTCACATAAGCTTTCCACACGCTGTGTAAGCTTGGGTGATAAACACGGGCTCTGATAGGTGGTCAACATGCAAATATCTATATGAACAAATGTCTAAACGTTGATGCTGCTAGCTTAGGTGTTGGCTAGTCTTGCTTGCTTTGGTGGGTTACGCGTTGAATCGTGTAAATACAAACACAGTGACGTAAACTTTCATGTAAATATGATCAAAACTTTACATATCCAAGGAAACTTGACCTCCCAAACAAAACTTTCGATAATAAAAAAAAAGCGACGAATGTTTTTTTAAAACATTGGTTAAATGGATTGGTACGCCTAAATTAATACGAAATCAATTGATATCGCGGCAATAAGACGTCCAAAACAAAGCTTTCGATAAAACAAAAAATCGACGAAATGCTTTTTTAAAACATGGGTTAAATTGATGGGTACGCCTAAATTAATATGAAATCAATCAATATCGATCGCTATAGTCCCATGCTGGAGGCAGGGACTAATAATCTGATTATTAAAAATGAAAAAACACTGTTATTCTTGTCACGTGGAATATCAACTATTGAGAGCCTTAATAGAAAGGCAGTAGTCGACTATTGACCACATCATCGTTTAAATAGATCTTCTAAACTGTGGGCAACCAGAGTTCTCTACGTGCTCATTGTGAAAATTTGGTCTCAAATCTCTTCGTTGGCGCATGTGTTTTTTGTACTTCAATGCTTCATCCCCGTGGAGATTGCGAAAACAAGTGCATCCACACAACGATATCTTTTATTCGTGGTTTGTTGAGTATAATGTGATTTGGGAGCTTTGTAGTTGTTAACGAGTAGCTGATTGGAGTTCAAATTTTGGTGCAGGAGCTTTGTAGTTGTTAACGAGTGGTTGATTGGAGTTCAAATTTTGTTGCATGGGAAGTAAATTGCAAGGATTCAACCCAAGCACACTGAGGCCGTTTGCAAAATCGATTGTTTCATGTTGATTTTCTAGTTCATTAATGTAAGGTCTAATTTAGATTTTGGTGATAGAATTGAGGGTTTGTTGTAATATTGGAAATCTGGTTAACAAGATTGGTTCAATGTAACGTTAAAGAGAAGATATTTGTTTAATCATATTAAGTTGAATTGAATGTTTAATGTGTTTGGTTTTAGATTTATGGATTTATACAAGTTGTTTGACCATACTTATCTAATTGTGCCCTAGAGGAAGCTCTACAACTCAATGTAGATGTAATGTAAGGAGGAGTTCTACAACCCAATGTAGATGTAATGTAAATTTGTAAACAAATTTAAATCCCTGCTCAATTAAAAAATAATACTTAATATAGGGTAGATGTGTAGACTATGTAAACAACTTTAAATGTTGGCTCAATTAAAAAATAAAAAATAATAAAAAGTATAGGGTTTGTTACAATACCATGGGCCAATAGCATGACTTATCAATAACACATCCCAAAAACCATAAATTATTTCACAATCAAAATATTTTATAACAATATGACAAGATTCTTAACCATGGATATTCACTCCCACTTTATCATGGATATTATTAACTTGTAAATAGACTTTGTTACAATACCATGACTTATCATTACTACATGCCCAACAAACATAATTTATTTTACAATCAAAATATTATTCTTAACCATGGATAACCATGGATATTCACCCCCACTTCACCATGGATATTATTAACTTGTAAATAGATTTTGCTACAATACCATGACTTATCAATACCACATCCCCAAAAAACATAACTTATTTCACAATCAAAATAGTTTATAACAATATGACAAAATTCTTAACCATGGATATTCACCCCCACATTGCCATTGATATTATGAACTTGTGAATAAACTTTATTACAATACCACATGCCTAAAAATCATAACTTATTTACAATCAAAATATTTTATAACAATATGACAAGATTCTTAACTATGGATATTCACCCCTAATTTGTAATGGATATTATTAACCTGTAAATAGACTTTGTTATAATACCATGGGCCAATACCATGGTTTATCAGTACTACATGCCCAAAACTATAACTTATTTCACAATCAAAATATTTTTTAGATATTTTATTTTAATTTAATTTTATAACATTTTTTTAATTAGATCTAAAAGGAAAAAGGTTATAACTACTTTTGTGATATAAGGTTATACCTACTTTTGAGATATATTTAAAGTCTCCGTCTTTTTTACTATTAAAAATATTCCCATAGAAATTAAATCACAGTTTTAATAAAATTAAAATGAGAATATTTTTATAAAAAGATGTGAAATTTAAATAATATAAATAATATTATTAAGAAATAGCTTAGATCCATCTTAACTAAGGATCCAAGCAATGAGAGCAAGCAAAGTGACTAACAATAATAGAGGAAAGATAGTGCATTATTCTTTTAAGTTTTTCATTATTATTTTCTTTGACATGATTGATCCAAAATATAAGTTAATATTTTACAACCAATGGAGTTTTTTAAATTTAGAGAGATTTGGGAGAGAGAGAAGGAGAGAGGGAGAGGGAGAGAGAGATGTAGTTGGCGAGGGAGAGAGAGAGATGTAGTTGGCGGGGGAGAGAGAGGGAGGAATGAACAAAGACATAGAGAGATAGAGGTGGAGAGAGAGAATAAGTGACAAGGGAGAGAGAGAGAGAGAGAGAGGGAGGGAGGTAGCGAGGGAGATACTGAGAGAGATAGAGAGAGAGGGAGATAGAGGGAGGTAGGGAGAGACTAAGAGAGGGAGAGGGAGGGAGGTAGGGAGATACTGAGAGAGAGATAGAGGGAGAGAGAGGGAGGGAGGGGGGGAGATACTGAGGGAGAGAGAGGGAGGGAGGGAAGGAGGGAGATATTGAAAGAGAGAGGGGGGGAGGGAGGGAGATACTGAGAGGGAGGGAGGAAGGGAGGGAGATACTGAGAGGGAGGGAGGGAGATGAAGAGGGAAGGAGAGATAAATAGACAGATATGGAGAGACAATGTGTATGTTTTGAGGGTGAGATAGAGAGAGAGAGAGAATAAGAAAGAAACATAGATACAAATATAGACATTGTATAGCATTATATAACCAACCTAGATCCATCTTAACCCTGGATCTATCAAAATCTGAGAGGGATCAAATCTCTTGAGGTGTGAACCTTTCCTAAAGTTTTTCACTCAAAAAAGGGGTTTTCACTTCGAGAGATTTGATCCCTCTCGGCGCTTGATATATCCAGGGTTAAGATGGATCTAGTTCAGTATTAATTAAAAAATATGAATTTATATTATATTTTTCTTTATTACATTTTTCCATATAATCATGGGTATTGAAGAATTAAATGCAACCATGTCATTCTACTCATAGATATTGTGAAAAAATCTATAACCACAAATTTAAACAATAATTTTTAAACAATTATGGATCTTGAATTTGTTATAATGTTAGGGTTTTCTTTGGGAACATAAGAATTTTCTTCCAAGGTACTTATATAAATGTTACTTTGAACCTGATTTGTTATAATATATGATAGATGCTCCTAGTTTGTGATGTTAATAGGATAGTGGATCGCTGAAATAATCAGGTGGAAAGCTTCTACATGATTGAGATTACAAAAACATCTACAAGACATAAACACAGATCACTAATAATTTTCTTTCTCCAAATGAGCATACCTATGCTCAAGTGAAAAAATAAGCATGATCCCAAAATCAAAGACATTATGGATCTATGTAATGTATAAACAAAAAATCAGAATGATTAATAGTACATAATGGATCCATGTATGCCAATATGTGATGATGCCCATGAAAAATATAAAGTAGAGCCCATGTCAAAGTAGTCAAAGAAAGACCGAAATTGAATTAGAGAAGAAACAATGGTCATCACATGATGATGATCATTATCAACAAAGTATTTAAGTCATCATTGTATTTGAATGAATCAATTCAAAACTAAATTTGATGTAATAATACTAATACAAATGGCAATGCTGACAAATGAAATAAGTGGCAAATATCTTTAGAACATTGTGTCACCTATACCATTCAAAGAAATGCATTAGAGTCAAATATAGAAGAAGTTTATTATTTAATAACCAATAAGATTAATCACATTGAGTTGACAATGAATGTTAATCCTTTGAAGTGGATATGGTAGAGTGGAGCATTGAAGGTATCATCCAATCATGGGCCATTAAGAAAAACCATTGGTGAATGGAAGCAAGATCACCATTGATGAATGAAAGATTAAGGTACTAGAGAGTTTTTAGATCAAATTCATGAAGAAAATGTGTTGGAGTCGATAGGAGTAAACCCATCCAAGGAAAGGAAATTGTGTATCCATTTAACCAAACACATGGTGAAAAATAAAGTGATTTGTCTTTATGTTGAAGTCTTGGAATATGTTTGGAGAATTGTCGTTGAATGTGACTTTCCTTTACACAAAGTGCAGTAGTGTAGAGGAAAGATCATCTAAACAACAACCAATATTTTTAATTAGTTTGGCATGAGGCATCTCACCAATAATGAAAATGAGATTGAAGTTATCAATACAAAGCTTGGTTGTGTGAGTAGAGGTGTTGACATTAGGCACAAAAGGAATCACTTAGTTATGGATCAACAAAGAAAATACAATGTTGAACATATGGAAACAAAACAATGATAAAAGTAAGTTTAAGTTACTAAAAATATTTAACCCCTAAAGCATATGGGTCATAGTGAATAGGGGTAGACTTGCGAGATAAAGAGAAATGTGAATCTCTTTGACTAGCATGAGGTGTAAAGACCCAAAATCATAACTTACAAATTTTACATCAATCCATGCTATAAAAATATCAACACATAAATATTCATCTAGCTAGCACATAATTTACGAGATCATGAGATGAAAAAATTGCCTGTAAGCGATGATATTTCTTATTGGATAATTCAGAGTGGTTGCGCTATCTCGCTCCCACTGTCCGCAACACAGTTTTGGAGATGAATCATCACTCAATCGTAGGCTTTGCTGCACAAATTCGTTCTATAGTTGACCACCCCTGAGTCCTCAATCAAACTCTACTACCACTGGCTCCTTTGTCTCTCAACGTTCCCTTCCTGCAAGAATGAACGCTTCTCATCCCCCTTTTTAGCCATTAAATAGAACAAAATATTACAAAAATGGAAAGGGGATTGGAAAGGGTTCCACATGTACACAATCCATGTATCATCATGCCAACTTTTTTTTTTAATTTTTTAATTTTTTAATTTTTAATTTTTGTTAACTTTACTTATATTTACTATTTATAATTTATTTTTATATTTATTTATTCAAAACTTTAGTTTATTATTTGTTATTTTATTTATTTATATATTAATATTATTTTATTTATTATTATTATTACTATGGGGCATTACATACTCCCCCTCTTTAAGGGTATTCATCCCAAAATTAAGTTTATTCATGTACTCATTTATTATTTTATTTATTACCCCACAGTTTCCCAAAACCCTTTGTTGAACTAGTATACCAGCAAGCATCGAACGTTACATCACAAAACCGAGGAAATCACAAGGAATATCAAGCCTCTTTCCCAAATTTCGGAACCAAGCATATAGCCTCATTGGTCTATACCTTACCCGTAAGTCTGACACCAAGGCTTATGCCTCTTCTACCCCAAGTTAGGAATTCGTTCCCAGTACCCAATGATTCTGGGTATCTCGCAAATCTGGCCAAATTCCCTCCACAACTCACTGAGGTACACATCCCCAGGCATCGAAGTCCTCATACCACTTTTAGACTTCAACATCCAAATCCAATATTAGGCACTCATGTCACTCAAGATGATCCCATAGCCCCTTAACAACTATCCATCAAGAGTTGTACAAAGCACAAAAAAAACACTTATATATAGTGTTGATTGAGTCCATCCCTAGCCCATATGGTGTTATACATTCTCCCCCATAGATATGGTCTCCCACAAGATCATCGAATAAACTGACCCTCTTGGCCCATTTGTGGATTTCCTGTCAGTTACCACATCTCAACATGCAACCCATTCATTAGTTATAATCATAGAAAATAATCCATATACCAGATCATGCATATCATAACCATCATTAATATGCAACATCATTATCACAACAAAATAATTAATAAGCACCACATATGCATGACTTCATTAACCTCTCATTAGAACTATGTCCAATTACCACATACCATCATATAAACACAACATTATACTTTAACATTTCCATGTTGACATAACAAATAAGTGAAACCATAACCTCCTACATAGTACCATAGTGTACCAACAAAATTTAAGCAATTAAACATGATTTATATGTTTTAGAATTAAAAAAAGATCCATATAAGATAGGTATCTATGGTATACAATCATATGTAGTTCACCACACAATTAATAAAAAAATAAGGGTTTAGCCCATGGGGCTTTGGATTGACGGTGAATGGGTGCACTATTAAGGCACTTCTTGTGATAGGTCACCAATTCAAATCCCTCGTGGGTGCTTACCTATCAAAAAAAAGAAAAAAAAAAGAAATTCATGATGAATAACATGTGCCTCCTCCCATCGCCATCTCGAAGCCTCTCCTCGAATTTAAATCTCGATGATAAATTAAAACCCTATCAAACTAACCTATTCTTAATAAAATTGGGAATCAACACAAGCTTTAATCAAATTAAAGTTTTGTGCAATACATTCCATTCTAATTTGCCAAGCTTTTCTTAAATTTCTTAAATTTTTAATGAAATTTCCTAGTACAAGAAGTGCAAGGAAATTCACATCGCAATACATTCCCTTTTAATTTGCCAAACTTTTCTTAAATGGTTTAAATTTGTGATGAAATTTCTTAGTACAACAACAAAGAAATTTGCATTAATTTAATTGAAGAGATCATTTTTATACCTACGTTATATTGTTTTTGCTTTTTAGTAAGAAATAGTTGAATTTACAGTTTTGAAAAAATAAATATTAAACTTAATATTTTGAAAATTAAAAATAATTTTTTAAATTTAAATTTCTATTTTTTTATTAGTTTATATAGATGAAGTGCCTAATTTTATGGGATTATAAATAATATAAAACACATTTTAAAAATAAAACATCAATAAGAAACTATATACCACCAAATATCATCACACATATCAATGTCAATACTAAATTTCAAAAGAATATTATGAATTATAAATATTTGATTTGATATATTATCATTAAAATGTCTTATAATTAAAATAAGACTAATAATTTTTATTAATTTAATATATTATCATTAAACTATTTTATAATTAAAATGAATTAATAAATTTGATGAATTATATTTTTTTTTTCTTAATTGGTCTACTCCTATATTGATACAAAAATGTTATTACAGAGAGGCAGATGCCTCGAGAGTTCTAGCCATGGAGTTGGCATTCTTACAAAAAACACTTGACATTCTTACTAGAGAACCTGCGTATTGACTTACATCAGGATTTGTAGTATCTGAAAACATTAGATTCCGAATCTTGACAGTGACCAAAACTGACCCATACAGTGACCAAAAACTGACCCATACAGTGACCAGGACTGACTTGTAAACAGCTAGCTCTTGGACAGATACCAACATAAACATAAACATAAACAGACACCAACATATAAGAGAATGCTTCCCTCATAGTGGAGACCGACATATAGAGTTGACAGAGACCTGTTTCAGCGAGCTTACAAGCATGAAAACTATGTATCCAGAGGGAGTTGAACTTCTTTCTTCAGCAACTGACCAAAAACCAAAGGCACAGACTCATTCAATCTTCATCCGAGGTTGATGGCTGTTCTTCTACAATTCGGCACCCAAATTGGTCTGTGTCTTTGGAATCAGAAGGACGGGCCGCAGAACTTGAAGGGTCACCTCCCGCTGGTGTGCTGGGGCCAACATTTGCGTTTGAATTCATAATTGGCAAGCCACCTATATCTCGGTGCTGGGAAATGCTCTGGTCCGCCATGCGATGTTCCAGAGGAGCCCCAGGATTAACCTCCCCTGAACCCACAGCGCCCTCACACATCTCGACTGTAACTGAAACGATGAAGGATGAGTTTCCAAGAGAACAGGGAATGCGGAAGCGGGCTGTATGCGAGTGAGAGTGATGTGAACATACTTCAGCTATGACTTGCCCTCTTCCCCTACCCCTGCCACTTCTTGTAGTAGGATATCTGTTGCCGCCGAACTCCGAAGTGTCCAACGAGGGGTCCGATGTGGTAGAGGATGGCTGGCGGGAGACTCTGCCCCGAGAACTGCCCCATTTGCACCCCATTCTGGGTCGTTCTCTTGGCATTTTTTGAAGAGCAGGATTGACAAATGGAGAGGGAATGGCAAGGAGGCGACCGAGGAGTAGGCACACTAAATGTAATGGAGACTAAGCGCGCTGATGACTGACAGCACCATGAACCAGAGCCGAAGGAAAGCAGGGGATGGAGTTAGCGCTTGAGGAACAACAAGGAGCTGCCACTTTGTTGAACCTGAAAGCGTGCGGAGGAGAAACAGGAATAAGGACCAGACCAGGCACCATTGCAGATAAACCGTGTTCAAGGGAGGGCAGCGTTAATGCTGCAATGAATAAGATTGTGCGAAACCTTAATTCCGTCCTCCTGCATTTAAATTTGGCAATTATGAGCGGCCACGTGCCCACCCTCCACGCCACCTTCGTACCCTTGAGCTGTCTATTCACCCGCATCCGGGAATTTGATGAATTATATTAATTTATAGGTTAATTTTTTTTTTTAAATGATACAAACTTGTAATGTCGATATAGAAAATATATTAAGAAAATGCAATATGTATAATTTCAATGACCATTATATTACCCGAAACCAACGATATAAAAATAAATAAAAAGATAAAACATTTAGGATCATACTTAGTTTTATACCATTTATGTTGCCTGCCAAAAAATCGCAGGTACATGTTCATTGTCCGGGATAAACTAACAATTCGAATCAACCGAGAGTCATATTTCGTTTGCTATTTTTTAACATCCCCTCAAATAAAAAAAACCCTTATCACGGGATTGCTTACTCTGCATCGAGATTCCACACTATATCATGGGATTGCTTACTATGCATCGAGATTCCACACTATAGGATCTGTTGCTATTTTTTAACATCCCTTCAAATAAGAAACCTTATCCCGGGGTTGCTTACTCGGCATCGAGATTCCACACCACAGGATTTGTTACTAATTTTCCGTAAATGATTTAAATTTTTCTAGTAAAGCATCCTTTGAAAAAAATTGAAATGTTTTGTGCATATATATATATTTAATAAGAGATTTACTATTCAAAATTTATTTTGATGTTTTAATGTTTAATAAATTTGAATTAGGGATGGATTTGTATTTTTATATTTTCTTTCTAGTTTTTTGATGTTTCAATGTTTAATTAATTTGAATTAGGGATGAATTTATATTTCTATATCTTGTTCTAGTTTTAAGGGAGGTAAGCCTAGTTTCATTTCTTTTAAATATTTATTATTTTAATATAATAGTTTATTATATTTATAAATAAATAATTTTGAATTAAATAAGTATAAAAGCACTATTTAAATTAGAAATTTCAACATTGTAATGTTGGTGATAAAAATGACATCTTTTGCTAAAGATAGGACTTATTTAGAAACATTAAAAAATGTTGCAACACAATCCTTATTTTAATTTAAAATAAATTTAAATTGACTTTACAAATATACCATGTTGCATATAACTTGTAATCTTTTTAAAAATAAATTTAAACTGACTTTCCTAATACACCATGTTGCATATACCTTGTAATCTTTTTATATTTCCTCAATTCAATAAATTGATAAGTGATGCACACCAAGGCTCTCTTTGAGATGAGGATGACTAAAAAACACAACAAATAAACACAACAACAAACTAGACCATATATTCTTTTTGGTTGATATGATTTCTAAAACTCGGAGGCTACTTCTACATCAAACTCGGTCGATTAATTAGTGAGCATAATTCTTATATGGTTCATCATCAACAACTATTATATCATTATTTGGTCTACATCAAACTCCGTTGATTAATTAGTGAGCATAACTCTTATAGGGTTGATCATCAACAACTATTATATCATTATTTGGTAGTAATTGACCGTCACTGATTATATTGGCTAAGATGTATCTAGTCTAGTATTCTTGCTCCACTTATTTCGACTTTAAAGAGAGTTTCACTAGGTACACATGCTTTCCCTTAAGGGAACACATGTCTCATACATATTTTCCTTTCATGTAAGGTGTGTATACATTCTAAAAATTGCAAAATTTAAAATTTGCATTAATTGCGTGCTCCAATGTAGGAATTTTGGGTTTCTTACCATTGTAAAGCCCCATTTCCAATGAATTTCACTAACTTTTAAGTATAAATAATGCTTGATTTTAGACTTTTGTGATCCATATTGATTTTGATAATCAGTATGAGGATGAACCACATTAGATGGTTCGAAAAGTCGATCAAAAACTCATGATGTGACTAATCCAAATTTTTTTATCAAAATCAATATAAATAATGTTTATATGTTGGATAAAGGACCATTAACCTTTATGATACCTTATACCAGAGCATTGATTAAGATTCAAGCTTTGTAATCTTATAATTACCTTTTGCATAAGAGACATATACTAAATGGTAACGCTGCATATTACACTTCTTAAAGAAGAAAAGGAAATTACTAGTACTTTTTCTAAGCTGAGGTGAACTTTGATTCGAAGTTAGTTGTACAATACACGTTAAATGTGTATACCAAATATAGAAATTGACAATATAATTAATTGAGAAGTTTTCAAAAACAAATTTAATTACTTAGGTTACACTGACAATTATTACGTATAGAATTCATTAATCATTCTATAAACTAACGATTTAGATGGTAAATTTGATAGGCCTTTGTAGTAGATTTATAACTAACCAATCTACGATTTTGTTCAACTTGCTTAGAGTTAGAATTAAGATATGTTACTCACTGCTTTGTGTTCTCAATATCTAACATGTTAGTTTCTATTTAAAAGTTAGATATTTATTTTAATGGCATAAATTTGATAATAATAAATTTTTTTGTTGTATAAAACTCTTTATGGATAGCTATGATTCAACATAAATATACTTAATAAATATATATTTCAATATTTTAGATGAAATTTGATAGAAATATTTACATATTTTTGAGATTCTTTTTAATAGATTAACAAATCTGAATAGATAATATGAATTTTTTTGTTGTAGTATAAAACTCTTTATGGGTAGTTATAGATAATATGAATTTTTTTTGTTGTAGTATAAAACTCTTTATGGGTAGTTATAGTTCAACATAAATATACTTAATAAATATATATTTCAATATTTTAGATGAAATTTGATAGAAATATTTGCGTATCTTTGAAATTCTTTTCAATAGATTAGCAAATCTGAATAGATAATATGAGTAATACCTGATACTCTTAATAATATCAAAATAGGGGTTCCTGGTCTTGAATTATTTATTTATGTAACGCGTTTAAATGAGATCGAATATCACCGACAATAGATGTGTTTTCAGATCATCATATTTTTTTTTATTTGCGAGAGGCAATACTACGACTTCAAAGAGGATGGCTTCTACAATGCTTATGTTGCCTGCTACAAGCCTAGCCAGGCGTTTAAGCCCGTTAATATGATTATGGAGCTTGGAAATTTCCATGGCGACGACAGTTCTGTCGCTGCCCTCGTGCAAACAAGTTTTATTTGTTATTTTTTAAATTATTTAATTCAATTTTTCGTCCAAGTGATTTTTCGAGTATCTGTTTATTCTAAATGAAAATAGAAAAAGATTGGAAAATGATTTACATGTACACAATCAATATAATCATACCAACTTTTATTTTATTTTATTTTTATATATATATTTTTTAACTTTATTTATTTTTACTATTTTTATTTATTTTTACTATTTTTATTTATTTTTTCATGTTAATTTGGCTTATTTTACTATTTACAGTTTATTTTATATATATTTATTTAGAACTTCAATTTATTATTTATTATTTTATTTATTTATATGTTAATATTTATTTAATCTTCTATTATTATTATTATTATTATGTGGCATTATATGAGGTACGAGCATTGGTTTTGTAGACCGTAAATATTTTTAGACTTGGGAATGGTTGATATACAACCAACCTAGATCCATCTATCTCCGAATCTATCATGCCCCAAGAGGGATCAAATCCCTTCTTTTCAGAGTGTAGAATTTGAGGAAATATTTGCACCTCGAGGGATTTTATCTATGTCTTTCTTCTTCTCTCCCTCTCTCCTTACAACTCCATCTCCCTATCCCTCTCTCTTTCCTCCTCTCTCTCATCCTTCGTCTCTCTCATTTTCTCTCCCTTTCTCTCATTCCCTTTATCTCTACACCTCTACCACTCTAGGTCTTTTTTCTTCCCTCCCATATATATCTAGAGTTAATATATATCATGATATATTAATATATATTCTTATATAACAAAATTAATATTATGTTAAATTTAATATTGTATTAATCCAAATTGATTAAATTTAATAATATTTATTATTATTATTTTTTTTTTATATGCTTTGGTTCACAGACACCCTGGTCAACGGGTGGTGCTACGTCCACGGAAAAATCTAGGCTGATCGACCCCAAAGGGAATCTAGCCCTACGGCCTACTAGCAAGGCCTAACCCCAAGGGTTTCGGGGAGAATGAACCCTGTGACCTCTCAATGGCGAAGCACTGATTTCGACCAACTGAGCTAACTCTTGGGGCTGATTAAATCTAATAATATTAATATTAATATTAAATTTAATAGTAATAATAATAATAATCTTTAATCTTTAATGATGTTTTTACATGACATGATAACAAAATTTTCAAATATTACAACTTTGAGGTTGAAATATTTATGTCTTTAGAGATTTTAATATATGCATAGGATATTGGTTTCTTTTTAAAGATTCAATTTACAAATATTTAATTGAAAGAAATATTAAAAGATTTTGGAGCAAGATTTTTGATTCTTTGTGTTGAATTAACCTTTTTACTTTGATTTAAGAGATGGTATTGACTCTAGTAAAGAGTAATGATGTTTAAAATTTTACCTAATTTGGAATTTTAATGTGGTAAATTTTTTGTTGAAGGTAAATTTATGAACTATTCAAATTTAATGTATATGATAAAAGAAATATTAAAGGCATGAGATAATTGTATTGTATTTACTTTATCTACATAGTTATTTTCATTTTTGTTTAGGGGCGGCATTAATTTTTTCTATTTTTATTATTATTGGACGGACGAACTTACACGTCCCCTTCATATTGAGCTATAGAATGCGCCTCAAAAAAGGAAATTCGAGTAATGTATGACATAAGGATTAAGGAAACTTACTTATCACAAGGATCCAACTCAAAAATTCCCCTAACATGAAGCACAAATGAGATTTATCAATGTGTCTATTGTGACTGAAAATACCGAGGACATAAGAAAAGAATCTCATATGATTGGAAGGGGAGCCAATCTTGTGTAATTCATGGTGAATTCAAGGGCCAAAGTATGTCAATGTCATTATGCTAAATGCTAGTTTAATAACCTAATGAAACACACAATGACTCAAATGTAGGTGCTCCAATCAAGGCTGTTATCACTCAGATTTTCCCTTAGAAGTTATCAAAGCTTGTAGGGGATTTTGGTTGGGTGGTGGAATTCTGGTAACAGATGGATAGAATAGGGCCTTCAAGCCATTGGGCTATGGAGTCAAATCGAGTGATGGCTCAACTGGATCAGATCAAATTACTAAAGGGAAAACTCACAGGGCAAGGTAGTAAAACAAAAGGCAAATTCCAAGTTCAGATGGATGGATGAAATGATACTAAACAAGGAGAAAGGGCAATGAAGAATCCTTTAATCGGGTTTAATATGCAGAATAGAGGGTAGTCATTAACAAGGAGAAATTAAGTATTCTTTGTTAAATGGGTCACTGTGATAAACTATGAAAGCAAGAGAGCATTTAAGAATTCCTTAACTATGATAGTCTAGAAGAAAGCATTAAGAAAGATAAACCTTTTAAAACAGATTGCAATAAAACAAATTCTATAATATCATTATTTCGTTTATCCTTCAAGTTTCATGAAAACACATGTGATTATTAATAACTAGAAGGGGAACAGTAAAACACAAGAGATATATAATACTTATTTGATTTCTGTTTGACACAAGTATCCTGTAGACTGCCTTAGCTTTATTCCTTGATCCAGCAAACCATACAAATGTTGGTACAATAGCACTTCAATTCCAGAAGCAAATGTCTATAGAAATTTTGTAGAATCCACCCACTAATACTTCGAATAAAGAAGTATTTATACAAAATTTACATCAAAATGTCTCATAACTAAATGAGATTTATTCTAGGAAAATAAAATATCTATTTACACAAATATAGAGACAGATGGTATCGAATATAGTGACAGATAATGAACTGATTTTTGTTGTCCCTATTTTTGTTGAAGGAGATGGAGGCATGCTCTATGAATCTGCATCTTGTTGTTGCCTTAGTAACTGTATGCTGGACATCTGATTTGATATTTTTAACTGATACTCTTTCACCTGCAACTGATACTCTTTACTTGTTCACCAGCATTCATCCTTTTTACCAAAATTTAATGTGGTAATTATTTTTATTACCTCACTGTTTACTATGGTAATTTATAGGATGTCAGTCATGTTGATCCACCAATCATCCTTTGGTATTCTTGTTTTTGTCAGTTTCCTGTAAATTTCATCTGCTTTTGTATATTTTACAAAGTTGGGCTGTACAGGGAATAAGTGCTTTACTTCATGTTCAATGAAAAAGAGGTTCTCTAAACCATCCTACAACACTTTTCCTATTGGTAATGCCTTGGTTGAAGATGAACTAGCCTGACTGTCAGCCTGCTACTGTAATTTATGAATGTAATCAATTTGAACCATTAGCTTATCATTGATGACTAAAGGACTGGGGAGTCCTTTCATCCTTAAGATGTCAAATTTGTTCATGAACTCATCTATATCTTCCTACATGCTTTGACACCTACGTTCTAGGCCTTGCATTAGATTCCTTTTGGTCAACACTTACTTTATTTCGAGGATGGTAGCAGTCCTATCTTCAATGTCTAATTGTTCCAACTGTTGCTTATTTTTACTATTTAGAAAATTGATCAATCTGATAGCTTCCTCAGGTTTTCTGCAGAGCTCTTCTCTAGTCTTCTCAATTTCTTTAAGAGCAAGCTTTACTAAATCAATTTGTTCAAAAATAATTTGAATTGATGACCAAATATCATTGATGGAATCAATGCTATTGGTCCACAATATCTTCATAATGTCTGTCAAAGGATTTTCAAATGATAGATCTTTCTCCAATGCTTTAATTTGTTGGGCCATGCCTTTGTTTTTCCTTATTTCTTCTGCATAATTCATCTTTGATATATCATATTTCTGCTCCAAAGTAGTGAATTTCTCTTTTACTTTCTGCAACTCTGTTACTTGGAGTTTCATTTCCTCCATTGACTTAATCAAGTCCTCTGTGCTCTGTGTTGGTGTGCCTGCCTATGATGTACCTGTTGCTTCCATGGGTGCAACTGTTGCCAAAGGAATGTTTGGTGCTAAAACAATTGCCAGTGTGGAAGGGAATGCTGTTGAAACTATTGGCGCTATAGTTTGAGGCTGTGTGGTCGACTCACTCTGCCTTGACTGCACAAATTTTTCCAATTCCTGCTCTGTATCCTTCAATTGATCATTTAACTTAAGGACCAAGTTCATAAGTTCTTCTTCATTTTTCTTTTCTATGACCTCAACAGTATGAGGGTGAATGAGTGGTGGCAACTTCAACTGTTTTCTAAGTGCAGCTATATCTTCATTCTTTTTCTTGGTTAAGCTTTCTGTTGCCTTAACATCTTTTGGGTCATGACTCAATTCAATTACTAACTCTTCTAATGATTTTATTCTGTTATCTTTTGCATGTGAGGAGGCTTTCTCCAGCTGCAATTGGGTTGTAGTGTTGCTCAATGAATTTTGCAATCTATGAGCCATCATTGCTTTGCTAGTCAGTGTTGAATATACCATCTCTCCCGTTTTCTTGTGTAGTTCAATCTGGTCTATAGGGTGGATGTCTTTAGCCATGACTTCAAAGTCAGTTTTGAGATAATCTACCAAGGATTTTGGTTGCAACACAATGGGCTTTAGGAAACTCATTTGCATTTTTCCCTCTTTGATGTCAAAGGCTGACATCAATCTGGTCTGGTTTGTAGGGGCCATTTGTAAGTACTGAGCATACGCTTGGGACTTCAGTTGCTCATTCTTTGCCTTGGTCTTTTTAAATTTCCCCTTTATATCTATCATCTTCTCAGAAGAAGACCTGAGAGATGAAACTTCTATGCTCTGTTGCCTTTCTAGTTCTTGCCTTTGTGAACTTGAGGGTGTCCCACCTATTGGGAATGTTTGTAAACTATCTGTTCCTTCCTTTCTCAAGATCTCTGTAGTTTCTCCAATGAATTCCTCCTCTGAATATGGATTCATCCTTTACCTCTTAGCAAAGGTTGATCTGTGGGTATGCTTGGAGGGGTAGCTACTTCCCTTTCTCTTTCAAGTTCCTTTCCTCATTTAGAGGAGTTTGTAGCACTGGAGGATTTACCATATTATTCTGAGTTGGATGTGGTTGTGGTGGATCTAACTCTATAGACATTTAAGGTTGCTCTGATTTCTTTGGTTGTTCTGTTGTTTCTAGTTGTTCTGACGTAGATGGACTTGGTTCCTGAGTTTGCCTCTATGAAGGCTCTGCTGTGGGAGCACTGGATTCCTGGGCTGGCCTTTGGGAAGACTCTGCATGCACCTGTACAAAGGAGTCCAGGTCAAGTCTCTTCTCCAAATCTTTCATTACATTCTCAACTTCAACTTTATCACTATCTTGCTCTATCAATGTCCCTTCCCTCCATTCATTCATATTGGCATATTGTTCTATTTCAGGGATGCTGTGATGGATATAAGGTGATAACTTGTGTTTTATCCTTCTATCACAGATGAAACTGTGAGGATCATAGGCCCAAGCAAATATTTTCTTTAAATGCATCCTCCTCTCTATGATTTCTTCTGCTTCTTGCCCTCCCTTTCTGTTTTTGCACACAAATGGGCCTAAGTGGTCTTTGATTCTCAGCTGGGCTTTCTTTTTTGCTTTCATGAAGTGGATTTGATCAGAGTTGATTATTTTCCTGTAGTACTCTAGGGCAAATAATCTCATGGGAACATATTTGGGTAATTTGTAGGGAGGCAGTTCACACCCATAGACTCGGATCTCAGTATGATTCTGGTATAAGTACCAGTGACTTATCCTATACTGCTTTGACAACTGAAGGATTATTTTGATATCATCACTGATTCTAGGAGGAGAACTTCCTGTCAGCATGGTAGTTATAGGATGGACAAACTGATCAATGAAATCTATATATGAATAGGGAGAAGAGGGTGAATGGTGAAAAATAGAGGTCCAGAAAATGACTGACCTAGGGTTACCTTTGGTATCAAGCTTATGCACAAAGAATGGGAATTTGTCAGTTTGATAGTAAAGGAAGAGGTGATATAGAACTGTAGAATACTTGAACACTCTCTCATTTTCTAGCCTCATGAATTGGTCGTGGATTTTGTCAGCTATGAATGCAGCATAGTCATATTTGACAGCAGGAGGCTGACTAGGGGTGAAGATACTCATGAAAACTAGGGTCAATTCATCAACAAACTCACTAGTATGGAAACCCACAATGGCAGCAATCATATTAACAATATCTTTGCCTATATCAGTGAAGAAACATGTTAGGTAGGGAGGGGGATCTTTGGGTATATGATTCTTATCCATGAAAGTATGGCAAATACGGCAAAGTTCAGAACTAGACATCTTGGTGGATTTTTCTAGTAATTCTCCTGAATGGAAATGGGGGTGAGGTTCTGGCCGGGCTGAAGCTGTAACATTTAATTGAATCAACGGTAATGGTAAATAGGACTGACTGGTCGGGGGACGTTACGCCTCTAAGTTTATGGTTATAATTGGCCTGGAATTGGTGGATAATGCCCGCGAAAATGTGCACAGAAGGGAATAGGTACTTCGGGAGATTTGATTCCCAAAGTCCTATGGTATCCGAATTGTTCATGTAATCGTCTCGGCATCGAAAATATATTTTGAGGGGGAATTTATCAAGTTTAAGGTCCTTTATTTGGAAGTCTTTATCTACTAATGGAAGGTAATCCAAGTCTTTATGGGGAGCATTGACTGGAGGTACATTGAGGGCCACGGGGGTTTCCATCCTAGTTCTTGTGTTTTCAAGGACAAAACTGGGATTTCCAATGAAATTGTCAAAAACAGAGGTGTCTGGGAGTTTTGAACTAATCTTAGCAACTCAAATATACTAAAAATTTTGGGTTTTAAAGCAATTTAGAGGAATTTTCAGTATATAACAGGGTTTCTGGGAGAAAGTCTGGTAAATACCTATTTCTGGGCAACTGGCAAGGATGTTCATGTTCGCAGGATGCACACAGTGGACTGGAGCGACATTGAAGGGCAGCGTTCAAGGTGGTTGATAGTTTGGGGATGAACTGGTTGATTTGGACGTACTGCATGCATGCATGGAACTGTTTTGGATAAAGGACGAAGAATGGATTATAATTGTTTTTTATGCAAAGTTAATATTTTGGCGGGTTTAGTGACAAAGACAGGTGGCATCATTTTGACGATGTGACGTTTTGTCGTTTGTGGGAGGCGGTAAGCGGGTTTTATCGCACCGCTTATGGAAGGTAGGTGGTATTGAGGGGGGGCTGCGCGATTCCACTTATCAACTGACACGTAGCATTGACGCTTTTGGGAAAACTGCTCATATCGCACGTATAACGTCCGACCAAAAGGCCCGAGTGATATGAGCGATTGCCGTTGGATCTGGGAGATCCGATCTGATGGTGGTCGGGGATTGGGAAGTGACTGGTGTTTAATGGAGGGGGCCTGACATTAATTAAAAACTTTTAATTACATCGGGGGTAATGCGATTGGTCAAAAAGTTGTTAATTAATTGTGAGGATTAATTAATCCTTTATTTAGCATGGCAGAGGTCGGGGTTCTTAATAAGTCACGGGTTGACTAATTAATCCTGTTTATTCAAACATTATTAAGGTTATTTTGCAACCTGGGGTAGGATATGTAATTTTTTTTTGGGATTTTTAATAATAATATGGGGAAAGGGTAATTCTTTTTCGGGATTTAGATAATAATACTAGTTAGAAGTTAATATGATTATGGAATATGAAGTGCACTAAGTAAAATTGTTTTCGAAAGGATTTCATCATACAACATTACTTAGGCTAATATGAGGGTTTAGAGATAAAATGTTTCAATTTCCCTAAGTAAAATAGGATTTTACTTAGGAAAAGTTTTATAAAGGGAATGAGTGACTTTATGAAGGGGTAATTGTTGATGAAGGGGATTTAAGTACCTTAGGCATTCCAAATTATTGGGCCGAGGGTCCGGTCCCTCCAAAATTCTGAGAAATGCTTTGAGCCCCTCTAACTTGTTATAGATACCTTTGGCACTTAGGGTAAATTAGTGAATTTTTAGGGAAAAATGGAGTAAGGAAGTTAATTAATTTGACTTTGTTTCCTTGATGTGCTGTCTCCAATGTGAGTTGTGCTTTGTCCAAGTGATGAAAGCAAAATATTTAAGCATTAAACTTAACCATTCACCACACACTTATTCCGCAACCATAATCTACTTACCCTACCTACTTAGCCTAGCATTTTTACTTCTTTATTAGGGTGCACTTAAACTGGCAAACCCTTATCACACTTTCTTTTCTTTTACAAGTGATATATATCTAACCCTAACCTTATTACATCCAAGGGCTCAGATTAAACTGTTGAGCTCATTTTATTCACTCTACCTATCTACTTATCTGCCAAGATTAAACTGTTTGGTCAAATCTTTATTCTCTATATCTAAAAACATGAAATTGAAAACATGGAATAACCAAGATTAAGCTATTTGGTTACCATGGATTGTGGCATAGGTGACAAGTTGCACACAATCTTTATTATGCATAAAGTAAATAGTAGTGGCATTTGGGCTTGCACACTTTCATGGTCTTTTCTTTTTGTTGAGGTTCATTTTCTTTCATTTTTTTTTGACCCTTTCTTTATTCTTTTCACCTTTTGATTTTTCTTTTTCTAGGGCATACCCTCTTTACATTTTTTAATTTGTTTTTCACAAATATGGAAAACCTTTGCAACAAGTAAAGGTATGAACATATTTCAGAACTAGACCGAGTCAATCATGATATATGACACCTATTGGTATAGGGCATAACAAAGGCTAACATGGATGGATACCAAAACTCGATAACAATAAAGATTCCAATTCTTCATCCATTTTTATAATGCTTTCTCTTTTGTATTTTTCAAGTTTAAGTTGAAAGCATGATAAAAAAATTTAAATAATTTTAATAATGCATAGATAAGATAGGTTCTAGAAGAATCAATGAATTGATCCTAGCTCAACAAGGATGTAAATATGAGACCAAGCATATGGAAGCAAAAAATGGACCCCTAATGGCATATATCCTCCGGGGAAAGGATGTATTATGTGTAGATATAAATTTGCGGCATGGAAGCAATTATCATAAGCAAGCAATGAGATACAACAAGTAAAAATAAGTTGACGAACAAATGCAACAAGTGAAAAAGGGTGAAAGAGGCAATATGAGAAGCATAACAATAATTCAACAACTAAAATGGAAACATGATGGGAAATAGCTAGCAATAGATAAATAAATAGGAATAAGGTTCACATCACAATTTGAATCTAACGGGGATCTTGGTCTTATTAGGGACAAATGTGATGGAATCCACATGGAAAAGAGGGGCTAAACTAGAGAAACCCATCATATGAAATTTATTTCATTAGGTAGGTATAAAGAGAAAGCAAAGGAGGATAAAGCATCATCATCCAATAAGGTGGACCTTTTGGAATTTTTGGGCTTCATGAAGCAACTATGGAGAGTGAAATTATCCTAAACATGTATTCTAGCACTAGAATATACTTGACCTTGTAATAGTGAATAAGGAACAATCCCTAAAGAAATTAAAATCCAATGCAACATCCTACATCCAAAAACTGACATCAACAAGATCTTATCTTAAAAATATAAAAAGAGAGATCTACTTATAGTTATTATGGTAGGGATGTTTTCAACATCTATATCTTCAAAATAATCACGATCAATGGTGGAGTAAAGTCTCAACAATGTGAAAGTATGAGGATCTACCAATGAAGTAATTAGACTAAAATAGAAAGTTGATGTCGGATACAATTGCAGAAACATCCATTTTGAGGAGAATGTATTAGGAAATTATTAAAGATCTATGTCAATTATCATCCCAAGGAACACCTCATTCAACCATAGGATTTAGCAGGGCTTCATATGAGAGGAAAATGTTGTCCCAAAGAGGATGCAAATCACAATATTCACTTGGAATAATATGGGGGTAGAGGATTTTGATGAACCCATTATAAAAAAAATGGATTAACTACCATGTCTAAGTATAAAGGATTTTATTATATAATGTGAAAAGTTTCCTTCTCGATGTAAATTAAACAAGTGGGCATGAATCTACATAATTCATTGTTGGCATAGTATTGTCCAACCAAATAATAGGAATGGATTCATTACTAGAAAAACAAGGTGTTTCATGGTATAAATTTATAGTTGGGTAAGGATTACAATATGATAGCTTATCAATAATGAAAATAATTCCTTTGTGAGGTAAATGCAAAATATTAAAGATAAAAGACACCACAACATTCATGGAATACATCTAATTTCACCTGAGGACCATATTGAAGTCTAAGGGTATTATCAAAACTATTTCACCAACTAAGATATTCATCCCACCTAAACAAATAGGTAATGGATGAAGAACCACTCTAGGTTCATGAGTCCTTCCATCAAAATCCCACAATATCCTTGCATTTGAGACCAATGTGGGAGAACCCAAGTATTTCCATGCAAATTTTGACAGAATTCTAGAGGAGGCTCCTTAATCCACAATATATAGAGGAATAACATATGAGTTAATGTTAAGTTTTATAACTTTTAAAAGGCATAGAATCAAGTATGTGTATCTCTTCTAGTTTGTCTGATTCAGAGGTAATGAGAATAGGTCTTAGATTAGGGTTCACACTCAAAGTTGATAATGTGCCCCTTGTTTATAAGGTTCTAAATTATTAGTGAGGAATATTTCCTTGATGGACATAACATTCCTAAGTGGAAGAGTGGGATCAAGTAAATATTGCAACAAGTTAGCCACAAAGGGGATTTTGGAGAATCATAAGATGCCAAGGAGTCGAATACATTTTGGATCAATATATATTTACTTCAGTAATGGTAGGACAAACTTATCGGTAAGATGATCCTCTATATAGATATTACAAGGGAACTTAAGTGTGCATTCTATATAATTACATTTCTCAACCTTAGGTATGCTCATAGCCTTATTCACATTGGTTGGAGATTCCCCCCATTCACTTGGTTCCATTTATTATTCTTCCTCCATTTTTTTTTCTTTTGGAATTTTGGTTACTAGTTTTGCTAGGGGAAAAAACTATTGTTATAATAGATGAATCAAAAGGAGGAGGAATCAAGTAACTTGTGGGGAATGGAATTAAATAATTTAATTTATCTAATGCCCTTTGATATAAATTTCATATCAATGAAACATCATGGGTATTAAGGACATTCAAAGAGGATAAAAACCAAACTAGCAATCCCACCTTAAGGTCAGTAAGTTTCAAGGTGGCCATGATACGGGCAATATCATTTCCAAGTGGAGGAAAGGTAAATTTATTCCTTTATGAAGTGTTCCCTTGGTTGGTGTCCCCAAAAATATTAGTCATGGTTATATTTTTGAATGTATTATGAAACAAGAAAGGTCCTTCTCTCTTAATGGAAATAATAAATAACTTATGGTTTGCAAGGGGTAGATGAAATAATTTAAAAAACATAAGTTTAATGGTTTGAATGGTAAATGGGGATACTAGTCAACATAGGAATAAGGTGTGCTAATTCAATTAAGTGAAAATCAAAATAAAATATGCCTATATAACTTTAAATGATCAATTTTATCTATGGACTTAAAATGTGATAAAGTTGAATAAAATTAACACATCAATATGATGATATGAAAGGCCCAAGAAAGAAAAAACCTTTATAGTAGGCACTCAACCTTACAGTTGAGCCTCCATCAAGGGTGATGAAATATGATAGGTATGTAATCAAAGTGAAGGTATGGAAATAAATTACCAAGTCTCTACAAGATAGATACACCCAAGGGAATGAATTCCCTATCTAGATATCAAAAGTAGTAACTAGCATGATCAACACACATTGTAGTTATTCCAAGACAAGAATATCCTATGTGACTCCTTAAGAGTCAAAATTATACATTACCTTTTCAAAAAAATGTGGATGATGGAGAATATTTATCAAGTGTTTGCTTGCTACTAGAGTTTGGTATCTCCTAGAATTTAATGAGAAAAGACTAGTAACATATCAATGTTAGGTCAACCATAAAGGTATGCACTTCGCATTTATTAAGTTTTCTAATGAAATATGGAGGAAACAACCTACACTCATGCAACTTCCATCTCTAATTGTACACCATGAAGGGAATTTCCCATTAACCCCACTTTGAAATGTGACTTTCCACATAGAGAAAAAACCACTTAGTTTAAATATAATGGTTTTTGAGTGTTTACCAAGAACTCCTAATCCAAATCCATAACTTTTATATTACAATTGGTATTCTATCAAAATAAAAGTTTCTTTTTCATTTTACTAATTCCATTCATTTAGGGGCATTCTTTACTCTATTGGGCATGGAAGTGAAATATGCTGCTTTGAAATTCTTGCAAAAAAATAAAAACTTGTAAATAACAACAAATGTAAAATTTGTAAATACAACCAAAACAACCTTTTGGCAAATAATAATAAAAGGAAATTTTCTTTATATCATTTCAAGTTTTTGGCACATAACTATTTCAATGTGACAATGTTAACAACTTGCTCAAAATACATATCCTTGCCTACTCCTAAGTCATATTTAATCCACAAAATATTGTGCTTCAATCCTATTTCAATGATTATGTATGATTCTTAATGTTGATTCATTTTTTAGGACCTTCATGTTAAACTAAACAAGAAAATCCTTTTCAACCTCTTAAAGAAAGTAAAACCAAATAGATGCATACATAAAAAATCCAATCCACATTTAAATATAACACCATATTCCTAGTTATAAACAATCTATGTCAAGTTTAAATTCAAATTTCCCTAAAGTAAACATTTTTTCGGTTATATTTCTCTCAAAGTTAAAACCACAAATAATTCAAACCTAAACACTATCAAAGGAAGGTTTTAAGACACTAAACTACCAATAAATAACCAATGAATAAAACAGGATCTAGGGAGGCCATAATTTTCCCTCTACATGCTCGATCACAACAAACATGGCCACCAAAGTGATATAGTCACGGGTATACTTCATAAATGTTGTGTCCACATTTCATCTGTGGATTGGAAATATGTGACTAAATTTAAAAATTTTCCATTAAAAAAAGAAGAAAAAATGAAATAACCCACTAGAATGAGAGATTTTGAACAATTAAAAATACTCACAAAACAAACAAACTCAAAATCTAAAAGAAGCCATAAAACCAACCCAAACAAAGGAATAACTCCTAAGAGTTCCCCCAAATATATTTTTTTAATTTCACACCAAGTTATATATACATATGAATGTGAATTCCTTCCTACAATTAGTTGGTATATCGATGACATAACTAAGACCTAAGCACTATCTATTGCCCTCTTTTAATCTAGTTTTATTAAAGCAAGCAAACAAGAAAATGAAGAGGGAAGAGGAGAGAGGAACCTCAAGGAAGACTTGAAGTTTTGTACCCAAATAGTTGTATATTGAGTAGGAGGAGGATTAACTAGTAATCATGCTCCTCATTAAATTTTAGGCACACGTCAATAATGAAATACCTTAAGTGAGCTTTACACAATAAGATTTATTTAATATAAAATCATGACCACATTATTTTAATGTTTAGATATTCCCGAATGAATATTTCGGCATCTAAACATTCAAATATATATAGATAGTTAGGGGTGGGCAATATGGTACACGTAAAACACACCCATTGAGGATTCATTAGAACTTATTACACCTATTTCACTTTCTTTAGACATTTCCACTAAAAACAATCACACTAGGATACTCCACTGGATATTGGCCATCCATTAACTTTGTGCAGTCACTGAAGGAGTGGAACAAATCACCCGACACCGAGCGAGGAGTGCTCGGTTTTTCACAGTCATCTCGTATTCTTACACCGACAGAAGCGGGCAAGCCTATCTTCACCCTTCCTACATCCCCAAGCCAACCCTTGACCCCTGTTCAACCAATCTACAATCTAGTTACAACCCACCCCTCCATTTCAATAAAAGAATCCATTCTAATAATAGCCCCCGAACCGCCAACCTTGAACATGTTTAACCCTGGAACACTTCATACCATCTTCTTAACATCACGTTTCATTCTGCGTATCAAACTATTGATTTGAATCTGACGCTGCATTCAGGTTTCCTTGCCCCACCTCAATATAGCATCGAGCCTTAAGTTGTAAATTCATCACACATTATATAATTAAGAAGGGGGTTGGGTTCGGTTAGGTGAGGAGAAGAGAGATCTCCATATTAATTATATAGTAAATAGTACATGATATACCTCCATGCGTTTGATGATGACCTCCTAGCCCAAGCAAGAGCTCCTTCTTAGTGACTTCCTTTTGGCTTACAACTCTGGACTACAATAACTTTCTTTGGAGAGGGCCGATCAAAGAAGATTCTCATTAAAAACATAGCATCATGAGAAGAGAATTCAACAACATAATCATATGGACGGATAAAGCTCCCTTTCATCTACCACTTGCTCCTTATCTACATAAGTAAAGGTGGTCTTGGGGAAGGGAGAGAATCTTCGAAAAACTTAAAAGATAGCCAAACAAGTGGCATGATCACATTCATCCAACTTTGATCTCAAAAACTTTAAAAAATTATTAGGAAATTAAGTCAGATTGTACCCTTTTCCTCATATGTATTGTGGAAAAAATTTACTAACAAAAACTCAAACATGCTTTTAAATAATTTTTGGATGAGTCCTCTTTGAGAACATAGAATATAGAAATTTCCTTTGGAGGTAAATATACAAGGATAACAAATAAGACACTTGACTTGGTAGAAAGTGACCAAATTAAAGTGATAATATATTGTTTCCCTTAGTAACTTAGTGCAGGAGAGTCACATGAGAAAGGAAGTAAAGGAGAGGACTTATAGGTAGGAAACAAATAATGATGGAAGGATAATGTACCTTATACACACACCATTAGTAAACATTTAAAAAAAATCTCTTCAAAACCTATATATTTTACAGATGGAGTTAATGATATCTATGTTCTTCTCATTGAGATCATATTTTTATGTCTATTAACATATTGTTAAGGATATAGTTGGATAACATTAAAATTATCTAGTTTGTTGGAATATTCCTTAAGGCACTAGGGAGAATAATGAAATATTACTATTGTATCCTATGGAATTTACATTGGTGTTTCTTGTAGTCTATAAAAAATATTTTTATTTCATTCTCAAGGTATTATTGGTTTCATTGGAGTGCTTATCCATTCATTGCTTCTCTATAAAAAATAGTAAGAAAAGATAGAGATGTTTTGTATCAGTACAATGAAAAAATCATAAAAATGAATAGTGCATATTTTCTCTAATTAACAATCATTGCCAATAACAAAAATAAACATAGAAACAAGCTAAAATCATATGCTAAGAAAATATAAGAGTATAAACTCAATTGATAGGTGATATTGCATTAAAGTTCACAAAGGTATCGAAATCAAATCTCATTTAGTCTCTTAGGGTTACTCACATTGATTAATGTGTTTTCATTGATGTCAAAGCTATAGGGAGGCCAAGGTGGGTACATGAGACCCTTGTGATATATGTTAAAGTTAGCATAAGTCCCAAATAAAAGGGGGATCCAAGGCATACTTGACTCGAATTAAAGGAACGTTGGACCTAATCCAGGGTGTGCCCAAGTCAAAAGGACTACTCTTCAATTTAACCTTAAAGCAAGCACCAAATATAGGAGCTACCCAATTAATGAAAATGTTGAACATCTTTGCAAATATTGAGGATGGGTGAGTGCAATAATTCATATGTGCAAGTTATGTAATCAAAAGCGAGCATGAAGAGGTGATCCAAGGAGTAGAATAGGGAAGTCTAAGGGGGATGTATAAAGTGTGAAGTGTAGAGAAGTGAGATCAAGGTGCAAAGAAAAGGAGAAGAAGGGTGAGCATTCGGTTCAAGGAAATAAAACGATAACTATCACTCAAAATTTCTGGAAAAGATCAAATTTTCTTATAACATTATTTTATTCACTTTTTTTTTTTAAATTACCCTCCATTAGTTAATGGACATATGTATTTCTATTAGTAGATGGTCCATCTACCAAACCCTTGACATATCGACATTTTTATTGAAGGAACATGCCTCCAAAATCATCGATGTCCTAACATAGGTTAATATTGGTCACAACCATTTCTCACGAGGCACTTAAGGTCTATGAGCTAAGGGCTAAGCCCCCCTGAGCGTATTGGTATATCAATACTGTAACAAAAAGGCATATCTAGTGCAATTTCACTAATATTATAGTATATCAACTTCCAATCATAACCCTTGATCACAAGGTGCTCAAGCTTAGTGCTCGAGGTCTAACCCACCTTGACATATCATCATATATTCATTTGAACAAAAATGTACATATGTTGTAATTTTCTAGTAGCTTAGTATATAGACTCCGATCATCACCTTGGTCATGATGGTGTTGAGAAGTAGCACCTAAAGGGTGAGCCCATCATAATATAAACATACTAGCACTTGGAGTAAATTTACAGATTTAGTAATATCTTGATATTGTTAGCTCTTGGTCATAGCTAAGGTAGCATGGTGCTTAAAGCATAACACTCAAGGGCCAAGTGCCCTTGACACTTTTCCATATTGGTGTTTAAAAAAAAGGTGAAGGTTCATGGATTTTGTTGTAGCTGCTACAACCCCCTCCAAAATTTTTCATACCTTCTAATTTTTGAGCCTCCTTTGGTCTTGTGAACTGTCGTTTTTAGTTTCTCAAGTCATCACTAGTATTAGTTTTCTACGTGTCAATTCATCTTCTAGTGATCACAAGTGTCAGTTTCTAGCTCCCAGTTGCGAACTTTAAGTTGACAATCACTTCTTACCAATATCAACTGTGAACTCCCTGTTGGAAATGATTGCACAATGCCTTGATTGGAGCAACTGAGCAATCCTCTCTGAAAAAGAACTATGCAATCTCTTGTGATAAGAAACTACACAGTCCCTTGTGCTAGTTGACTGCACAATTCCTCATTCGAGTGAACTGCGTAGTTGTAAGAGTCAGTCAATTACATAGTGACTATGGATAGACACCACACATTCCTTGAGGAAGAAAATCCACAACACTTGTTGACAGTGTGGCACACTTGCTAAAGTTGACTCAGTCACAAGTGGTAGCTTCTAATCCTAGATCCTCGATCCTAGATTTTTGGCATGCATGTACAAAACCTAACTCTAGATCCAAAAGTGCTCACCAATATAAAAAGTTAGTTCGAAGCTCATTCTCACGCTCATCTTTGGATCTCTACACATTCCTTTAGCAAAAGGAGCTTTTAATCTCATGTGCACAACTAAGCTGGGTAGGTTTCGTAACTATCGATTTTATCTACTTTTACTTTCACTTTTGTTGTTTTTTCTTTTGTAGGTGTCATTTTACCCTACTTTTTGCATTACAAGTTTCACTTTTTCTATATTTAGTTGTTGCATGTGTCAAATTATCTCTTGCATGCTTCTTTTCTAGTGTCATTTCACATTCCAAGTCCTTTCACATTCTAGTAATCATTGCAAATTAGTCTATTTATGCATGTTATCTTCTCACAATCCTCATTGCTTGCTATTGATCCATACTTAGCTGAATTTTGACTTGATCCTTCTCTTCATCACCGCAACTACACATTTATCAACCCTTATTCTCTGTTGATCTGCCATGCATACTTCTCAAGGCATCTCTCTCTCCAACTGTGCATTATGCAATCATAGTCACACGTGGTCTCTTCTTTGCCATATGTGATTGTGAACTACACAAGACCTATTCTCCACCATGCAATGTGTAGTTCCAGAAAGTAGCTCACCAACCCTTTCCCACTGTGATTGAAAATTGTGCAGTCAGTTAGCCTCTCTCTCTCAACATCTATGCATTGCACAATCACAAACCCTAGCCTTCATCCTTGCCTCTACTGATCAATCCTGCACAATAGCTCCTCTCAACCATTGTACAATGTGCACTTCCAACAAACCAATTAGGTCACTCTTTCCTCAAGATTTCCTCTTGTGCTCAGTCCTTATGCAATCTCTTCTCCTAGTATCTGCTTATTCCATTTTATAGCTTGATAGAATAGGAGTTTATTTGAGGAACTGCCTTTTTGTTTCCATTCAGGAGCTTATAAACCTCGCATCTTCCACTGACACAATGCCTCTAGTCACAAGACAAGCACTAGCCATGGAGGTCACTGAAAGTAGTACTGAATGCGCTGGGGAAAGTTTAAGACCAAGAGAAACTATCATGGCATATACTAGGTGTTTGGTGGATAAGTCCGCTAATTTATCATGGATAACTATAAAATACAAATTCAATAAGAAGGAGTTCTTAAGTAATCTAGAAGACAAGGAAATATACATCATGATTAAGAGATCTAGGTTCCATAAGGTTGCTTGCAGGTATTTGACACTCCCATGTGAAGAAGCCATTGGATGGATATTGCAGGGTCTAAACACCAATAATTTGATCCTAAGTAGTGTGAGTGGACAAATGCTTGAAACATATCGACCACATGATCTCCGTACATACTACAAACTGCTGAGGCCATAGTTTATCTCAATACTCAATATTATGTAGTTTGGGATCATTTCAATACCAAGGATGTGATTAGATCGTGGTGGCAGGAAACAACCAAGTTTCACCAAAATCTAGATGGGATTTGTAACATGATAAGATCACTAAACAAGGTATATCAATACCACATGGAAATGTGCTGTAGGCTGTATAGATGGGAGAGCATCAAGTATTGTGAGGAAGGTTGGATTTACATGCTTTACCTGATTATGAATGAAGGGAAGATCTTCAATTGGGAAGATATACTACTCAACAACTACAAACCACTGTATGAAAGGCGAAGAAGGATGCTGAAAGTGGGAAAAATCACTTTTTCATGTCTGCATGCCTACTTAATGGGATATGTGAAAGAAATGTGTTTCTAGGTCTAGAATGGAATTGGACTTGACAACAAACTTTCCTTGTCAATCTGTATTGCAAGCTACTCTCAGAGTACAATTATAAAGGAGTTTATGATAGGTTAGATGAGCACTTCTTGGTTGTGCTCAACTAGGTGATATTTGAAGAAGAGGAACCCTGCATGTTTGATCAAGCTAAAGAAGCAGTTATGGAAGTCATAGATTGGTTCACTTCTTCTCAGGGCACCTATATCAGGGTCTTTAGTTCTTAGAAGCCACCATATGTCTTACCAAAGTATGTTATTGATAAGGTGATCATGCAGGAGATTGCATATCAAATTTTCTTAGGGTTGTCAAAGGTATTGCAGAAGAAGAAGAAGGCACCATGGCCTATCCTTCCCCTACAAGTGGGGTCTTATGAGTTTAATATTCTAAAGGAATCGAAAGTAGAAGTTGAAGAAATATCTTGACTCAGATTTGGTGAAATGAGTTTTCATAGAAATGACCCCAGGGGAGTGTGTAAGCAACATCGTGATAAGTTGCATTTTACCTGGACCTATGTCTCAATGTCTTTGAAAGATGAGGATAAAATAAATAATCTCTAGAATTCTTTCAGGAAAACAAGTTTAGGTGATGAGGTAGGCCCTTCTAACACAACTCACAGGCAGATATTGTGCAAGAAGGGCACCAAAAGGAAGTGCCTACTTAGGATAGTGTTGTCAGGCCTAAAAGGAAGGTTTTGCATGCTCTTAAAGTAGATAGGAGTAGAAAGTTTAAAACATATCCAACTACCAAAGCTGCAATTGAGGAAGAAAAAAATTAAAATAATTTGAAGAAGCTTGGAGTAAGCGGGAGGAAGAGAAGCATAAATAGGAAGAGAAGCAAAAATAAGAAGAAGAGTAGAAACATGAAGAGGAACACAAGAGAGAGGAGGAAAGGAAATAGAAAGAAGAAGAACAAAGTGAAGAAATGTAAAGAATAAAGGAAGAGTTGAGAAGGAAGAATGAAGAGGAAGAAATAAAACAACAAGAAGAAGCCTTGTAGAAGCAAAGGAAGTGTTGTCTTTTGAGATAACCAAAATTCAATTGGTTATGCCAAAGCATCTATAATGTTTTGTTGATTTTAATGATTTGGATGACCAGTGAATTGTTTATAAACAGGTGCTTTAAACTTAGAAAGATTCTTAATAAAATAAAAGGCCGCTCTTTACATACACATGGTTATTTTGATTTTAGGTGGATGGATAAGAAGAATGTGTAGAGATATAACTGATTTAGTATTCAAACTGAGTATTTAATCATTTACAAGAAGAAATCAAGAAAACAATGTTTCCTTGATCAACAAAATATAATTTAACTATTACAGAAATCCAATGCAATTTAAGTTCAAAGAAGAATTTACAATAACAAATAGTTCTGCAAATTAATCTCTTATTTAAATTACAACTTCGCAGTGGATTCAAAATGAAAATGATATTCAATTAAATTTTAAATCGGATGACTATAAAAGAATTAGTTTATATGAGGAAGACATAATGAAAGACTAACATGAAAACAACTCACTGAGAGACAGACCATATGAGGCAAATCCATAATCTTTTATTATCTAAAAAATGTTCCAGCTTAGTACAAATCTGTGTGATAACTGGTTCAAGGGTTCAACCCTAAATACTTCGACAGAATGAAGTATTTAAACAAAATTACAAAAATATTACAATAAATGCCTGAGTGACACGACATTCTATTATTAACTTAGAATTAATAGAAAAGAAGTAATTTGATCAAAAGGAATGAATGTAAACATTTGGCCCTGTTATGAAGGAGAGTAGTTGCTGAGTGGCCACTATTCGGGTGCTGCGCTGGTGAACCTAACCTGTCCTTTTGTCCTGAAATTCACACAATTTTTTCCACCGTTCTTCATCTAGAATAACTATCTTGGTCACCTTACGGTATATTTCATCTACCTTAGTATACCGAGCAAAAGTGGGTTTTACAGTAAAAATTTGTTTTATCTCATATTGAATAAAACATATGTTGTTGATGGCTTCGTAAAACGCTCTACCTGTCATAGAACCTTTGATGTTGGAGGACTTAACTATATCCTTGTCAATGTCCTGAAGCTTCTTCATGTAGTCTTCTTGGTCATTAATTTATCATTGATTACAAACAGTGAAGGCAGACCCTTCTGGTTCAATGCATCAATCCTTGTGAAAAACCTGTTGAGTGCTACCTCTAGAGTGTGACACTTCTCTGTGAACTGTACAACCAAGTTCTTATTTGTTAGAACTTTCTTCACCTCCATGATGGTTTATGTTCTGTCATCCACTCCTCGATCATCCAGATCATATCTGTTTTTAAGATTGAGGAACTTTATGATGGTGTTGGTTGTAGCACGCATGTCTCCCAATTGAGCATTGATATTAGCAATGGTTTGCTTTGCTTTCTCCATGAGTTCCTTTTGCTAAAAAATAATCTGGATACATGGCCAGATTTCATCTATTTCTTCAATAATATTATTCCAGATGATTTATTTAACATGACCCAGTGTAGAGCCAATAAAAGACTCAGTTGCTGACTTCTTCCATGCCTCTATTTGATTTTGAGCTCTCTGAAGCTCTGGTGCATGAAAAATCTTAGATTTCTAGCAATGATCCTCTAGAAGTTTCACTTGATCCTGTAGCTTTTTGATCTCTTCAATTTGGAGAGAGATGTTTTGTATTGCATGGGCCAACTAATATGTAGCATCCCCTGTACTTGTTGTAGCATATATGACTGTAGGAATGGTTGTGATAGGAAGTGCTTCCAAATGGACAACAATATTTTTCGCAGCTTTCTCCTTTTCTTTAACCAATTTCTCCATCTTTGTCTCCATTTGTTTCAACTGTGCATTTTTCTCCATGACGAGCTTCATCATATCTGTCTTTTGTGTCTCTATCTCTTCAATATCCTTAGCTAGAGGATCTTCTGTAGCTGGAATTTTTAATTGTTTTCTTAATGCTGTTATGTTCAAATTCTTTTTCTTCACAAGTTCCTCTGCAACATTGATGTTTGAAAGGTCATAACCTAGTTTGATTACCATGTCCTCCAGGTTTTTAATCCTGGTGTCTTTGGCAAGCGCAGAGACCTTCTCCATTTTCAGCTGTGATTGGACATTTGCTAAGGTAACCTGCAGTTTTGATAAAGTCATAGTAATGTTAGTGATAGTTGAAAAGATAATTTCCCCAGTCTACTTATGCATCTCCATTTGATCAATGGGATGTATATCCTTTACATCAAACTCAAAGGTTGTCTTCTTGTAGTCTGATGCTACCTTGGGTTGGGGAACTTGTGCTTGGAGGAATGCCATTTTCATTTTTTCTTTTTCTGAATCAAAGGTTGACAGCAGCCTACTTTGAGCACCAGAAGTCTGCTTCCAGAACTGGTTGTAGGTGTTAATCTTCAAGGCCTCATTCCTGACTTTTATCTCCTTGAAGATGTCCATAATACTCTTCTCTGTTTCCCCTGAAGTAGATGTGCTTCTCTGCATAATTTTCTGCTACTCTTGTTAAGTTATGGAGGTAGTAGGAGACTGTGTCGTCTGATCACCCACTAATGAGGAAACACATGGCTCATTAGTGGTGATAATGGTCTGCTACTTTGAGTCGTTGCTGAGGCTTAGTCTGGAACTAAGCTTGGTCTTCTTTCTATACATTATCTTAAATCCTTCACTGAAAATTTCAGTCCCTAAAGGGGACTCTTTCTCTTTGTTTATCTTGGCTGTTTTCTCCTACATGGTAGGAGTCTGCACTATAGATGATGATACCTGCTGTTCTTCTACCTCTTGTAGGGTATTCTCAACCCATTCTAGTTGATTCTTGTATTTATCTATTTCTGGCCTAGCTATGTGAAAGTAAAGCGTAGACTTGATTTCTACTCTTAATTTAGAAATGATCCCTAATGGATCATATGACCAGGTAGAGCTAAGTCTGAACTGCATTTCCTTTAAGACCTTATCTGCTTCTTCCCTTGCTTCCCTGCTATTGCAAATGAAAGGGCCAATCTGTGTTTTGATTTTAAACTGGGACTTCTTCTTGGCAACAACAAAGTGGATTTCATCCATGTTTATCATCTGCCTTATGTACTCCAAAGCAAAAATCCTCATTGGGAGGAATTTGGGCAGCTTGTAAGGTGCAAGCTCACATCCAAATATTATTATTTATGTATAGTTCTCGTAGAGGTACCAATCCCCTATCTGAACTTGGTCTGATAGTTGCTAAACCTTTCTTATTTTCTCATTGATCCTTGGTTCTATCCTACTGCTTAGGAGACCTATTTCTAGATGAAAAAAATCTTTGTAAACTGTTTATATGTGTACTCATTCTGTTCCTTCATGACCTGAGTAGTCCAAAAGATGACTGACTGTTGGTTTCCTTTTTCATCCAGTTTTTGTAAAGTAGTTTAATGTTGTCCCCTTGAAAGTATAAGAACGTGTAAACTAACAAAGAGGCATAATACCTTCTCAGTTGGAAATTTGATAAGTTGCTGATGAATTGATTCTCCAAAAAATTGGCTGAAGTTAAACACAATGGAGGGCTTAGAATCAGCAGAGAAAATGGACATAAATCCTATGATGGCCTCATCTACCCACTGACCAGAGTAGTAGCCAAGGAGGTAGGAAATAACTGTGATAACCTGCTTGGCTTTGTTAAGGAAAATAGAGGAGGGATAGGGAGGATTTTTCTTTGGTAGTGAAGCATATTCTGTCAAGAAATGTTCCAAGGTTTTGGTCCTCTTGGTAGAGTCCAATTTCTGGTATAGTTCAATTAGTGCTTCATAGGTAAATGGGGTAGCAATCTCCATTATGGGGGCCTGCATCATCTGGTCCATGGTTTGAGGAGTAATGGTAAACATAATTTCTCTAGTAGGGGTAACAATGGCACTTTGACTTGGAAAATATGATGCATGACACTTTCTAACAAAATCTAGGGTACTGTGGGTATGAGGAAAAATGTAGTGGCGTAGATTAGACTCCCATAGGTGGATATCATCTAACTTGTCTATATACTTATCCTCGAGCCAACAATACATCTCAAAAAGGTCTAATCCACAAAGAGTCTCATGGATTTTATAGTCTCTATCAGCGAAAGGGACATGATGAAGATCTATGGGAGGATGGATAAGAGGATTGATAGGTTCCTCTGGTCCTTGGTCATTTGGAGCATCTTGGCCAAGGCTAAGAACAAGAGCAAAAATTGGATTGGAGGCTTGAATATACAAATAGAATTAGGTTTTTGGGGCAAAAGTAGAGGTAACAGGCTCAAAATGATCAAGAAGAGAGAGTTGCTGACATTTGAAAATGTCGGGATTGAATCTAGCAAACCTGTAACAAATAAATTAACAATGATAATGCATGAACTCAGTAACTTATTAACCTATGAAGGGCAGGTTTATATACAATATGGTTTTTCTGTTGAAGTAGCACGGGCCCGTTGAATTAACGGCTAAATAATTAATTGTTTAACGGGTTAATTCAGGAGGAAATGATTGTGATTTGATGGAGTTAACAGATGTATTACGTGGTGGAAGGTAAATGGTGGGAGTGCAACGGGTAGGAGAGTAATATCGGGAGCAAGGGAAACAAATTTTCAGAGGGGGGGAAGAGTGGTTAATGATTTCGCCCGAGGGGGTCCGAAACATTGTGACGCTGACACGTAGGGGCAGGTGCAGTTTCGTATACTGCCCATTTTGGACCCCCCCCAAAAAAAAACAGTAAAGCTCAAATGGCGAGGGGGGCATGAAATATAGTGTGGCCCATAAGATCTTGGAATATGGGAGGAGATGTAGTGGAATGTGTCGAAGGGTTAACTCATGACGTGACAGGTTGTTTGGCGGGGTCAAGAATTTATAATGTAATGCGTTGGGAATATATGTGATATATGAGGGGTGTTAAAACTTAGGGATAAGTGGTTGGAGGGAAATGTGAGTGGAGGGGTAATATTGGGATTTAAAACTTAGGGATAGGATTCCTACCAAAATAATTGATATATAAACCTTAGAGCAAACCTTTACTCCTCTGCTTTTTTCTTTTGCACATGAAAACAATATTTGATAATTGACTTGTGGTGCATTTGGACTAGCAGCTTGTGCATTTATAAAAACATAAAATGAAGCCTTTCTTTTCTTTTTCTTCCCTAACATTTTATTTTCCTTTTCCTTCTTTATTTAGGGTAGCTAACACCTAACATTTTATTGATATGGATGCCTTTAAAACATTAAATTGGCCTAACATTTTAACTTTTCTTTCTTTTGCACCCATATCCTAACTTAACATTTTAAAATTATTTTTGACTAATATACTAACTTATCAAAACTAAATAATGTTACAACATCGGCTCTAGCTCGAGACTGCTTCCCCCAGTGGGATGTAGAGAACAAGCAGATCCAAGTGCCTTCTACTTGGGCTATGAAGTATTCGCTGAAATAGATACTCACTTGCAATTTTTTCAAAAATTAAATAACTCTTTGTATATTTACAGATGATGAATGAATGGAAAATCAATACTGAATGTAATGTTTCAAGTATCTCCCATTGACTGGCAATGAGGAATACTCTCCTTCCAGATTCTGTAGGATGAATGTATTGTTCCCTTTGACTTTTGCAATGCTGAATGGACCAAACCAAAGGTTGTCAAATTTTGCATACTTGCCTTTATCTTCTCTCCTTGTATCCCATCTAAGCACTAGGTCACCTTTCTTGAAATTTCTTTCTCTAGCCTTTTTGTCAAACAACTCTTTCATCTTGTTTTGGTATTTCCTTAGCTTGTATTGAATTTCATCTTTTAACTCAATAATTTGATTAATCCTTCTGAGAAATCATCTTTTTCTTCATAGGATCCATGAATGAACCTCATAACAAGTAAAGCTAAATGAGTAGGAAAAACTGCTTCCTTGCCATAAACTAATTGGAAAGGAGACTTTCCTGTTGATCTCTTAGGAGAAACTCTGTTTTCCCAAATTGCATGGATTAGATGGTTGTCCCAACTCTTTTTATGGTCTTCAAGAGTCTTCTTAATGACCTTAAATAAGATCTTGTTGGAAGATTCTTCTAGGCCATTATCCTATGGATAGTATGGTGTAGAATGGTGTAAAAGGATTGAATACTTTTGATAGAACTCAATCATTTTAACACTGCTAAAAGCCACTGCATTATCTGTAACAATCTGTTGAGGACATCCAAATCTTGATAGGATGTTTTCTTCAAGAAATTTAATCACAATAGTATTAGTTTCTTTTTTAACAGGTATGGCTTCTACCCACTTGGTAAAATAGTTTGTAGCAATTAAAATTCATCTGTGTTGATTACTTGATTATGGATGAATTTCCCCAATAAAGTCCAACCCCCATTGTAGAAAAGGAGCATGGAAGGATACTGGAACCAAAGGAAGTGCTGATAGTTTCTGTTTTCCTACAAATAATTGGCATGGTTTGCAACTTCTTACTCTTGCTCCAACTTCTTTGAAAATTGTGGGCCAATAGAAACCTACTTTTAAAATTTTGTGGGCTGTTTCTCTCCAGGCATAGTGTCCACCAGAAAACCCTGCATGGAACTGATCTATAATTCCCTCTATTTCATTTTCAATTAAACAAAGAAGAAGGATATTAAGAGGGTCTTTCCAGTATAGATTAGCATTGATAATGAAATATTTTACTGCTTTAAGCTTCAGGGCTTTGCACTGCTTCAAGTTAAGATCAACTGGACATTGAAAATCCCTAAGAAACTGCACAATATCAGAGTACCAATCAGAGAGTAGATATTTCTAATCTATGTGAACAAGAATGGCTTGATCTGAAGAAAGAGGTTCTTGTGGATTCTCCCCTTCTCTAAGAGGAGGAGGTTCTTGTGGATTCTCCTCAGATATCAAGGAAGGTTCTTGTGGATTCTCCCCTAATGTTAAGGAAGGTTCTTGTGGATTCTCCCTTGATGAAATTTCAGAAACCAAATTTATGCCAAATAATTTGCAGTTGGATTCAACTAACAATATGTCCAGGCGTTGGCCTTTTACTAGCTTTATGGTTTTAATTTCAAGGTCAAACTCAACGATTTTAGAAATTCATCTTCATCTTCTTCCATCAACATCAGGCTGGGTCAAAACAGTTTTCACAACATGATTAGGGACATAAGTTGTAATGTGTGAATGTAGGACATAGGTTCTAAAGGCTTTGAGGGCTTGAATTAAGGCATATGCTTGTTTTTCAATAATATCATACCTAAGTTCAACATCCCTCATAGCTTTGGAAAAGAAGGCTATAGGCTGGTCATCACCATTTGTGTTCTTCTGCGAAAGTACAACAACTAAGGTTGTCTTAGGTGCAAAAGAAAATATGTTAAAAGGCAAAAAATAATCAGGGCTAGCTAATGTAGGGGCTTGAGATATAACATTTTTGATATGATCAAAATCATATCTAGCAGGAACTGTCCATTTCACTTCATTGTTTTTCTTCAGCATATTTGTTATATCTTTAACTATGTTAGCATAATTTGGTATGAACCTCCTAAGAAAATTAATCTTTCCGAGGAAGGTTTGTATCTCTTTATTATTCCTTGGTAGAGATAGGGTATGAATAGCTGAAACTCTCTTTGGGTCAATTATAAGTCCCTCCTTGGAGATTATATGCCCTAGTAATTTCCCCTCCTTTAAAGCGAATAAGGATTTCTTTAGATTGATGGATATGTCGAATTTCCTGCACCTGTCAAAAATCTTGCTCAAGTGTTTTAAATGATTTTCATCAGAATCAGAGAAAACAATTAAATCATCTAAATAAATGACAGTAAATTCAGATGTTTTACCTACAAATGCTAGATCCATGGCTCTCTGGAAAGTGGCTCCAGCATTGGTTAACCCAAATGGCATTCTAGCATACATAAATGTACTCCGAGGTGTGGTGAAAGTAGTTTTGTCTTGGTCAGCTTGACTTACCATGATCTGGTTATAACCAGAAAATCCATCTAGCATAGAAATTCCATTTGCACCTGAAACTTTATGAAGTAGATGATCCATTTTGGGCAATGGATAATTATCCTTTAAATATGATTTGTTCAGGTTTCAAAAGTCTACACATAGCCTAATCTTGCCATTTTTTTTTCTTTCTGACAGGAACTAGGTTGGCTACCCAATTAGAATACTTTAAAGGCACAATGATATGAGCACCAAGCAACTTTTTGAGTTCTTTCTCAATGGTTGGAAGTAGTATGGGATTGATTCTTCTTAGTTTTTTTTGAAAGGGTTTTGCTTCTGGTTTCAAAGGAATCTTATGATGAATCAAAGATGTATCATAAGTTTTTAACTCATTATAAGACTAGGCAAAAACATCTTTATAAGTTTTAAGAAGATTCAAGTATTTGATTTTTACATCCGAAGGTAAGGTTGATGACAATTTAATATTTTCTCACATTATCCAAAGTTCCAATATTGCATTCTTTGATTTCTTCTTTAGGTGTGTTAAACAAGGGATTTTTAGAGACATCATTATTATCAAATAGTTTTTCCAATGGAACCAGTCCTTTAGAATAAAATTATTAGATAATTGGATGATATCATGATCAAGAATTTTAGGATTGAATGAAGTTTCTGGATTTTGTTAATTTAATTCTTGAATATCGTTTTGATCTCCTTCAATTTGCATATTTGAGAATTCATTAATGACTTGAAGAAAATATTTTAATTGTTCATCATCTTCAAAAATCTGCCAGTGTTTAAGGTTATCAGGAATTGATGGTCTATACTTGACTTGAATTTGGTATTCTAACAATACTGGCTGAGGGATTTTGAAAGAGCTTGCTGATACAACTAGTGAGTCAGCATGCATATTTTCATCTCTGGGAATAACAATTATGTTAAATCCTTGAAAGAAATTTTCAATTGTGTCCCAAGATTCATTTCTATAGGACCTAAGCCTTGGGTGTTTCGTTTGGCAAAGATTTCTAACCTAGTTCAGTATAAGCTCATAATTAGAAAACACACTCAAGTTTTGAAGCTTTAAACTCCTATCTAGCTCAAGACCAAGAAGAAAAGCCTCATACTCAGCCACATTATTGGTGACCTAAAATTCAAGTTTACATGACTAAGTTATGTTTTCTTTATTTGGTGAGATTAAAATAATTCCTACTCCTGCTCCTTCTTTTGAGCAAGAGCCATCAAAATAAAGTTTCCAGATATCTGATTATACAACTTTAGGCTTGGAAACTATATTCTCAATGGAAATTTAAGTGTTTGATGCATTTTGTGAAGATAACTGAAAGAAACCGAAATCCTGATCTACTGCATAGATAGGGTGGTTTTTTGCTTGATCAGACCTACAAACAGTATGAATGAATCTGACTTCCCTATATAACTTTAAATGTTCACCTTCGTACACTGGAATAATAAAAAAAGACATATCCATCTGAAGTGATCCTCCAAGTTTAGCACAACATGATCTTGATATAAGCATGCCAAACTTGGCAAGAATATCAGTGACAACTATGTCTAAAACTATACTCTTGACAGGTATTTGAGCTAAGATCACAACTAGGTCTTTGATAAATCCTAGGCATGGTACTTTTTTTGAATCAAAGGTGTAAAGGTCATGATAAGAATGGGTAACTTGTAACTGAAGCTGATCCATAATTACCTTTGGCATAGGGTTATGAGAAGCTCCAGAATCTAGCATGCAGTTATACAAAAGAAAGTCACGAGCCTTTAAAGTTACATAAAATGGTGGAACAATTTCATTGATCATATCAGAACTAGGGACAAATAAAACTGAGGGCTTTTCATCTTGCAAACTAATAACATCTCCCTTAACATCTACACTAGATGACTGTATCCATTAGACACTTGATTTTTATAACCGGGATTTTTGGAAAGTTCAGCTAAAGGTATAGGAATCTTGACCCTTTCGAATTCCTTTTCAATATTAAAAGTTGTCAAAATAGTCTTTTCAGATGAAGAGGTTTAAGTGGATGACTTTGTAGTCCGAGGTGTTGGAGTTTATGTTTGAATGGTTTTCATTGCAGGTTCAACTGTGGTGGTAGATTTTGGATATCTACTAGGACCTGATCTAGGCCTTAGATCATACCTTTTATTCATTTTTGCAATCAAAAATTTAGAGAATGTTAAGTATTTTGAAAGTTGAGCATCTCTTGGTTCTTGTTCAAAAGACTGAGGTGAAGGAACTATTGCCATTTGCACTAATGAAGAATCAATATTATTGATATCTTCAGTGATTACAGGGAATGTATCCTATGGCTGTTGATCATCAATCAACAAAGGTGGTTGAATGTTTTGATCAGAACCTGGTATCTGAAGAATTTGAGGAGTTCTTTGAAATTGGGTTTGAGCTTGAGGTCTAACAGTAGTTTACTGAACAATTCTAGGTTGTGTTTCAATTTTAAAAATCTTATTAGAAAGGTTTCCGAGTAAAGATGTAATTTCATTGATTTTTTGATCTTCAAGTTTAGATTTGGAAGAGGATGAATCATCAATCTTAGCTTTTAGTTTTCTTTCTTCTTTTTCTGCTTTAGCTTTGATTTTTCCAGAAGCTGACCTATTGGCTTATACCTCTATAGCATTTGTCTGCATGTCTAATGTATTAGAAACCCTTTCCCTTAACATGAATGCAAATTCATCATCAAACTCTTTGGAAAATTTGACCTTTGCAGCTGCTATTGGTGGTTTACAATCAACAGGAATTTTATGATAGAGATTGTTAAATCTTTTAATGAATTCAACAACTAGTTCACCAAGGTTTCTCTTCAATTCCTCAAATTCAATGAGAAAATAAACAAGATATTTCTTTACCCCCCATTGGTTTTTAAAGATAGTTATGAGCTCATTCCATGCTCTGATAGAGTCAACTTTGAGTTGTCTAAACCAGATCCTAACATTTCCTTCTAAATATTGTACAAATAATCTCATATAAACATTTTCCTCTTCTATGTTCATATTGTCAGCGAAATCTAGGAAAGTTGATACATGATATTCTGGTAAGGGACCTGTTTCTCCATTAAATCTTGGCAAATGTTTTAGATATCCATGAGGAAAATTTCCCAAGTTTGCAGGGAGAACTAGAGTAGCATATCTTGTTTGCAGAATGGGTTGAAAATCCATTACAATAGGAGGAGTATGAGGTGACTGAGTGGATGATGATTGTTATGTACCTAGGGGGGGTAATATGGGGTACCAAGGGAGGTACCCAAGGTAATAATGTAATAATGGGATGGGCCATAGTAATAAATAAGGTGGTTAACCCATGTCATGTAAGGGACCACAAGTAGTTAATAATAATGTAAGGGGCCCATGGTATTAGTTGATGGTATAAGGAAACCATGGTAATGGTACATGGTATTGTATGTATGAGGCCTATATAAAGGCTAGAGACTCCACATATGAAGATGGAGAGAAGTATTCTTGTATAAACAGGCATATGGCTTGTGGAGTGTTCTCCTTCCTTAAGGAGTGAATGTATGGTGTTGCCCTACCTTAAGGGTTTGATCAATAAAGAATCATTTCATATTATTTCTGAGTTTATTTGCATTGTCTTATATGTTTATATCAGATCTATAATATTTCTGGGTTAGATCTACAACAAGTGGTATCAGAGCTCTTTCTTGGGCAAACGGTGGGAGCATTTTTTTTTTCATTTTTGCAGGGATTTTTTGGGTGGCGAATTTGCAGATCACATCTGTACGTTTTGGTGTAAGATCTGCAGAATCTAATTGCAGATCTGTATTCCTTGTGCAAAAATAGCCGATTTCAAAAAAAAAAAATCAGTTGAATCGGAGCCCGGATGAAGGAGATATCACTGATCTAAAAATCAGTGGGGTTGTAAACAATTTTGAGGACAGCGACTTTGCGGCGCAGATCTAGACATCTTGGTACAAGATTTGCAAAATCTAATTGCAGATCTGGATTCTTTGGAAAAAAATACCCAACTTCAAAAAAAAAATCAGTCGAATCGGAGTCCGGATGAGGGAGATATCGCTGATTTAAAATCAGCTCTTTTTTCAGAAATTTTGGGTGACGGCGGGAAAGTAGCAGCGCAGATCTGTAATTCCAGTTTCTGAATCAGGATTTCTATCACATGGGCAGATACAGAATGGTTGTTCCATTTCCAAAAACAGGTTATAATAGAGATTCTGAGCAATATTGACGAAACTGTGACATTTTCAAATTTTCGCCAAAACCCTTCATGGCTTCTAGCAAGGATTTATGTTTTACAGGGAAAGATAATGGTCCTACTATTGAAGAATTCATACAAAGAATAAAGGCTGAATATGGGACATGTTGGAAAACTATAGCACGGTTTAAGACTCAATTATCACTTGACTACGATCAGTTTATCAAACTTTCAGATGCAGAATTTGAAAAAGTCCTTTTAGACAAATGGTCTCGTGCTAGAAAAAAGGAGAATGAGCCACGTAAGGGGTTATCTTCTACTGGTGTCTCCTTATTGCAGGTGCATGGATTGATTCGGAAAGAGAAGATCATTGTTTCTATCAATCCTAGTTGTAAACATAATTTTATCAGTGTTAATTTGGCAAAAAATTTGCAAGTCCCAGCAAAACAAATTGAACATACACGGGTTGATAATGAGGATGTTCAAGTGTACAAGGATTTGAAGATTTTTATGGATAAATATGTGTTGCATGGTGATTTTTATGCTTCAGAAATGGATAATATGGATGTTGTTTTGGGATATCCTTGGATGAAATCCATGGGTACTATCAATATTAATGTGCAGAAGAAATTCCTCAAGCTATGGTATAAAAAGAAGAAAATTACATTATAGGATATTTCCATCCATAAACAGGTAGAGCACAGGGAGGCTGAAGCAGAAGATGTTCAAGGGACTGACATATCAGATGATGAGCCTTTGATGATCGACAATCAAACACAAACAGAGGCTGCAGAAGAAAAGGTTACAGGTGATGATACATCAAAGGAGGGTTCAGTGGTTGAAGTCATATTGAAAAAGAAGACACCACAACAGGCACCACAGCAGGGTGAAGTCAAGCAAAAGCCATCGTGGGTTAAAACTTCAAAATATCATCACCCACATCACCCCGCAAGACAACCATCATGGAAACCAAGTAGTCACATGATGGATAGAAAGGAGAGACGATCCACCTACTACACATCAACACAGAAGAGCTGCCACGGTCAACTTCCATCTCAAGCGAGCGAGGCACCAGTGAGATCGAGGGTTCACCTTTCTCTTGGATGGCTAGATGCACGTGCATGGTATCAGTGGACTACTCTTTTGAGTAGATCTTATTATTTATGTTCTTCCCATGTTTCGGGGACGAAACATGTTTAAGGGGGGTGGAATGTTATGTACCTAGGGGGGGTAATATGGGGTACCAAGGGAGGTACCCAAGGTAATAATGTAATAATGGGATGGGCCATAGTAATAAATAAGGTGGTTAACCCATGTCATGTAAGGGACCACAAGTAGTTAATAATAATGTAAGGGGCCCATGGTATTAGTTGATGGTATAAGGAAACCATGGTAATGGTACATGGTATTGTATGTATGAGGCCTATATAAAGGCTAGAGACTCCACATATGAAGATGGAGAGAAGTATTCTTGTATAAACAGGCATATGGCTTGTGGAGTGTTCTCCTTCCTTAAGGAGTGAATGTATGGTGTTGCCCTACCTTAAGGGTTTGATCAATAAAGAATCATTTCATATTATTTCTGAGTTTATTTGCATTGTCTTATATGTTTATATCAGATCTATAATATTTCTGGGTTAGATCTACAACAATGATGAAGAGGAGGAGGATGATGAAGATGAGGATTTAGGAGATGAAGATGTATCTGTAGGGGTATTAGTATGTGGAGGAGAGGGAGAAGACCTTTTTGAGGATCTCAAAGGGGTTTTAATAACCAACTTCTAAACTCCTGGTGGAAAATCTTCCTTATTATCAAACAAGGGATTCGAATAGATAGAAAATGTCTCTTCAAGATTAGTAGAGGTTGATGGAATAGAATAAGGAGTTGGAGTAATAAAATCTTGAGGCTTTAATTCAGGTAAATGTAAACCCAGTTCTTCCTCAGATGAAGGTGATTTGATAGGAATGGATGGGACTTGATATGACTCAAGTGACTGTATTAAAAGGCTGATTGAAGATCTACTCCTCTAGAATGGAGTTCAGAAACCCTAGGAGGTAGTTTAGTCCAATCAGGATGGTATGGTATAGATGGAAAAGGATCTACATATGAGATGTCTTCAGGGTGTAAAGCTGAAGAAGAAGAAGGTTTTCTATGTCTTCTCCTTGAAGAGGCTCCCCTAATAAGTCTTTCAGGGTCTGGTAGAAGGTTAACAATCTCATAAGCATAACATGATCTAGTGTGCTTAAAAGGAGCCAGCTTTGACCAATAGAATCACCAGGTGAAATATTTTGACATATATCCTTATCATTTATTCACCTTAAAGGAAAGGGATAATCATTTTACCAGGGAAAATTTAGCTTTCAATTCTTCGCTCCCCGGCAACGATGCCAATCTGATGTTTTCCTTTGAGATAACCAAAGGTCAATTGGTTATGCCAAAGCATTTATAATGTTTTGTTGATTTTAATGATTTGGATGACCAGTGAAATGTTTTATAAACAATGCTTTAAACTTAGAAAGATTCTTAATAAAATAAAAGGTTGTTCTTTACATACACATGGTTATTTTGATTTTAGGTGGATGGATAAGAAGAATGTATAGAGATATAACTGATTTAATATTCAAACTAAGTATTTAATCATTTATAAGCAGAAATCAAGAAAACAATGTTTCCTTGATCAACAGTTAATAATTAAACTATTACATAAATCTAGTGCAATTTAAGTTCAAAGATGAATTTACAATAACATATAGTTCTTCAAATTAATCTCTTATTTAAATTACAACTTCACAGCGGATTCAAAATGAAATTGATATTCCATTAAATTTTAAATCGGATGATTGTAAACGAATTAGTTTATATGAGGAAGACATAATGAAAAACTAAGATGAAAACAACCCACTGAGAGACATACCATATGAGGAAAATCCAGAATCTTTTATTATCTCAAAAATGCTCCAGCTTAGTACATATGTTATGAAACCAACTCACAAAAAGATAGAAAAGAGAGATCCACGCCTTAGAATTCAGCCTCTTCGAGGGGGCAACCTCCTTTACATTAAATAAATGAACAATTCTTGGATGATACAAATGACAAAACCTCCTTTCTATATATAGGAGTCTAAGGAGTCACAATATAATGCAGCCAACCTAACAATAATAATATAAAGCCACAAAAATAACAATAGAGGGATTCTATGGGGCACAGAAATAACAATATGGGGGTAATAGGGGCACAACAATATAAATAAGGGGTATAACTACAATAGTAATGGGGTAATCACTAGTATTATAGGGACCCAACATGCCCCTCTCCTTCAAAAAAAGTGTTGTCCTTAATGCTTCAGCAGTTCTGGATACTTCTGCATAAAATTCTCATCCTCCCATGTGGAATCTTCAGCGGATAAGTTCTTCCACTTGATAAGATACTCTGAAATTGATCGATTTCGTAGCTGTCGAGTTCTTGTTTCTGTGATTGCTTCCGGTTCCAATATAATTTTTCCTTCCTCGTCAAGTTCTGGCAATATTGTTTGAATTGGGAGCTTGTCACCTATAACCTTCTTTAAACATGAAACATGGAAAACTGGGTGCAATCGAGAAGCTGCAGGAAGCTCCAATTTGTATGCCATAGTACCAATCTTTTCCAACACCTTGTACGGACCATAATACTTTGGTGATAATTTATTATCCTTCTTAGCTTGCTTTAGGGACATTTGCTTATATGGTTGTAGCCGTAGGAATACCCAATCACCTACATCAAAACTTCTTTCACTGCGATGTTGATCTGCCTGTTGTTTCATTCTATTTTGTGCCAACACGAGGTTATCCTTTAAGAGTTGGAGGACTTGTTGTTGATGTTCGATGTGATGTTCCACTGCCTGAACCTTAGAATTTTCTCTTAAATATGATGTGATGGATGGTGGTTGATACCCATAAAGTGCCATAAATGGGGTCATTTTTGTTGCTGTATGGAAGGAAGTGTTATACCACCATTCAGCCAGAGGCAACCATTTGACCCATTGTGTCTGTTTATCAGATACAAAGCAACGAAGATATCCTTCCAAACATTTGTTTACTATCTCAGTTTGCCCATCAAATTGAGGATGATAAGATGAGCTATGAGCTAACTGAGTCCCAAGACAAGAAAATAATTCTGTCCAAAAATTTCCAGTGAAAATGGGATCTCTGTCACTTACAATAATCTTTGGGTTTCCATGTAGCTTTTGAACTGTTTCCATAAATGCAGTAGAAACTGTACTGGCTTTAAATGGATGTGATAATGCACAAAAGTGTGCATACTTGGTAAGTCTGTCAACTACCACCATGATGACACTCTTTCCCTCAGACTTGGGTAAACCTGTGATAAAATCCATTGAAACCTCCTCCCAACGTTGGCTTGGAATGGATAAAGGTTGTAATAGACCTGGTGTCTTAATTGTTTCAACTTTATTTTGCTGGCAAACCAAACATTTCGCCACAAACTTTTGAATATCTGATTTAAGGCCATCCCAAAAAAATTCCTTCTTAACCCTGTGGTAAGTTTTTAAAAATCCTGAGTGCCCTCCTAAGGGAGAAGTGTGCAATTCCATAAGAATCTTTTGTTTTAGCTGGGAATTCTTACAGAGGTATAAGCGATCTTTGTACCATAACGAATCATTTTTCCAGCTAAATGTATCAGAAGTACTGGAATCTTGTTGTAGCTTTTGAATAAGTGCCCACACTTCTTCGTCGTTCTTCCATTCCTCCCTTGCTTCGTTTATCCAATCTGGTTGGATAATAGAAATGGCACACAACAATGCTTCCACATCCTCATCCTTTCTTGAGAGTGCATCTGCCACCACATTTTGCTTCCCTTTTTTGTAGATGATTTCAAAGTCATAACCCAACATCTTTGTGACCCACTTTTGTTGCTCTTCAGAGGATAATCTTTGTTCTAAAAAGTATTTAAGGCTATCATGATCCGTTTTTACCTTGAAGTGTCTTCCCATTAGGTAGGGTCGCCATTTCTTAAGTGCATGGAGTATTGCCAACATTTCCTTCTCATAAATAGCTTTTCTTAAAAACTTTCCCTTGATTGGACGACTTTCAAAAGCAATGGGTCTTTCATCTTGCATTAGAACAGCACCAATTCCATTTCCTGAAGCATCACATTCCACAATAAAGGTTTTTGTGAAGTCCGGCGTAGCTAAGACCGGTGCTTGGCACATTGCCTCTTTAAGATTTTCAAAGGCCTTTGTTGCTTCCGAAGTCCATGAAAATGAATCTTTCTTCAATAATGTTGTTAGAGGTGCTGCTATTCTCCCATAATTCTTAACAAACTTGCGATAATACCCTGTCAACCCAAGAAATCCTCGCAGATGCTTTATGGATGTGGGGATTTTCCATTCCTTAATGGCTTTAATTTTGCTAGGGTCTACCTTAACTCCTTCATGAGATACAATATGACCCAAATATTCCACCTCCTGGACTCCAAAGAAACATTTGGATCTTTTTGCATATAATTGTTTCTCCTCCAATAGTTGTAACACCCTGTCAACATGTTCAACATGATCCTTCCAAGACTTGCTGTAGATTAGTATATCATCAAAAAATACTAACACAAATTTTCTAAGGAATGGTTTGAAAATTGAATTCATCAAACCTTGAAATGTTGAAGGTGCATTGGTAAGGCCAAAAGGCATGACCAAAAATTCATAATGACCCTCATGAGTTCTAAATGCCGTTTTCGGAATGTCTTCAATCTTCATTCTAATTTGATGATATCCCGAACGAAGATCCAACTTGGTGAAGTAAATTGATCCATGCAATTCATCCAGTAATTCATCAATAACAGGAATGGTGAACTTATCTTTAATAGTGAGCTTGTTGAGCTCCCTATAATCTGGACACATGCGCCATGATCCATCCTTCTTGTGCACCAATACTACTGGAGCTGAGAAAGAACTTTGACTCGGTTGAATTATACCAGCCTCTAGCATTTCTGCAACCATACGTTCAATTTCACTTTTTTGGACATATGGATATCTGTACGGCCTGATGTTTGGAGGAACACTTCCTGGAATCAGATGAATAGCATGATCATGATCACGCATAGGTGGGAGACCTTTGGGAGTCTCAAATACCTTGGAATGATTGTCCAGGACTTTTTGGAGATCTGGAGAAATAGATGATTCCAATGTGGAAACATCTAGCGAACATAATTGTGCAATTACACCTCTTTGCTCCTTTTTTAGAAGCTTTGTCATGCCATTAGAGCTGATTATCTTTCCTGGTTTCCCTGCAATACCCCTTAATTCAACTTCCTTTCCTTCCACAGAAAATTTCATGAAAAGTTCTTGAAAATTAAAAGCTATTGTACCCAAGGATTGTAGCCATTGGACTCCTAGTACAACATCAACACCTCCCATTGGAATGGAAAGCATTGGGCTAGTCAATACATATTCTCCCATGGATAGCTTGATATTATGGCACTTTCCAGAACAATTTATTGTTCCTCCATTTGCAATCATCACTTGACACTCTGGTGCTGGATATAGGAAGCAATTCAATTCTTTTGCTACCCTACAATGAATAAAATTGTGGGTGCTTCCTGAATCAATCAACACTATTACCTTTTTCTTCTTGATTTGTCCTTCTATCTTGATGGTTTGAGGAGTGGTAATTCCCGCCAATGCATTACAAGATATGGTTGGATTTATTTTTTCTTCATCTAGGCTTTGTTCCTGGAATATATCCTCTTCTTTTGACCTTTCTTGCTCCTTTTCTTCTTCCTCTTCACAATCTATGTAGAATAATTTATTCTCAGCACACTTATGACCTTTTGTGTATTTGCTATCACAATTGTAACAAAGCCCTTTTGCTCTTTTTTCTTCCAATTGTTGTGGTGTCAACCTTGTAGGTTGTGGAAGACTATGGGCAACAACACTTCCGTCTTTATAGTTGTGAATGGTATGCTTCCTACTTGCCATAATTTTGCTTTCCATTTTTCTTGCTAACCTGAATGCCTTCTCTAATGAATCAGGTTCCCAAAGGTGCACATCATGTTGGATATTATCCTTTAAAGACCCTATGAACACATCAATCCTATGTTCCTCTGGAATATCTTTTACCCTTATGTTCAATTTTTGGAACTCCTCAATGTGCTCCATTATTGAACCCTTTTGTTTGAGACTTATCAATTGGCTAAAAAAAGTGTTGCTTTTTGTATCCTCATAATGTGCTATCAATTCTTCCGTAAAAATTGCCCAAGTGATAAATTGTTTAAGAGAACAAAGCCATTGATACCATACAAACTGATTTGGTTCCAAATATAAAGTTGCCATACGTACCTTTTGTGTGTTTTGCACATTATTGAGATCGAAGAATTGCTCCATCTGTAATATCCATGTGGCGGGATCCTTGCCATCAAACTTCCTCATATCGATTTTTGGAACATGGTGAGTCTTCGATCCAACATTAGAGTCTATGGAATCATGATTAACATTTCTTTTGTTCTCATCATGAGTTTCCTTTACTACCTTTTCACCATTAGTGACCCTTTCTTGTAGCAACTTCTTCAATTCTTCCATGTCTGTCCTCAAATCTATCTTCAAATTTGCCATCGAATCCTCCATCTTAGCTTCCATGCCCTTTATCTTAGATTCCACGCCATTTACCTTAGCTTCTGTTAGCTTTTGTGAGCGTGACATTTGTTGCACTTGTTCTTGTAATTTTGATATATCATGTAGCATTTCTTCCTCTTCTTCATGAGTCATGCTAGAGCTTTCAGGTTCCTTACTAGGTGTTTGCATTTTCTTTCCTCGGGGCATCAGTTACCGATAATAATGCTTTACTATGCCCTTTGAATTCCGTTAAACCAAGCTTACAAAAAAAAAAAAAAAAAAACTACACACCTTTTTTCACTTTATAGAAGCCTGATATTGAATCTGATGTATCTCTGTAATTTAGGATCATCCAATTCTGAAATTGCTACCTGTAGTAGCCTTCTGCGTCCTCTTTCCAATGCCATAAGTCTGAGCCAAATTGGATTCTCCAAGGAAGAGTTATGTGAAATCTCCCACAATGACTTGCTTTTAGACTGGTTCAGTAGAGCGAACTTGTACGACGTGCCACGAGTCCCTGTTTCAACCTTTGAATCTGGAACACACATACAAGAAACTGCAGTCCGTTCTCTTTCTGTACCTTCTTACGAAATTTCAATCCGATCCCCAGAGAGAAAGTTATGACGATTTTCCCCAGGTCACCTGTTTTTAATGTAATTCAGGAGTCTGCAAAAAGACCAACTTCCTCAGATCATATCTCCACAAATATCCCGCGAAACGCTCTGAAATTCGGACCCAAGGTTCAGCGCGATTTCTTCTCAAATGGGTTTTTTTTGCGACTTCTGAAACATCACAGAAAAAAAGTTATAGTGAAAATGCCACGATGACCTGTTTGGAGCAGCGAAACCCTAGAATCCAAAGCTCTGATACCAAATGTTATGAAACCAGCTCACAAAAAGATAGAAAAGAGAGATCCATGCCTTATAATTCAGCCTCTTCGAGGGGGCAACCTCCTTTAGATTACATAAATGAACAATTCTTGGATGATACAAATGACAAAACCTCCTTTCTATATATAGGAGTCTAAGGAGTCACAATATAATCCAGCCGACCTAACAATAATAATATAAAGCCACAAAAATAACAATAGAGGGATTCTATGGGGCACATAAATAACAATATGGGGGTAATAGGGGCACAACAATATAAATAAGGGGTATAACTACAATAGTAATGGGGTAATCACTAGTATTATAGGGACCCAACAACATATCTGTGTGATAACTGGTTCAAGGGTTCCAGCCTGAATACTTCTCAATATATTTCCCAAGCTCCTGTTTACTACTTCGGTCTATCCATTTGTTTTAGGATGGTATGCTGAACTAAAACTGAGGTTAGCTCCCATTTTCTTCCAAAGAGTTCTCCAGAAATTCCCTAAAAACTTTGTATCTCTATTGGACACAATACTTACAGGCAATCCATGTAATCTTACAATTTATGAAAAAAATAGATTAGCTATATGTGTTGCATCACTAGTCTTCTTACAAGCAATGAAATGTGCCATCTTGGAAAATCTATCTACTACAACATAACTAGAATCATTCCCTCTCTAGGTTTTTGGTAATCCCAGAACAAAATCCATGCTAACTGCATTCCACGGTTGGCCTGGTATTGGCAATGGTTGATACAATCCTGTATTCTGACTCCTTCCTTTTGCATGCTGACATATCCTGCATTTCTCAACAAACTTCTTAACACAGTCTGCATTTTTGGCCAATAATAAAAAGCATTCACATGAGAAAAGGTTTTATCTTGTTCAAAGTGACCAGATAGTCCTCCACTATGTTTCTCCTTTATTATGTTTTCCCTCATGGAACATTTGGGAATACATAACTTGTTCCTTTTATACAATAGGCCTCCTTGAATGAGGTAGTCCAACCACTGACTTCTGTTATGACTCATTGGATTCTGAAATGTTGCATAGATATCTTTGAAATTTGCATCATCTTTGTACATTCCAATCATTTCCTCAAATCCTACAACACCCACTTTGAATTCTTGCACAATAAAACTTACCCTGCTCAATGCCTCTGCTACTTTATTTGACTTACCACTCTTTTGCTTTATTACAAAAGTAAAGCTTTGCAAAAATTCTACCCACTTGGCATGTTTCTGATTCAATTTTGACTGGTTATTAATGAACTATAAAGCATGATTGTCTGAATACAATATGAATTCTTTTGGCAGCAAATAATGTCTCCATTTTTTCAAGGCTTGCACAATAGCATAAAGCTCTTTATCATAAGAATAGTATTTCTTCTTTGCATCATTCAATTTCTCACTTAAGTATGCTATCGATCTTTGCTCCTAACTTAGAACTGCGCCAACTGCAACTCCACTAGCATGTGTTTCTACTTGAAAGACTTTCTCAAAATTAGGCAAAGCTAAAATTGGTTCCTCTATGATTTTATTCTTCAGCAAATTAAAATTTCTGTCTGCTGCTTCTGTCCACTTGAATGGCTGATTGATCTCCTTGATTGTTTCAAGAATGGGTGCACAAATCTAACTAAATCCTTTGATAAACTTTCTGTAAAAACTTGCAAGACCATGGAAGCTTCTTACCTCAAATATATTTTTGGTGGTAGGCCAGTGCCAAATTTCTTGGACTTTCTCTATATCCATCTTCAAGCCTTCTTTAGAAACTACAAATCCCAAGTAAACCAGTTCTTCCTTCATGAAACTACATTTCTTCAGATTTATCAGTAGTTTCTCTTTCCGCAGATTTCTTAGAACTAACTTAAGATGCTCTAAATGTTCTTCTTTACTTTTACTAAAAACTAGAATATCATCAAGATAAACAACAACGAACTTGCATGCATACTCCTTCAAGACTTCATGCATTAATCTCATGAATGTGCTAGGTGCATTAGTGAGTCCAAAAGGCATCACTAACCACTCATACAACCCACTATTTGTTTTAAATGCAGTCTTGAATTCATCACCTTCTCGAATTCTTATTTGATGATATCCACTCTTTAAATCTATTTTAGTAAAATATTTTGATCCACTCAAACATTCCATTAAATCATCCATGCGTGGCAAAGGAAATATGTACCTGATTGTGATCTTGTTGATGGCTTTGGAATCTATGCACATACGCCATTCACCTCCTTTCTTTGGACTGAGTACTGTTGGTACAAAACATGGGCTAAGACTTTCTCTGATTAGCTCCTTATCCATCAGATCCCGCACTTGCCTTCCAACTTTCGCGTTCTCTTGAGGAGTTAATCTATATGCTTCTTTATTTGGCAAACTTGCTCTTGTTATTAGGTCAATGTGATGACTAATACTCCTGATGGGTGGCAATGCATTCGGCAACTCATCCACAATAATATCAGCGAAATCATCTAGAAAAATTTTAACTTCTTCAGGCAAATCGTCTAAGTTTGTGGGAGTGAAAATTAACTTTGGTCTTCCCACAATAGCAAAATGTAACTCCTCATTCTTCACTACTTCCTGCAGCAGCCCCTTTCCACTTATCAGCATAATACTACTTCTAGGTGTTCCTTTGTCAGCATTGTCCTTCAATGGCAGCAATGTGTGTTTAGTTCCATCCTTCTCTAGAGTATAAGTGTTTCTCCTTCCATCATGAATAGATTTTCGATCAAATTGCCATGGTCTTCCCAGCAGTACATGGCATACATCCATGGGCATTACATCACATAATATCACATCTTTATACATACCAATTTGTATCTCCACCTTGCATTGTTCAATCACAATAATCTAATGTCACTTCTGTAACCATGATACCTTGTAAGGAGTAGGGTGCGTGGTTTTTTCTAGTCCGAGCTTGTCCACCATCTCTGTAGAAACAAGATTGTCAGTGCTTCCACTGTCAATTATTACTTTGCAACACTTACCTTTTGATTTACAGGTAGTTCTAAACAAATTCTTCCTCTGTGTTGGTTCTCCAATCTCCAGCTCTTCCCTAAGAAAAGTCCTTCTCAATAACAATGATTCACCTTCTTCAGGGGGTTCTTCCTTTTCCATAAGTTGAGGTGGTTCTGGCTTTGCCTCAGCCACATTCGCATTCCTCTGATTTGCTGGTTTATTATGAGGACAGTCCCATGACATATGTCCCCATTCTCCACATGTATAACACCAAACATCTCTTCCTCACCCTCTTCCTCTGGGAACAAATCTTCCTCTGTTAAATTCTCCCCTCTGTGGTGGTCTACTACTTGAACTTTCTACTTCATGCTGATTTGTTGTCCCTTTTGTCTGGTAGTTCCTCTACCTCTTACTGAGCTTCTTCCTCTATTCCTTTGACTCTGTTTTCTCAACATCTTCTCTTCTGCCTTCAAACTTGCTTGATAGGCTTCTTCAATAGTCTTTAAACTCAACAAGCTAATCTCATCCTGGATGTCATACCTTAAGCATTGATATATCTAGCTACCTTCTCCATGTCATCTTCTACATGTCCTACTCTAATACTAAATCTATAAAACTCTTCTGTGTATTCTTTAACAAACATTCCTTTTTGCCTTAAACTTTGCAATTGCTTAAGAAGATTTAATTGATAGTATTTAGGCATAAATTTGGTTTTCATTTTACTTACCATTTTATCCCATTGCTTGATCTTGGACTTTCCTTTCCTCGCTCTGGATGTCTGTAGTTCATCCCACCAAATAGCTGCATGACCCTTTAATTTGGTAACTGCAAATTTCACCTTCTTTTTGTCATTAGTTTCCTCTTCATAGTCAAAATATTTGTCCAATGAATTTATCCAATCCATTAGCTCTTCTGTACTGAGACTCCCTTCATACATAGGAATTTCCATCTTTTCTTTTCCTCTACTTTCGTCAACATCTTGATAACTTTGGTAGTTTCATTGTCTTTGTCTCTTTCCTCCGCAGGAGATTCTTCTGAAGAGCTCTCATCTCCTTCATCAGGCGCTCTTTTCTGAGCAGTCTCAATTGTCTCCATTCTCGTACGTAGACTCTGGATCTCCTCTAACAGGACTGCATTTGCTTCAGGTCTTCCTCAACCAATGCCTCTCATTGGTGGAATTTTTGCTGCAAACAACCTTTTCTTCTGCTTTGATACCACAAATGGCGCAGCGAGGAAGCAGACTCAAGAAAACCACAATAATCACCCCACGAATACCCTTTAAACTATAACCCAACTATTTTCCTCTTTCCCAAAATACATTGAAAAACAATGCAAAACATTGATATTTACCTTTTTATATTGGCGTGCTTATCGTACACCGAAATTCAATGCACTGATGCTTTGGAACCGTAGATCTGGATAGGGGAGATCTGATGGTTGTCAGAGATTTCGGGTGGAACAATAGACCAGGGTTTAACTGCCCGATATACGGTTTTATTCCCCTCCGCCTTTACTACATGGCAACATTTCAATGGAATCAAGTGTCGGACTACTAAAACCACTTACAGCTTTTGATGCGCCCGATAACCATTCATTGTAGCGAAACCGCTTGGCGATCCAACGGTTGCGATTGACCACGATCCAACGGTTCCGATTTAATAGCCTGATCGCAAGTCGCAATGTCCAATTGTCAGGCTCCTTATGCTTCAAAGCATTGATCCGATATCAATCTTACAAACCCGATATGGTATAGATCCTCCCCTATAAATGTTTCAAGTCTGGATTCCAAATCCAACTATGTTTTGCGCTCATTTTTAGTGTAAACTGGGTTTTACACTTGCAGGTTCGAAACTACATAATAAACTCTGCTGACCCAATAAAGATGATCCGACAGTCAAGATTTAAGTGGATCAAATAATGATATTTAAAGAAAAGGCCTCAAACTTCTATGAATCTCGCGAGTTAGACATGAAACACAAAATAACAAAGGAAATAACACTCTGTCCCGAATACAAAGGATTTGCAAGCAAACAAGGGTTTCCACAGGTTCGATAACCAGTCTTACACACAATATGATTCATTCATAATAAATTACTTACAGAGTCTTGGCCTTGGGCCTGATTACAACAAAATAAAAGACCTTTGTTTCCTATGAAATCCACACACAATTTTGCTCTCTCTCTATTAAATCCACTCCTCAATCCTCTATGCTTTTATTACATTTTCCTCCCTTTTATAAATCGGATATCACTCTAACTATGTCTAACAAATCAATCCCTATTTTTAATAAATCTAACAACAAATCTTCTAATTCCTAGCTCTATCTCACACCTATGCTAACAACTCATCTTTGAACCTAAAATAAGACAATTTCTAACTTATTACAATAATGAAATACAACTCATTTCTTGAGAGATCAAAGCCTCTTAGTAAAACTGTCTTTTGACCAATCAGGTCAATGAAATCCAACTTGTTTAGCCACAACATGTGAACAAACTTTCACATTGCTGGCTAAGTTTGGATGCTCCTGCATCACAACTCATACATGTCCATGCTTCCTATGGAACCTTGTTCTTCAAAATTTTAGTGGGAGATATGCTCAAAACATAAATTGATAAATATATTGCTTCTCCTCAAAAGTCATTTGATAGATTATCTAAATTGGATCATTATATTATTTGTTATCCATCTAAATGCTTTTAGAGTGGAAAAAGTGGAGGAATCATCTCAAAGGGTCCATTTTTACCGAAGGGAGCCAATTTTGCAAATTGGGGTCTAAAACCTTCTAGGAGAATTTTGAGGCATCAATCAATGTTTTTTGGGGTAAAACTTTGATGCTTTAGTGTTGGACCATTTTTTCATATTTTACACATGGACACCTTTCCAATGGTGCAAGTATCACCTCAATCGAAGTTCGTAAGTTGACATTCCTATTTTCACCACCATAATTAAAGAGGATGCCACATTAGCTATCATAACTCATGGAAAAGGGCCTAGCCACATGATTATGATGAAGAAGACTCCAGAATATTCCATATTGTAACTATGGTTAAGAGTTGAGGTTGTCAAACCTAAGCACTGGCAAGATATCAAGTTGTGTTATAATCGGGTCACTAGGAGGAAAAGGGGTTCCATTCTTTTCAAGTGCATTTGTTCTAGAGATTAGCAAAAATAAATGAGAGGGATAGGAGATGGAGAACACAAATATTATGTGTGCAATGTAGTAGCCCAAAAGCCATAGGTCATACTTCTTTGTACTGATATCCATTTTCTATTTAGAGAAAGAGAGTAGAATGACCTCACCTTCCAGTCAAGTTTTCTCAAGAAAGGGTTTCCTAGGTTATATCATGTGTCAAATTGTGGTTTGTATTCTTAATTTTCCGAATCATTTTAATTTACATGCATAGCAAATTAACAATAATCTATATATGGGCCGTTCAATTTTGTATGGGCAATGGGGTCATGTCTCCCCCATCCTTTATTTTCTTTTGCAAACCCTATGTTACTTGCGACAAAACAATTAAAGGATGTGACTCCCTCTCTTTAGGCAGAGTAGGAGAAGGACACAATTTCATATTTTTATAAGGAACGTGGGGGTAAATCCATTATCATTTGGTAAAAATACACTAATTCATTCTTATCCCTTAAAGAGACTATTGTAGAAAAATGGGGCATTCCCAAAACATTCCAGTGCCTACAATACGAAGGGAAATTCCTCCATGACTTCTCCTTGCTCAATGAAATCAATTTAACAAGGAACTCCACTATTACACTAAAATCCATATTGTGTGGAGGTGCTCAAGGTGCGAGGTCAATAAATGACATAATTGTCTCATTTAAAGATGCAATCTAGGGAAGGGTTTTGTGAACTGCATCACAAGGGAAGACCTCCACTTCAGAAGAACAAAATAAAAATATTCTAGGCCCAAAACAATTAAAGGATGTGACTCCCTCTCTCTAGGCAGAGTAGGAGAAGGACACAATTTCATATTTTTATAAGGAACGTGGGGGTAAATCCATTATCATTTGGTAAAAATACACTAATTCATTCTTATCCCTTAAAGAGACTATTGTAGAAAAATGGGGCATTCCCAAAACATTCCAGTGCCTACAATACGAAGGGAAATTCCTCCATGACTTCTCCTTGCTCAATGAAATCAATTTAACAAGGAACTCCACTATTACACTAAAATCCATATTGTGTGGAGGTGCTCAAGGTGCGAGGTCAATAAATGACATAATTGTCTCATTTAAAGATGCAATCTAGGGAAGGGTTTTGTGAACCGCATCACAAGGGAAGACCTCCACTTCAGAAGAACAAAATAAAAATATTCTAGGCCCAAAACAATTAAAGGATGTGACTCCCTCTCTCTAGGCAGAGTAGGAGAAGGACACAATTTCATATTTTTATAAGGAACGTGGGGGTAAATCCATTATCATTTGGTAAAAATACACTAATTCATTCTTATCCCTTAAAGAGACTATTGTAGAAAAATGGGGCATTCCCAAAACATTCCAGTGCCTACAATACGAAGGGAAATTCCTCCATGACTTCTCCTTGCTCAATGAAATCAATTTAACAAGGAACTCCACTATTACACTAAAATCCATATTGTGTGGAGGTGCTCAAGGTACGAGGTCAATAAATGACATAATTGTCTCATTTAAAGATGCAATCTAGGGAAGGGTTTTGTGAACTGCATCACAAGGGAAGACCTCCACTTCAGAAGAACAAAATAAAAATATTCTAGGCCCATATATTGTATAAAAAATGGAGAAATTTCCAACAATGGGTGTGAATCTCCCTGAGGTGTCATCCATTTTCAATGTTCTTCAATCTAAAGCAGTCATTTGCATATTTAATGGCTTATGGCCAAAACATGAAGCTTTAATTAAGTGTATTTTCTCATTATGGACTCCAAATTGTGATATATATTTCTACTCAAAGGGAAATTTTATTTTCCAATTCAAAACACAAAAGGACATGGATTATGCTCTAAATGAAGGGCCTTGGTTCTGGGGTAGATTCAGGCTATTCATCACCCCATGGTTTCCTAAGTTTGATGCCAATACTATGGTAGTTTCTACCATGCCAATCTAGGTGAGGCTCCCAAACCTCACCTTTCCTTTTTGCAATCATAAATTCCTTGAAGAAATTGGAAACACACTAGGAAATACAAAAAAATAGATTTAGAAGACACATAAAATGGAATCTTCACATATACTATATTATGTGTGGAGATTGATCTTAGCAAAGGGCTCCTAGATCATATAATACTGAAACACAACAAATTTCATTGGACATAACTTTTTGACCATGAGAATAAGGCATTTCGATGTCGTATATGTTTTCAAACAAGACATCTACAAAAAACATGTTCACAAGCAAAGAGGAATCCTAAGAAGAAGAAGAGGCAGTCTAATAGACCAAAAGGATAGAAAATCACAAAAATCCTTATGAGAATGAAGAAGAAGATAACAAGGAAAACCAACCTGAAAAATAAGAAATGAAAGATATGGCCCAACAGGGAGACATGTTGAAAGAAGAAGCTATGGTTCAGTCAAGGATTGTGAACATACATTAGAATGGAATGGATCTAGATGACTCTTCAACAATGGACACAAATGGGAGCACAAAACAAGCTCACATATCTGAAAGCTTGGATTCTGATAAAGAAGTATGGGGCATGAATTGGTGTTGGTTCCTATCGAACCAAATCACAATGGGTGGAAAAAAGTGTAAAAAAATGAAAAAGAAAAAAGAAAAAACTAGCTCTAGTTGTCAATCATAATTTTTTAACTTTCTTTGTTGTTTTCCTGGATATGCTCAGTGGTTCTTAGCCATTAAAGAACATTTCGTTGATTTATGTCATTTTTAGCTTCGCCATGCACTTTTTGTTGCTATATGCATACACATGTTGTGTCTACAAAATGTAATTGTTATTTCATTAATAAAAATTATGTTTTTTTTTCATGGAAAAAAAAACAATAATCTATAGATCCAAAAATCAAAAGAGAAATAAAACCATAATAGTGTAGATTTCAAAATTTTTAAATATAGTTTTATTAGATATATTGTGATGAACTATCTAGTGGAATATCCACAATAGTTTACATATCAATAGATATTTTTCCTTCAACATGCGTCTAGACATATTCATGATGGTTCTATTCTTCCTCTCAACTACACCATTTTGCTACGGTTGTACCTTGTTGTGAACTATCTTTTGACCCCATGATTATTGGAAAAGTTATGAAAATATTTTGAATGGTACTCAACTCTTTTTTTTTTTTTTTTTTTTTTTTTTTTTTTTTTATCTTAACACTTTAATATGATGACCATTTTATTTCTCAACCATTTCATTGAATTCTTGAAACTTGTCAAAAGTTCAAATTTCCTTGCAAGGAATTACAATCAAGTCTTTTTGTTGTAATGGTTTATCAAACATAGGAAGTAGTAACTTCCTCCAAGTGATTGGGTTTGCATTGGACCACACATATCTATATGAACCAACTCCAAAGGTTCCTTTTCTCTAAAAGACACTCCCATAGGAAAACTATCCATGTGTTGCTTTTCTAGAATAAAATTCTCACATGAAATCGTTCGCTCTTGAATGGGAAGCAACCTTTCAACCATATTCTACTGCAATTATAGTCTAAGGCCACTAAAATGTGGATGATAAAACTTGAAATTCCATGACCAAAAATCATCCAAGAAAGTTGTTTTTGATCAATTTAGTCATCATGTTTATCATAATTCACAGCAAGATGATAGATCTTATTCTTTATCATTTTTACTTTGGAAATGAACATCTTACTAAGAGGCTTATCATATATGAAACAATCATGCTCATTAAATATCACATTATAACCTTTTTTAGTGAGTTGGTCAACACTAATAATATTATGTTTCAAAATTGGAGCAGAGAACATGTTTGGTGTGTTTCTTTTCTAATTTTGTTTGGTGAGGATGTTAACCATTCCTTTTCCCATAAATCTTAGAAGATTATTTGACCCCGACTCGACTTCAGTTCTTACTAAATCATCCAGATCTGCAATAGTATGCATATGTCTCTTGTCATATCATTGTTATATACATTCTATAAGCCAAATATCATTACATGACCCTTGAGTAGCATTACATATAAGGAATAAATATTATTCACGCTTCTCAAAAGAATAGTTTTTATTTTATCTGCTAAAATCAACTTACTTTTTCCAAAATTCATGTAGATAAAGACCAATATTATTACAATAAAGGCTCTTAATTTCAAATTTTCATGCCTCTAATTTGAATGTGAAATTCTACTACCACTCCCCCTTGAACTACGAGAATTTTGATTTGATATCCTTTCATGTTTTGAACCATCTCTTTGAATATTTATTATGTTGTTCTTGCCTCTACCTCTTGATCTTGATCCTACTCCACGTCTTGAGATCGAAACCTATGATTTTAATGTGTTTTCCAAAGATTCATCTTTCATGTTTATTTGAGATCCATGGGATAGCAAGGATCCCAACAGTTCATCTATAGATAGTTGTGACAAGTCTTTAAACTCTTCCACGACTATGACCACTACATAAAACTTCTTAGGAAAAGTTTCTAGGACCTTCTCTAACACTTTTTGATTTGAAAGCTCTTCATTATTCATCTTTAGTTGATTGAAAATGTTTATGACTTGGGTAATTTACTGGTCTACAAAATCTGACTCTCTCATCTTCAAATTCTCAAAATTCATCCTCAACATCTATAACTTAGATATCTTCAACTTCGCAATGCCTTGATAATTAGTCTCTAAGATGTTCCATGATGTCTTGTAGAAATTTGATACTAAGATCTTGGGAAATATAGTCTCATCCATGCCATTTTAGATGGAAAAAAAAATTTCAAACTTCTTTCTATGGTCTCTGAGTTGGTCCTCCTAAGCAATTTTTAAGTCTTGTTTGACTACTGCATTAGCACTCTGATGGATAAAGGAGGAAACCAAACTATTAGAATAGAAAATACTCACAAATAACTCACAATAAAACCACATAATAACAAAAAATAGACCTACAACTTTCTAATTGAAATTGATTGAATTTATTGAGGGTACACAATTAAATAGACCCGTAAGTTCATGGAGAATCCTCTAAAAAGTTACTTAGAATGAAAATCACAATTGTGCTAATTTTAGCTCACATATGCATGACTAACTATTCCTAAATTTAGAATCTACATAAACTACTAGAAACTACCAACTAACTAGGAGTAATTATGTCCAACATTGTTATCCAAGATGGAATTCACATGGGATTTTGTGAGTTGGATTTGGTGCATTGTTTAATGTCATGCATGATTTGGACTCCTCATAGAGTTGGGTTTGGCGTTTTGACATAATATCAGCATTGTTTGGTTGTGAATATATTTTTTTCCTTTTTTTTAAATAAGATAAAAGAGGCCAAAGGACATAGCATACCCCTATAAGAACAAACATGTTTCTTCTCAATGTTTTTATTGTTGGGCCAAAGAATTTGTATATTTTTTACTTGTTACTTAGTTTTTAACTTATTTTTCGTAGAAACCCTCATAACTCACTTGTCTTTGCATCATCCTACTATCTTCTTATGAATAATAAACCTTCAAATCTATAAAAGATATAACAAGGTAAAAGTCAAATATCTTTCTAGTTCTATATGTTTTACTTTATAAATTTAGTTTAATTTGCAAAGGTTATGAAAACTAACATATTCTACAACCTTGATGACATTTTATAGCTACATTCAAGCTTCAAATAGAATTGGAAGTGAACGGGTCTGCTCAAGCATATAAGCACATGTCAAATAGCTCTAATATGGTGTTTCATCTATTGGGTGCAAGGGAAATCTCATTAATTGACCACAATATCATGGTCAAACACTTAGTCAACCATTGTGTGGTGTGTCGAATAGGTATTAAGACTACTTGGTAGTGGATCAACCACAAGCGAGTGTGAATAAATATTCAGGAAGCAAAATATCAACAAACGTCCAAGAAATATTTATCTGATTCACTTACTCATCAACGAATTATAGGAATTAGGTCTTCAATAGAAATAGGACAATTAATCATCGTTTATATACTCATATTTATAGCAATATTTTTCTCAGTTGGTTATTGTAAAGACATTATAATTAGGACTCACTAAGAAGCAAGGAAAGATCATCTTGGTATCTCTTATCTTTTCTCAATAAATAACTTTATCATTATGTACGCATTTTTTTTTATTTAATATGAAATAATGTCATTTGTTACCATTTCTCTTTTATAAGAAGGTTATGTTTGTGATAGTCAAGTTTTATGAGCATTTTTAAATCTAGTGCATTAGCAGGAGGACCACTTGTTGTGTAAGAAAACTATAGTATAGTTATTTCTTTTACTACATGTTTTGCTTTGTTTCAATTTCTTTAGTTTTTGCCATTTCAATTTGTATTTTTTCTCAACACCTTATTTTCTTTTGCGTGTTAAGTGCTTGAATTAAAAATAAAAATTACAAAACATTTACTTGTTTAACCTTCTTTCATTTGCATTCATCTCTATTCGCATTTGTAGTCATATTACAATTTTGTTTCATAGCATAGTTTTCTCACACAACATTTGTAGACATATCTTGGTTTTAATTTAATAATTAATCCTAAGTTCTGAAAAAACACCTTCTGAAGATTTTGAAATTGTTTCACAGTTCTCAAATTCCCAAGACCGGTTTCATTGATTTCCTAGTTAGTTGTATTGCTTTCTTAGACAATTGTATTACTTTCATAGATAGTTGTCATTTCTTCTTTAGATAATTGTCATTTCCTTCATAGAATATTTTTTTCTTTCATTTTGTAAATTGTCTTTACCTTTCATAAATCACAATTTAAATGTTTTCTTAGACTTAGTTTATTGCTTTACTAGTTTAAATGGTAAGATCAGATTCACTGCTTTCCTAGATTAAAGAGTGTACTATATTAAGTGTTTATTGTTTTCCTAGATTAGAAGCTTATCGCTTTCTTAGAATACATTATCCTCACTTTCACTAGTTGAAATAATCATCTTTACTACATTTACTTTCATTGACAAGTGTGTGTGTTATGTTTAGATTTCATCTCATAAGTAGAATTCCATTACTCTCATTACTTTTAAGATTAAGATTTGTCACTTTATTGCATTCTTTGGTCATTTGTTTCTTGCTTCCTATAAAATGGAATTCTTCTTTAACATTGAAATTGAAAATTTAATCTCCTAGCACATATAATGTAGTGTACTTCACAAGTGTATGAGCTTGGATCGACATTTTAATGTAAGTAATTTAAAGCACAATTAATTTGCCCAAAAATTACCTAAGACGGGTTTGTGTGGGTTTAGGTGATTTGGATTTAGTGCATAGTTTGGTGTCATACATGGTTTGGGCTCCTCTCCTCATGGAGTTGAGTTTGGAATTTTGATGTAATACAAGCATGCTTGGGTTGCTCAGAATATGTTTGCTTCTTCTTTTTTTCAAAGATAAATGAGGCTACAGGTTCATTACATATTCCGGTAAGCTTAAGAAGGATTATTTTCAGTGTTGTTACAAAAGATGGGTTCATGTGGGTTTTGGAATTTTGACGTAATACTACCATTGTTTGGTTGTGAAAAATGTTTTTTTTTTTTTTTTCCTTTTTTCAAGGTAAAGGACGTCACAAATTATAGAATACCCATGTAAATGCAACCAAGGTGCATACATCCCCTATTTTTTGTTTAAAATTTTAAGACAAAAAATCAATTCAATGTGAGAGAACTTAGTGGCCATGGGATGCCATTCCTATAGCCAAAGTGCTAAATAACCAGGCACAATTTGACTCCAAAACAAATAAATTTGATTAAACTTTTGTTTGGCACAAATGGTTCAAAGCACTAGGCTCAAGCTCCACAATGTGGAGCCTAGCATTGGATCTATAATAGTAGGCAAACTTAGTTAGCATTTAATTAGGGGTTTTTCTTCAAGTGTATAGTTTTCACTGTTGATCAAAAGCGATGTTGGATATTTACACCGAAGGTATTTTATAAGTGAAAGTTCTCCCACCAACCTTCTTCGTCTGTCTCGAACCTATTAGGAAAGGGACGTGTTTTCTCAGCGTTATGTGGCAGGAGTGCAAGTGTGGAACTGGGCTATGCAAAGCGGAGAATAACGAGAGTGGTGGTGGTGTTAAGATGACCAACCACTTATGGCATTGCAGAATATCATTGCTAGGTTCATTGTTCTCATCTGTGGTAGCAGTGGATATTTTGACGAGAGCTTCCCAGACAAGCATGGTGTGTGACCCCATTTTTTGGCTTTTATTCTTAAACTTGCCTACACTTTGTCATCCACCCAAGTTTTTATGAATTTTTGGTAAATAACTCAGTTTTCCATATGGAATTTATAGTATTTGTTCTTATCACTATAAATTCTGGAACCTTGAGCAAATGTCTTCGAATAAAATTTGTTTATTAACCACCTAATCGTGTAAATCAATCTGCATTTAGCCACAAATAATATTCTTGAGCAATCTTCTTCTTGGAAGTTTGAAAATTTAGATTTTATCTGATAAAACATGGCCAAAGGCAAGCATAAATGGTTGCTTGTAGTAGTAATGGTTTCTACATTTAGACTCCTCTTGTTCATTACATTAGGTTCAACAAAAAGAATTTTTAGATGGGAGCTTTTTTAGAGAGATCACATCGAATACTTTCTTGGAGCCAACATTTCGAACCCTCCACTATGGTTCATCATCAGGGCAAAGGTGGAGTACCTGATCTAACATTAACAATATATATAGGTGGAGATGCTTCAGAAAAAACAAGGAAAAACAAAATGATCTGTTAGAAAGTAAAAAAATAAAATTAAAAAAAAATTAAAAAAATTGAAACATTAAAAGTAAAATGAAAATAAAAATAATAACTACATGATAATCCAAATGTTCAAAGACATCCTCATAAATCGAAATAAAATTGGAAAGTAAGGAATATATAAAAATATAAAGATGAAACGCTAAAATTATGGAATAAATAAAGGAAGTCAAAAACAAAATTAATGAGTAATACAAATTTAAAAATATCTAACAATTCTATATATAAATATATAAAAATGAAAAGAAGTAAAAACATAAAATTAATGAAAATACGATTTTCGACATTATCTACCAATACTATATATATAAACCAAATAAATGAACTTAACGATCTAAAAATATAATAGATAATCAAAGGAAACTAATTATAATTTTGTTCCAAGGAATCCTAACATAAAATCACTATACAAATAAATAAATAAGACCATAACATAAATCAATTTCTAGGAATGGAGAGCAGGGATCTAGTTCCTGCTAATTTTCCAACCTTCATCACTATTCAGATTGTTACCATGCTTCTCAATTTCTAAATTCTCCCTGAACTTCTTGTGATGGAAGTGATCAATTTTGGCTAAAACCCGAGAATTCTCAATACATATGTGGTGTTTAGTATTAGATGCATGCTCAGCTAAGGCAAACGAGTGCAATCTATTATTCCTAATATATGTCGTGTGCTCTTGGATCATTTTCTTGATGGAACGACCTGTTACTCCAATATAGGGTGTTCCACATGATCAAGGGACTAAGTAAACACCTTTCATATCTTTGGGGTCAACATGATCCTCGACTGACCTATAGGAGCTTCAGAGAGTGGTGAGAGGCTTAAAGGAAGCATGCACCTTATTCTTACTAAGAATGCGTATGATGGGACAATGATTCATAGGAAATCGAGAAAATAGTAGAACATGTAGAGGGAAAGATGCTTAAATATCATGTGCTCAAAGCTAGGAACTTCCTTTGGTGATCCAAAAAACTAGATTATCATCGAGTTTGGCCTATAGGTTCCTCATTCTAGAGCTATTAGATTTAAGGAGTAACATTTTTTTTTCTTTTTTTACTCTATTGAGGAATTTAAGGACCTTAGCCTTCTAATTTAGAGCATCTCTATAAAGTGACAAGATAGGTTTTGTTTTACCATAACTTTTGTATCACTAGATTTGGTTACTGACATTGATTTAAGGAAAATGGTGATACACAAAAGACCAGATCAAACTACTTAATAATAACATATATGCTTAGTATGTATCTAAATATTTTAATTTGCTTAACTATTTCAAAACATGTTTGAAGTATAATAATTGTTGAGGGAAAATAATTATTTACTACTTGCAACTTGTTGATATGCTTTAAAATTAACAACTATTATGAAAATTTTCTTGTCTAACGCAATAGTTCGCTAGTGTTGAACTTTTCAATATTACTATTGCCATTGGGTCATATGGAAAACACATGTTTTATATCAATAAGGCAAATACTTTCATTTAAATGTGTATCTGCATTTTTGGGAATGATTATATCATTAATTTTTTAGATATAAATATCATTTTAAACTTATAAAAATGCATATTAGATATCATTTTAAACATACATATAATTGGATCAAAATCCATCACATGCTCTTTGAGAAAATTTTAGAGTGAGTTTACAATTTTGGCTATAAGATTTATTTGTTTTTTTATTATAATAAATTTAAAATTAAAATAAATTAAATATTACAAATATGTTTTATATACTAGGTTCATCATTCTTTTAATTTAAATACATAATTTTGAATGAAAATTTTCATATCTCACTTAACATTTATTTTAGTAATTTGATTTTCTATTTATATTAAATTTATTAATTTTAAGATTAAAATATATATTTTTATTAAGCATATGTGATTTGTGGAAATAATCTACGATTTAAGAAAGTACAATTCAATTGTACCGGGATAACCCTTATTCTTGGCCACACCATCCCTTAACAATGTGATTATTTTGGGTATTTTTATCATAAGTTTTGAAATGACCAACTTACAAAATAAAACCCTAAAAATCCAATAACCCTCATGACATTCAAGGATACGTTTCTATTTGTGAAAGTCAAGAGATGGCACATAAAATATATGTTTCGATCATCATAATAATATAAATGATGATGGTGGTGGAAGAGACAAATATGTTGGAAGAATATACTCTGACCGGGTGCATGTGTTTTAGTTTAATGTAGTACATCTTATATAAAAACATGGAAGAGTCATAGAGGTATTGGGTGTCGAAGTGCTAACAAATCAAAATTGGAAATGAAAAGGATACCTCCACAATCGACGATATATGGAGATAAAACGTCATTTAATTATAGTTGAGCTTCACAACATATTTCTATTTTAATATAAGTAATTATTTTGCAGTATCACATGCGAAATTATTGTCAAATTATTGTCGAAAATACCTGCTACAATATTTTTTCTTACCTACTAACTACAATTGCAATAGCTCCCATAGAGTCTTCTTGTCTGCTTTAAAGAAGGAGAGAAGCAAATCTATTAGAAATCCATTTACTATAGTTGTGAGTTCATGGGTATTTGTGTGTGTGTTTGCATAAGGAGGTGGACTTGCATTGGACTTATATGAACAGGCTTGCCCCAAAGTTTATAGTGCAGTAGAAAATGTAGTTGGATAATGTTGTAGGTTTGCCCCAAAGTTTATAGTGCAGCAGAAAATGTAGTTGGATAATGTTGTAGGCTTGCCCCAAAGTTTATAGTGCATTAGAAAATGTAGTTGGATAATGTTGTATCCCTCACTGTTCAATTGACCTACAACAAATTCCATTATAGACAAAAAAATTCTCTTCAATCTTTTGTTACAAAAGGTAGATTGGTAGTTTGGTGATTCCTTGGAATTTTGTGGCCACTTAACTTAACCCATCAATTACTTGCCACCATAATTTAAGCGAGTCTTTGCACTAAAAAAAGGATAGGAATAAGATGTAAATAAATATACTTACCAAGAGTTACTTTCTATCATTATTTATGTAAGAGCAAAATTACAAAGGTGTAGATATCTCAATTTATTAGTTTCTGCCAACTCAACACTATAAGATTTTATTTAACTATTAATCAATATTAATTTAGTATTGACCAATACAAGTTATAATGTTTTATGCAACTTTTTCTAGAACGTAATTTCTAATTTGAATAACAAACTAAACTACCGTACAACACTAGTGACTGCACTTCATGATCATGATTTTGCATTAGTTTATACTCACAAAAAAATCATGGAGTTTTTATAGTTCACCTTAAGTTTTTTTTTCCAAAAAAGTACTCTGACTACAGCTGCCACATCAAGGCTACATACCCCATGCGGCAACGAGCTCACGTATGAATCGTATAGTGTTGTTTGGGTTTTTACTGTACAATGTGTTGGTTTTATTTTTGCCATGAGTTTTGCCACACTATGATATTCCACAGGGTAGTAAAAACCCTAAACTCCATCCGTTTGACTTGTTTCAGATGTTTCTTGTGATACCATAGTGCCGCTCTGTTTGGCTGTACACGTTCACTTGTCTTTATCCATACTTGGGCCCACGTTCCTGCTACGCAAGGCCTTTGGCGAATTCTCTGGTAAAGAATTTGCTCTATCGCATTTTTTTCTTTATTTAATTTACCAAGGAGGCATGAAATCCTCGGGAGTCCTTAGGATCTTCACAGTTTGTGCAGCTACTTTATAATTTGTGTTTTGCATTGTATTCATCCCTTTGCTTTTCTCTAGGATGGAAAAATTATGAATGACTCATCATTTTAATGGCTTCCAGCCGAGTTATTTAGGGTTCGACTTTTTCTAGGAATCCAGCCATATATTTACCTGTACGTTATTTCCTTTTATTTTTTTATTTTGGTCTATTGAAGGGGTATACTGTATTTTTCTGCTCTCACTAGCTACTGCTTTGCCTTGTAGTTGTTGAAGAATATGGGTGCATTGCCCTTTTCACCTTCTCTTGTATGCGTTTCATTGATGGCCTCTTTTATAAGTTCTATTGTGAATTGGTTGCAGGAAAAAACAATGGGGTTTAGACCAGGTAACGACAATCTCCTTATCCTTTGGCAGGCGATATTTGTAATTTGCAGCTCCTATTGTAGGTAACCATTCATGTACTCTCTCTGAGTTTTTGTTTTGTTTTATTTAATTTATTTCTTTGGTAATAATGCGAGTCAAACTCTTTTGTCTTTCCTTTTCTAAATCTGGTTAATCCATTAGAATTTTCCATTGACTAATTTACTCCATCACTTTTGCCGGTATTGGAATGTGCTTGGTCACATCGCCAGGGCGAGGGTTTTGTTGTCCAACTAAAGGAAGGTAAAAATCCTATTTCTCTTGCTGAGGAGATAGTCTTTAGCTCAAATACGAGAGGCTTCTGGCTCAAAGGTGTAAGGTCACTGATTTGAATGTGCCTATTAGTCCGAATGTCGATTGTGCCAGGTGTGTCTCTGATTACATGTGTTTTTTGTTTTTTGGGGAAAAATCAAATTTTTTATTAAATTAATAAAAAATTATATATTAAATGCAATTAAACATTTATAAATCAAATTGTGAATCCACAATAAACTGAAAGTAAAAGTGAAGACAGAGGAAAGTGAAAATTATATATAAAAATACTATAAACTGTGACAATGAACCAAGGTCTCTCCGAACAATCAGAGAAAACAACCCATCAAACAAAAAATAAATGTAGCAGTCCAGAGTTTTCACCAAAAACTGGTAGCCATAAACAAACAGGGGATAATATATATAAATATATATAAGGGAAGATAAAAGGCGCCAATGAAGTCCAATAGAGCCCCAAAAAACCATAAGATGCAGAAAAGAAAACTGTGCATATACAAAATGACCGAGCCATTAAATGTAAGGAGGCTAATCCGATTTGGTAACTCACCCGTTATCGGAATCAACTATGTGCCATGTCCAAAGCCTACTGTAAACTTTTTTAAGACTTTTTTTGGAAACGAGATCTGCTTCCGTGTTCTTTTTTTGTAAATATGATATATATACGGAGAAATCAACAAAATTAGATTTTATAAAAGAATTTTCTTCTAAAATAAGAACCAAAGTAAGATTTTGACAACGCTACACATTGTTTGTTTAATTTATCACATTCTGAGAGTCACCAAAAATCTGTACTGAATCAATCCCCAGCTTTCTTAATCAACATACAAAAAATTTCAAGGTTTTTAATTCTACAAAATTGTTTGAACCTGTACCAATACCCACTGATGCTTTTAGAGATCTGTGATCATATCATTTATATAAATGATAATACCTGCCCCGCATCTATCTTGTGGATCAGAGTGCGTCAAAGCATCATCAAAGTATGCTCACAGGACATCAAGTCTAATATGTTCTTCCGGTATATTCCGACAGGACAAAGAGGGGGTGTTTTGAGGGATCAGTTAAAAAATAGAGGCACATTGAATTGCAATGGGATAAAGATCTGAAGATTGTTCCTGGAAAATGCCTTTGTCCTGGGCCAACCAAATCCCCGAGCAAATAAGCGACGGAATGTTCCTATAACGAGGGTCGATAATTAAACCACCAGTCCACCAGCGAAAGAGCATGCTAATTGGAACTAATGCCAACAAAATTCAAGAAGATCTCCCATATTTTAAGATAAAAAGACAACTTAAAATCAATGAAAAATGTTTTCTTTAAACTTTTTGCATAATATACACTATCCATACCCATACCTGTTTTGCTTTTTTGAAAGTTATGCCAAATTGGCACTTTGTTCTTCTTTGTTTCTTTCTTTTTCATGTGAGTTCAGTGTAGGCTGGTGGTGGTTATCCTAGAATGCTATTAATGATCGTCATAGCAAGGCATGTATTGTATCTGTTTCCGATTTCTGTGTTTATATTATACATTAAATGAATAAAAATATAATGATGTCAGTAGTCTTTAGCCTTGTATCATATGACAATGATCTTCATTATTAGTGTTTGCTGTAAAATCAAAATGATGCATCTAAGGACTGTCAAAGGGTTTCAATTTTCACCTCTATGTTCCGTGGCAATGCGGCTTGATAGGTTGCATTATGAAAATAAATACATCAAATTATATACTTACCTTATTTCAATTCATAACTTTTAAATTTAATGTTTATAATTATGGTTTTTCAAATTTTATTCATGTTTATTTATTTATCAATTTTATGTTATATTCTAAATATTTTAAAGTTAATTTATTTTATTTTAACTCTTAATTTTTAATTTTAATATTTATAATCATATTTTTTACATTTTTATTAGTTAATTTATTAATTTTACATTATATTTTAAATATTTTATTTATATTTATTTATTTTAAATTAATTTACTTAATTTTCATTACTAATTGTTTAACTTTAATTTTTATAATCATATTTTTTACAACTTGTTTCTCAATTTTTATAATTATAATTTTTACAAGTTACTTCCGATCATTATAATTACTTAGGCTTGGATAATCTTGTGAAGAGTCCGCTTTCAAAATATGACCGCACAGTTTACTTAATCTTGGATAATCCTGTGAAGAGACTGCTTTCAGAATATGACATGACAGTCCAATCCAAAAATAACATTAAAATACTTAAGATAAAATAAATATTTGAAAGTTATCGAGTTGTTTTGAATACTATCTCAATTTATCTTGACTTTTTATCTCAATTTATCTTGAGTCAGTGATTGTTTATCTGGACATTTTATCTCAATTTATCTTGAGTCAGTGATTTTGGTGTAATAATTAAATAAAAATATTTTTGAAAAATAATTTTATATTATTGAACAATTAAAATTGTTTTTGTTGGGTTAAGAGCTAGACAGGTTCACAGCCCAAGATCTAGAGGCATTTGGCAGGAGTAAAGGTCTGTCCCCTTATTGACTACCAACAGGTTTATGGACTATCAACGGGTTATTCCAGATGGCCTGGTTTTCCTTGAATAACAATGATGATTCAACCTGGACTATCAACTGGTTATTCCAAGTGGCGTGGTTTTCTTTGAATAACAATGATGAGTCAGCCTGCATTAGCAGATAGCATCTAGAGATAGTTGTCCTCACTGGTGGTTTTACAACTGAGTTATAAAAACAAAAACATTTTTTTCATATTAATGTTTTAGAGTTTCAATTATCTTTGTAACAGAAGTAGAGATTACAAGTCTTTGTACATGTTCAATTTATGTGCCATGGGGTTTCCTAACAATATTTTATATTCATATGACTACTTGTTTTCATCTAGTTAAACTACTATTATGCCAACTCTTGAGTTGGCAACACAAATTCTTAATTATTATTTAGCTTGACTTTATAAAACTTAATTATATAGCTTGACTCTTCAATTATTACATTAAATGGTATGTATCACCAACTGATCACAATTTTAAATGTTAAAGGTTGTTCTTCAACATTATTGCATAATAAATGTGATATAGTCATTGATAATGGGATTCTCTACACACTACTAGGAAGATAAGTCAGGTTGAACAAATAGTTATTGATAATGAGATTCTCTACACATTACTAGGAAGATAAGTCATAAAGGAATAATTCCACATGTAAATTATTCTAAAGTCAAATTTAACAAATATCATATTCATATTCATTAAAGCAAGTCAACATGATTCTCTTTAATATCATGTTTTTCATATCATGGCCCTTTGTGATGACAAGGGAAAAAAGGGTTGGGTTTATTATTATGTTATTGACTAAAAAAATGTTTTAATTATATTAAGAGGTTCTTTTTAATGAAATATTTTATGTGTAATGTTGCATTTTGATTTTGGTATCAAATATATTTTTAGATTTTTTTAATTAAATTGAATATTATATTAAGTGTTTTTATTTTTATTTTTTTTTAATAAATATTTTTTATATTTTTTTGAAATGTCACTCATTCTTTCCCTAATAAACAAAAGCCACATGGTGGCAATGAGCAAAAAGCAAAAGTAGTGACATTGCCACCACTTGGCTCTTGTTTTAAATAAATTGTCAATTTTGCATTCAAAACATTTACATAAAATAAAAAATTTGAACTCTTCTTATTCACTGTTTTGACATTGCCACCACTTGGCCTTTGCTTTAAATAAATTGTCAATTTTGCATTTAATACATTTACATAAAATAAAAAATTTAAACTCTTCTTATTCACTGTTTCCTTCCCTTACTTCGGGGATGCGATAATTATTTGTCTTATATTTCATTTTTCAGTTATAGACTTTTTATTTTTATTTTACTACTTGTCATCATAATTAAGTTCATAATTTGATAACTTTATTCCCCTGCCAATTCATAGAATGTATGATAATTTTCATATCTACAAAGGCAATTATATAGGCTATTGTATATGTGAATGTGTATTTTGTATACTGAAAGATTATTTTCAGTGATGAATACATTGTGTTTCCTCTTTTTGAATGAGTTTCTGTAATTAATTATTGAATTCATTGATTTAGGAGTTCTATTTTGTTCACTTCAAATTGGATGTGGATTGGTTACAAAACTTACATTGTGTTTCTTTTTTTTGAATGAGTTTGTGTTCTTTATTATTGAATTCATTGATTTAGGAAGTATATTTTGTTCACTTCAAATTGGATGTGGATTGTTTACAAAACTTGTGTGTTGTCAAAATTGTGAAATTGTTTTTATTCCTTAGATTTACTATTTTTGAGAATTCTATCATGTTTTGAAAGACTTGTTTTTTTTTTTTTTCATTTGTAAAATTTGAAATGATTTTTCTTTGTTAAATGTTATAATGCACTAAAACCCCATTCATTGAGCTGCATCCCTTAGAACCAATCATTAACTTAAAAATTAAGAGTTATAGGAGTTGTGGTGATTTAAATTTGGTTGATGTCCACCCACTATTACAAATATTATGAAAAATGAAAAGAAATAAAAAGTTTGTAAATGTTTAAAATTTAGAAGTTAGTATATTTATATTAATTTGTATACTGGGTTGTAAAATAAGCTTCTCTCTTCAATAAATATTTATTTATTATGACATTATTTATTTATTTCTATAACTTGAAATTGCATGTCACTTTATCTATTACATTAATATTTTATGACATAAAGATAAACATTACAAATTTCATATACAAAATGAAATATATAATTGCACCTAGTGTAGTTTGGTAGAAATGTTGTAATGTCTTATTTAACATTTTGACTCAGTCAAAATAAAAATAAAATAAAATAAACATAAAAGTAATAATTATAATTATAATTAAAAATTAAACCAACCTAGATCTATCTTAATTTTGGATATACCGAGTTCCCGGAGAGAACAAATATTTTGAGATGAAAATATTTCATAAAACATTAACAAAATATATTGAAGCATATGATATGAAAAATAAAAATACAAATTTCATGCATAAAACAAAATTGCATTTGTAAATGAAATCTATAATTTAAACCTTACAAAAAGCATTAAACAAAATTAAATTATAAGTTGAAGTTGATGATATGACAAACACATTGAAAAGGTGAATGAATTTATCCTTAAATATGTAAATTGTGCCAGGAAGCATGCTCCAACTTAGTATGGAAGAGATGTCGTAATGTCATGTCTTGACGAGTCCTATATGTCAACAAAAATAATAAAAAAATAAAAAAAATTAACCATACATCAAAATAAAAATAATTTATTGACCCATGGTATTCATGTGGAATATAGCTTATTTAAAGGGGAAATTACCAGGCTAGGTCCATCTTAACTCTGGATATACATAGTGGTTAAAGGGATCAAATCTCTTTTCACTCTAAAAGAGGTTTGCAACTCAAGAGATTTGATCTCTCTCAATGCTTGGTAGATCTGGAGTTAAGATGGATCTAGGTTGGTATTTACATCAAGCATAATGCCCTCAAACACAATCATACAAAAGAGTTTTGAAAGTTTTGTTTATATAATATATTTTTAAAGTAACATGTAATCAAATTTTGTTAGCAAATATATACTTAAAATATTGTAATTTAAATATATAAATATAAAATAATTTAAATTGTAAATTAATATAATTTCACATTTGGGTGTTGTAGAGTGTTCATTAGTTGGAGAGGAAATAGCCATGGACATTTGAACTAGGGTTTTTTGTTTCAGTGGTTCTAAAATTTCATGGTTCCCCTTTCCTTCAAGAATGTGGTGGCATGTAGAGCATCATGGAAAAGATTTCACAAACCCAACAATCTCGATGCACATATAAATTTCATTCCTAGTGCAACAATCTACCCAAAATGAGAAAGAGAAAGATAAGGCCGATCTGGAACAAGTATGTCAACAAGGGAAGGAGGCCACAAACTTAAGCTCAAGCTCCATGTAATCTACAAAAACCCCAAATTTGAAATCATTTCAAACAAAGTAGGAGAAAAGATTTGGTGCATGAAGGATCACATGCTAATCTGTAAATTAATCAGCATTTGACCATCAAAGAGACTACTCTTTGGATGGATATGAAAATATTGGTAATTGAGAGGGGATGAAGAACTTAAATTGGACTCAAAATGTGTCTTCAAATTTAATTTTAACAATGCGGAAGATAGGGACAAGATATTCTAGGGAGGACGATATTTATTTAATTCGGCAGGGATATATATGAAACCTTGTGAGGAGATATTTAACCCTAACAAATAAGATTTCAACTCAACACCAATTTTACTCATTCTATACTCATTTCCATAAGAATTTTAAGACCAAGATATATTGGAAGATATAAGTAAAGTTATAGATCTATCCCAGAAATATAAGATAATAAAAATATACCCAGAAATAATAAGATCAAAATAGATAGAAATGCTACTTTATTAATCAAACCCTTAAGGTAGGAAAACACCATACATTCACTCCTTAAGGAAGGAGAACACTCCATAAGCCATATGCCTGTTCGTACAATATTCCTTGACATCTCTCAATGTGGAGTTTCTAGCTTCTATATAGGCCTCATACATACAATACCATAGGTCATTACCATGGTTCCCTCAATACCATCTATCTAATACCATGGGCTTATTACATTATTGCTAACTACTTGTGGTCCCTTACATGATATGGGTTAAGCACCTTATTTATTACTATTGCCCATCCCCTTATTATTCCATTAGGTACCTCTCTTTGTACCCCATATTATCCCCCCTAGGTATACTACATTCCACTCCTCTTAACATGTTTCATCCTCGAAACATGGGAAGAACACAAATAATAAGATTTACTCAAAAAAGTAGTCCACTGGTACCATGCACATGCATCTAGCCATCCAAGAGAAAGGTGAACCCTTAATCTCGCTGGTGCCTCACTCGCTTAAGATGGAAGTTGACTTTGGCCGCTCTTTTGTGTTGATGTGTAGTAGGTGGATCTTCGATTCTCTTTATCTATCATGCGGGGGTTGTTGTCCTTGTGGCTAATTCGTTGCCATCTTGTTGGTTGTTTTCTTGCGGGGTGATGTGGGTGGTGATATTCTGAAGTGTTAACCAATGATGTATCTTTCTTTAATTCACCACCTAATGGAGCCTGATTGGTATCTGATACATGTTGTGGTGCTTGCTGTTGTTTCTTATTTTCCAATATTACTTCAACCACTGAGTCCTCCTCTAATGTATCAGTACTTGTAACATTTTCTACTTCCACCTCTATTTGTGTTTGATTATCAACCATAAAAGGCTCATCATCTGATGTGTAAGTGTCATTAGAGCTTTGTGCTTCTGCCTCCATAGTTTCTGCTTGGGTCTTAATGGAAATATACTGCAATGTAATTTTATTCTTTTTATACCAGAGCTTCAGGAATTTTTTCTGTACATTAATATTGATAGTACCCACAGATTCCATCCAAGGATATCCTAAAACAACATCCATGTTATCCATATCTGAAGTGTAAAAATCACAATGCAACACATACTTATCCATCAAAAGCTTCAAATCTTTATAAACTTGCACATCCTCATCATTAACTTGTTTGTTTTCAATGTGTTTTGCTGGCACTTGCAATTTTTTTGCCAAATTGACATTTATGAGATTTTTCTTGCAACTAGAATTTATAGACACAATGATCTTCTCCTTTTGAATCAATCCATGAACCTGCAATAAGGAGATACCAACAGAAAATAACCCTTTAGGTTTCTTGGTTTCCTTCTTTCCTGTAAAAATAAAATCTTTGCTAGGTTATGTGTCTGTCTGTGTGATCTTAGTAAGAGGACCCACAAAATTAGATTTATGGTCAAAGTGGTCACAAATATATTTTGCGAACATCTGCCATGTAATTGTCCTTGGATGAGATTTTTTATGACACTGCCACCATTGCCATCTTTCGTGGTACAAGTACATGATTCCCACACTCAGCTGAGTCGCATCATCTATGATGTAATTCAATGTGAAATATTTCTCCATTTGTGCCAGCCATTTGGCTGGATGAGAGCCATCAAATTTATACAAGTCCCTCAAATTCTGATCTAGGCTCACCATCACAAAAAAAATTATGAAAAAAAACGCCAATTTTAAATCAGCGATATCTCTCTCATCTGGACTCCGATTCGACAGATTTTTTTTTTGAACTTTGGTATTTTTTTCACAAACAATCCAGATCTGCAATTAGATTCTGTAGATTTTGCACCAGGACGTCCAGATCTGCGCCGCAAACTCGCTGCCTCGAAAAAATGTATGCACCCCAACTGATTTTTAAATCAATAGTATCTCCCTCATCCGGACACCGATTCGACCGATTTTTTTTTGAAATCGGGTATTTTTTCACAAAAAATCCAGATCTGCAATTATATGTTTAAGACTTTGCACCAAAACGTACAGATCTGATCTGCAAACTCGCGGGCCCGAAAAATGTCTACAATACCACTGATTTTTAGATCAGCGATATCTCCTTCATCCGGACTCCGATTTGGCCGATTTTTTTTGAACTTGGGTAATTTTTCACAAAGAATACAGATATGCAATTATATTTTGTAGATTTTTCTCCAAAATGTACAGATCTGATCTGCAAACTCGCCGCCCCAGAAAGTTCCTGCAAAAAAATAAAAAGAATTTCTTCATTTTTGCCCAAGAAAGTGCTCTGATACCACTTGTTATAGATCTAACCCAGAAATATATCATAATGCAAATAAACCCAATAAATAACAAGATCGAAATAGATATTATTTGAAAATATATGAAAATAATACCAATATACCCAATAACTACAAGTAATCACCAAAAATAACAAAATCCGAATATAGATAGAAATGATTCTTTATTAATCAAACCCTTAAGGTAGGATAACATCATACATTCACTCCTTAAGAAATGAGAACACTCCACAAGACATATGCCTGTTTGTACAATATTCCTTGATATCTCTCAATGTGGAATCTCTAGCCTCTATATAGGCCTCATACATACAATACATAAATTGGACTCAAAATGTGTCTTCAAATTTAATTTCAACAATGTGGAAGATAGGGACAAGATATTCTAGGGAGGACGATATTTGTTTAATTCGGCAGGGATATATATGAAACCTTGGGAGGAGATATTTAACCCTAACAAACAAGATTTCAACTCAACACCAAATTTACTCATTCTATACTCATTTCCATAAGAATTTTAAGACCAAGATACACTGGAAGATATAGGTAAAGTTATAGATCTATCCTAGAAATATAAGATAATAGAAATATACCCAGAAATAATAAGATCAAAATAGATAGAAATGCTACTTTACTAATCAAACCCTTAAGGTATGGCAACACCATACATTCACTCCTTAAGGAAGGAGAACACTCCACAAGCCATATGCCTGTTCGTATAATATTCCTTGACATCTCTCAATGTGGAGTCTCTAGCCTCTATATAGGCCTCATACATACAATAACATGAGTCATTACCATGTTTTCCTCAATACCATCTATCTAATACCATGGGCTTATTACATTATTGCTAATTACTTGTGGTCCCTTACATGATACGGGTTAACCACCTTATTTATTACTATTGCCCGTCCCCTTATTATTCCATTGGGTACCTCCCTTTGTACCCCATATTATCCCCCCTAAGTATACTACAAGTAATGTCATTGGTTCATTTATAATGACGTCTGAAATAGGTCGGTACAGATCATATGCACAATGATGTGTGTATTTACATTTAACTAAACCACTCAGATCAAGTATCTAGATTAGTTACCATGATGAAATCTACAAGCGGCCTATATAGATTATGAACAAATTCCTTTACATGTTGAAAACATCATGAATATGGACACATGTTCAAGGAATTCCCACTAAACTATAATCAATAGCCTACGCAAAATACTTAGCCAATGAATGAGGATGGCTTTGTAAAGGTCATGAATAGTAAGAAAACTACTAGAAAAGGGACGCAAGATCCTTCGACTTAAGGGAATAAAAGTGGAAACTGCTACATAGTTCTTCAATAAGAGTTGGAAAATCAACAAGAAGGTGGGGTGAAAGGCCGAGAATAAATGATGATCTAGATGGCTTGAAGAGTGGGACCACAAATCCATGATCCAAGAGGGAATAGAAAAGATAAACACGAGTGGGGTTAATTGGCACCTTTAAATTATTTTATGGTGCAAATAATAAGAAAAAGAAGAGGAAGAGTCTAAGAGGAACATGAAGAGGCACCCATGAGAAGTTATAAAAATGAAATTGCACAACATTGTTGGGGTTGGATTTTCCTCTTGGGAAAGCAAATGAGAAGTGCTATAAAGGCTTGCAAAATGGAGGGAATCAAATTCACTCGGAAGCTAAATTATGGTCTGGAGGAGCTCAAGAAATTCTGAGGAAAATGGAAATGAGTGCTTACCAAGAATTGGCTGAGAAACCACTCAAGGAGTTGGCTAAATAGTTGATAAACCACCTAATTTTATAAGTTACTAATCTATGTCCTCTTTGAGCTAAATATGACCCTCTGCTAAAACTATTGAAGAAATTCCCCTTAGATTATGAATTTGGCTTGAAGGTGACTAGTGTAAGTTATTCTAGATGCAATGAGTCTAAGGTTGGGTGGAAAATCAAAATCTCATCTTCAATTTGGCCATTTGTTTTATTGTAAGTGAATACATTTAGTTGAGAGTTGTGAAATTAAAATTTTCCCTTTGAATGAATCGGATTGAGATTCCTTTGATAGTTCCCGAACACGCAATATCATTTTCTATCCTAGAGAGTGTGAGCTTATAGAACCAATAGATTAATATGATGTATTAGAAAGAACAATTACTAGATATAGTGGTCTGGTTTCCCTAAAACTAGAACATTTTTCCCTCTCATCTTGATTCTTTATCACGATCCAATTTATTCTTATATGTTTTCATCATTCTCTCATTTTTCAAGAGCATTTTTCTTGTCATCTTTGGAGATAACTAGGGAAATATTTGTAAAGGATTGATCTAGTGATCAGGATTCAAAAGGATCATGGCAATGAATACGACTTATGTTACTTCAAGTTATTCTTCTTAAAAAGAATAAGATGAAAAAATGAATAGATAAATGGTCCAAATAGAAATTATTTGGAATGATCGAATATCTAGGAATTCATTGTGTATCTCTAAGAAACGTTACATGGTTGTAAGATGCTGGTGAATTAGGTTTGATGACGGAAATGCATGAATTTTTTGTAGTCTTTCTTATAAGCTATGTCATGAATTTGTAAGTTAAATGCATGAAGCCTCTTTATAATGTATGTGGATATCTTGTTATTGTTTGATGTGCAAATAATTGCTTAGATTAGTAGCAAGGGATGAATTGTTTCCTTTGTGGAAATGAAAGGTTGATTCTTAGAAATGTTTGTGATTTAATATGGAATTTGACTTCCTGCATACTTGAGTAATATTGACTTCCTATAAGATTTTTAGTTAATTGAATGAATTTTGGCATGCGTTCATGATCTTGTTTATGTTTACGCATTCGTGAAGATTTTTGAACCATTATGAGCTTGAAATTAGCCCAATGGGCTTAAGTATGAATTAAGGGATAAATTTAAACCAAGTTTCTTTTATGTAATTAATAGATTTGGCCTTTTGGGTGTTGTTATCAGCTACAAAGCGCATGAAGGATAGAATTATATATATATGGTTGGGCCACAACCTTTGTAATCTCAGGAAGGATATAGTTATTGTCCATGTATGTTTGAAATATAAATTCAGGAGGGATATCTCCAACAACATTTATACATATATGGTCGAGAAGTCGTTGAGCCTTAAGGCGTTAAGGGGTTTGGCCCTCGAGATGCAATCGACCATGTGTGGTATACTATTGTGACCTAGTGCTAAGAGCAGAGGGAACCCCAAATATACACATAAACATATATCACTGGGGCTAAAAGTCCAGGGCCGTGAGGAGAAAAGGGGCTTGAGCTTATGCACCCATGCAAATAGGCGATATATCAAAGTGCTAAGGAGGTCTTAGTAATGGAACGGAGCCAGTTGTCAAGTAACATGAATTTTTCCATCTTATAGGAATTACCTCGACAATTTTGAAGGGATACCAAAGCATTCCCGCTAGTATTAAAATGTTGGGATGATGTGGCGCAGTGGGGTCGCCTTCCTAACATTCAATGAATCAGGTCGAAGGACCTCAAGTTTATTTATAATGTGAAAGTAAGTTTTACCATGTGACGAAGGACTGGGTGGGACCCACAACTAGTATGGTAGACGATTTGGCCTCAAAATAATGTGGCAAACTGTAAAGTAGGACACATGTAATGTGGAATTGTGGTCATTAAGGGGTCTTGTGGCTTGTAAGTAGGCGACATGTGGCACTTTCAGAGTGGAGCCACGTGGATGGTGTGACATCACCCCAATGGTAAAAACTACTAACATCACCTTGGTGCCTTGACCTCAGTGATTTCTTGTGGAGTTGGGTGCAATCCCCTGGGATTTTATTCTCATGGTGAGGTGGCAGTAGTGGGGCCCATATGTATAGGTGTAAGGGAGATTGACCCATGTGATTGGTTGAAGTAGATTTGACATGGTAACATGACAAGGCCCTTCTGTGTAACCCCGGTTGGTTTGAATAAATCACAGAATAGTATCAGCCAAAACAATATGATATTGGTGGAGGCTGAGTGCGCGGTAATAGAAAATTGGTGTTGGTACACATTGTAGGAGGGTCCATAGGTGATCCACATAACCCAATAGTCTCTTCCCTGGCATTTTCGATGGGGCACTGTAAAGTAACCCACCAAGATTTTATTCACAGGGTGATGTGGCCTTGGAGGAGCCCATGTTCGCATAACTCACATATGTTCATTCATTTGTAAGGCTATTATGAACTGTGGAAAGGTGTAACGCGACATGGTATGAGAAAGTCAAAAATTGGGTAGTGTTTCCATGTGGCGATGATGTGGCAATGACTAAGGTACCCATTTAGGTGCCCAGGGGGACCGTGTGGGCGCTACGTGGAAGGTCAGATGATGTGGCACTATCTAATAGGCTAATTTTAATCAACCATATATTTTGATCTAAGAGTCGTATTGAAGCAAAATTTATATCATTGGAAAGGTCTCGATGAGATGAATGCAATGCCATTATCCATTTTATTTTTTTAGAAAGTTGAGAAATATAAAAAAATTGGACCACATTTCCATAACTGCACTTTATAGATCGAGTCATCAAAGTACCTTCCTCCTTCTACCCTCAGTAGGGACTAGGGATAGTAGAGAGTGTGTTACAAAGTGGTATTAGAGCTTCCAAGTTCAACACTTGGACTAAATGAGCTCTATCACAAAATAAATGAAGGTATAGTGCTTGTGACTCTATTAGAGAGTCAAGTGGTTTGATAATTACTTGTTGAAGGTGTTGGTTATAGCACTATGATCATGACTTGTATATTGATTATTGTTTTGCTTGAATAGATAACACACCACCCATGGTGCTTGTTGTTGGGCTAATAAACCACTCTTAGAGTGCTTGTCACAGTTGATAAACCACCTGTAATAAAAATATTATGTGGAGTTTCCTCTGGGTACTAGCTAGGGCTAAGAAACCACATGAAAAAGGGTGTTTGCTGAAAAGGGGATGATCAACCACCCAGGGTGCTTGTTGTGGGTTGATAAACCACTCATAGAGTGCTTGACATAACTAATAAATCAATCATTGTCATGAAATTTTGCTATGCTTGACTAGATGATAAACCACCTAAGGTGTTCAGTTTTAGGTTGATAAAACACTCTTAGAGTGTTTGCCGCAATTGAGAAACCACTTGTAATAAAAATATTGTGTGGAGCTACCATGAGTTGCTTGTCAAGGAGGATAATAAACCACCCAAGTTGCTTGTTGTGGGTTGATAAACCACTCATAGAGTGCTTGACACAACTAATAAACCACCTATAATGGAAATACCGTGTGGGAATTTCCACGGGGGGCTTACCAAGGAGGCTAATAAACTAGCCAAGTTCCAAAGCTTTGACATCCAACTAACAACTCCACCTACAAGAGTAAAAATATATTCAGAAGTGGATCTTGTCTTGTCAAAATCACCTGCAAAATATGAATCAACATAACAACAGATTGAATCACTACTACCATTATAGGTGATACAATAATTACTTGTGCCCCTAAGATACCGAAGCACCCATTTCACTGCTACCCAATGCTCTTTAGCTGGATTTTCCATGTATCTATTGACAACACCAATTGCATGTGAAATATCTGGCCTTCTACTAACCATCGCATACATTAAGCATCTTTCTGCAATAGCATATGGTACACGAGACTTATACTCCTTTTCTTCATCATTACTAGGACACAAACCGAAAGAAATCTTGAAATGGGAAGTTGAAGGCATTTGAATAGGTTTCACAAACAATGTAAACTTTGAAACGAGAACTAATACGATTAGCTGTTTCGTAGAGGTAGCAAAAAAGTGACCCGATTTTGAAAAGTGGTGATGCAAAATACACTTCTTTTTTTTCGAAGCATATTTTTGACACTTTAAATTTTCTTATGTATCAAATATAAATATTTGTTTTTAAATGTTAGTGATTTTCATGCTGATTTTGAAACGTGTTGATGCAGAGTCAACCCTTTATTTAGAGGGCTTATTTTTGACACTTTAAATTTTCTAATGTATTAAGTGTGGATATTTATTTTTAAATGTTACATTTTTTTACACTTCAAATTTTTTTATGTCCAATTGTTTTTTAAATCATGATTACTTCACAAATTTTCTAGTTTTTTATTTCTCTTTTTTGTTTAAATGTTGACTACTTAAAAAAAAAACGAATATAAAAATATATATATAAAAGACAAAAAAAACATTAAAAATGTTAAAAAATAAATTGTCTTCATAAAAAGTTGTTATTATTATTATTATTTATAAAATCTATAAAATTAAGTAAATTATAATACAAAAATTTAAAAACCATTGACAAAAACTATATATATATATATATATATATATAAAGGCTAGATTAAAAAAAAAACTAAAAAAATAACAAAAAATAAATAAACAAAATAAATAAATAATTTATAAACAAAATAAAAACAAAACAAAACAAAAATTATAAAACTACTAAAATAAATTAAAAACATTTAAAAAAACACAAAAAAAATTATAAAATACCGAAATAATAATAATAATAATAATAATAAATAAAATGCACGCAACCCTCAATGCCCATGGGGGCCTTTTTATTTTTTTTTATATTAATTTGAGTTTTTTTTGTTTTTTTATAATTTTTTTTTGTTTTATAAAATGTTTTTAATTTATTTTAGTAGTTTTTTAATTTAATTTATTTTGTTTATAAATTATTTAAGAAGTTTATTCTTTTTTTGGTTAATTTTTAGTTTTTTTTTTTTTTTTTTTTTTTTTTTTTATTATTTTTTTTTTATTTCTAGTTTTTTATTAGTGGTTTTTAATTTTTTTTATTTTTTTTTAATATCGTTTACCAGATATTTTTGTTTTTGTTTTTTTTTTAATTTTTTATGTTTTTGTTATTATTTATTTCTTTATATTTTTTTTTTTTTTAATTCTTATCAGGTTAATGTTGTTTTTCCTTTTTAACATTTTTATAATTGATTTTTTTTGTTTTTTATTTATTTTTATGTTTGATTTTTTTTGTTGTCTTTTCTATATATTTGATCTTTTTTGTCTTTTTTTTTTTATGCTTTGTTTTAATATACATTTTTATAACGTATAAAATATTTTTTGAAAAAGTCCCCTCTTCGACCCCCATGCCTTTGATCTATCATTCCACTCCACAGACCTGGCCCCCTCCGACGAGAGTGCTGTCGAGGTCTTTCCCTCTTCCCTTTCGCATGGTTCTTCAACAATTATTCCTTCCCATCTGTGCGATTGTAGGTCTATTCCTTCTGGCACTTATTCTTTTCCTCGGTCTTCCTCTATCCCTGCATTTCCTGATGAGTCATCCACCCCTTCTCTCTATAAGAATAGTAATTGTCACAATTCCAATATATGTAATGATGATAATATGAATAATTCTAATATAACCAATAATAATAATAACAGTAGCAATTATATGAATAAAAGAAATAATATAAATATTTTTAGGTCTAGTTGTTTAAATAATAATAATGAAATTACTAAATTTAACAATAAGAATAATAATAAGAGAACACCTAGGTATATATATGATAAGCAAGAAAATAATGTTAATTTAACATTAATAAGCTTATTAGTAATAATAGAAATAATACTAATAATAAACATAATACTAATAATAATGATGGTGATCCCAATTTCAAAAATATTAGTAACTGTCCCAATAATAAAGTGGTTAATTTATCTAGTTTTTCTTTCCCTCCTCTGGTCTTCAATTTTTTGGAAAGGGGATTGAATTTCGCCCTTGCTCCCAAAAAGATTTTGGTGGCTGATATTATGTGTGATGTCAAATTTGGAATCAAAGGCTTACTGGATAATATTAAGGATATTATCCAGCAAGATTGCGTAGTTATTCTTAGGAAAGCAAAGCCCCCTAATAATAACATCAGCAAAGGTGAGATTGAAGCCCTAAAATCCCTGAATAGGAACCAAGAAATTGTCGTTTTGAAAGCTGATAAAGGTGGAGCTATTGTAATCCTTGATAAGGAAGATTATCAGAAGAAGATGTTGGATCATCTGACCAACAGTGGAAGCTACAAAAAGCTTGACAAGAATCCCTTGAAAAAGATTTCTAAGACGGTCGCTCTTGCTATTAAATCTAGTAGCATTGTTAGCTCCATTAGCCATAAGCTAATTGAGAGTAGCCCTATCACTCCTAGGATCTATGGGCTACCTAAAATCCATAAAGAAGGAGTCCTCGTTAGACCTATTTTCAACACCATTGGTGGACCAACCTTCCTTTTAGCTAAATATTTAGCCATGAATCTGAATCCCCTGGTGGGGCATACAGAGTCCTTTGTCAAAGACTCCTCCTCTTTTGTTAGAGAGTTAAAGGATTTAAGATTTGAACCTGATGACATTCTTGTCAGTTTTGATGTTGTGTCCCTGTACACTAGCATCCCCATTAATGAAGCCCTTGATGTCATCTTCCATCTTACAGATCCCGACATGGCTAAATTGGTTGAAATCTGCCTCACTTCTATGTTTTTATGTTTTGAAGGTGTGTTCTATGAACAAACCTGTGGGGTGGCCATGGGTTCCCCCCTATCCCCTATCGTTGCTAACCTGTTCATGGAAGATTTTGAATCCAAGGCTTTATCCTCAACTCTATTTACACCTAAGATTTGGAAACGATTTGTTGATGACACCTACACCATATGGTAGCATGGGCCCGATAAATTAGATCTATTTTTCCAACATCTCAATAATCATTCTAATGCCATTAAGTTTACAATGGAGCATGAAGTCGATGGTTTCATTCCTTTTCTTGATATCCTCATTTCTAGGAAAGATGATGGATCTTTCTCCCATGAGGTGTATCGAAAAAAGACTCATACTGAGCAGTATCTTCATGCCAATTCCCACCATTTCCCTACTCAGAAGATAGGTGTTCTCAGCACGTTAGCCACTCATGCTCTTAGAATTTCTGATGACGACCACTTTTCTATAGAAAGGTCCCATCTCCTTGATGTCTTTGTCCAGAATGGTTATAGTAGGCAGCAGGGTGTCAAAGCTTTCCTCAAAGAAAGTAAGGGTCCCAACGTCAAGAAAGAACCCATTGATCACAGTTTAGGAGTCCACCTCCCCTTCATCCAGGGGACCACAAACATAATTGCGAGAATCCTGAGAAAGCATAATATTCCCTCAAATTTTATAACCCTCAGCACCATCAGAAGCTACCTTAAATATGTCAAAGACAAGATGAACCCTATGGACATGATAGGTGTTTATATCATCCCTTGTTCCTGTGGAACCTCGTACATTGGTGAGACTGGTCGTTCTATTAACCAGAGGATTAAGGAACACACTGCTGATATCAAGCACGGGAGGACCAAATCCTCGGCTTTGGCCGAACATGCAGAAAAGACCGAGCACCATATATGCATTGAGAATGCTAGGGTTATCACTAAGATTCCTCACTTTCATCATCGTAAGTTTAGGGAAGTCATTGAAATTGAGAGGTCTTCCAGTAATATTAATAGCGACGATGGCTGGAAAATTAGTAGCTGCTAGATTCCCACCCTCTCTTCTTAAATAATTTTTTTTTTAATATTAATATTAATATTATAATTATTATTATGAATGTGGTTAAATTTTATCTAATGTTAGTACATATATACATATAATATTATTATTAATATTTATTATTGTTGAAATTTAATATTCACTATTAGTATATATATACATATTACTTAATATTGTTAAAATTTAATATCTTCTATACATATATAATAAAAATAGTGATTTTTAAATTAAATAAAAATTATTGTTAGTAATTTTTAATATAAATAAAATTATTATTAAGTAAACCCTAGGCAAATATAACCGTTGGGATTATTTAATTGAATATTAATGTATTTTCAAATAAGATAAAAACCTTTTAAAAATTATTATAACCCTAATCAAATATAGTTGTTGAGGAATAGATAAACAAATAAATAAATAAACATTTAATTAAATTTAAAAATTAAACTTTAAATAAGATATTATACCATTAATAAATTAATTTTATTTAAATTTGTCCCCTTTCCTTCCTTGGTCAAATATAGTTGTTTTCTCCTAGCTGTTAGGTTGACCTTTTTTCCCTATTTAACCTCTTCCTTGATATGTTTCTTCATCATGTCTTGAAGATGAACCACACTTGCTGGTTCAAAACGCGTCGACCAAAATCTTCAATATGACTTTTCCGAAAAATATTTTATACATTATGATATGGATCACAGAAGCTTGAATTCGAATACATTTTTATTTACATTTTGTTATTTTTTTTTAACTTTTTTCTTTTTGTTTTTTTCATTGTTTTTATTTTTAAATTTATGTTTTCATTATTCTTTTGAAATTTAATCTTTTATCAACACATGTTGTAAATTTACCCTAGAAAAAAAAGTGTTATTCCAGCATCAACATTTTTCATTTTTAGGATACACATGTTGAAAATTTACCCTAGAAAAAAAAAGCGTTATTCCAACATCAACATTTTTTGTTTTTAGGGTACACATGTTCAAAATTTACCCTAGAAAAAAAAAGTGTTATTCCAGCATCAACACTTTTCGTTTTTAAGGTGTTTTTTGCACAATTTTTGCACAAAAATTTGGTTTTCACTACCATTTTTAAAACATGTTGAAAATTTACCCTAGAAAAAAAATGTTATTCCAACGTCAACAATTTTCATTTTTAGCACTATTTTTCATGTTTTTTGGGGTTTTTTGGCTAGAGTTCCCGTTTCAAAGTTTACATTGTTCACATTATTCATACCAAATCTTAGAAGTATTTTCTCCACATACTTCTGTTGGGATAAACACAACTTACCATTTTTCTTCTCTCCGTGTATCTCCATGCCCAAGATTTGTTTTGTTGCTCCAAGGTCTTTCATTTCGAAAGTCCTAGCCAACTGAGCCTTTAACTTGTTGATCTCAACCATGATTTTGCTTGCTACAAGCATATCATCAACATATAACATCAAAATAATGAATATGCCATTTTCCAACTTTTGAAATTAAACACAATGATCATACTCACTTCTGGTAAAATTGTAGCTCATCATGAAGGAATCGAACTTCTTGTACCATTTCTTGTGAGACTTCTCCAGGCCATACAATGACTTCTTGAGTTTGCAAACAAACCTCTTGTTTCGATTTCGAACAAGCCCTTCTATGTGTTCCATATATATATCCTCATGCAAATATCCATGTAAGATTTTCATTAAATTTCAAATCTAACGGTTTTAATGTCCATTTTTTAAAGAAATTGATTTTATTGGCAGATTGTTATTTGAAATGTTTGTATATATCCTGCATGTTCTTTCATCCTTGGATATCTAAAATATTCCTCTATGTTTCCTTTCTGCATGTTAATACTAATAAATGACATTCCATTGAAATGTCCAGATCAAGAAAGAAAGGAAAAGGGCCGTTTGTTCAAACAGAAATAACTCAGTCCAAACCAGAAGCAACAGAGATGGCTCCATTATTCATAGACACTACATGCACGTTGGATTCTGGTACCTCCTCCTAGGAATCGATGTATAATCTATTTGAAGAAGAAATTCTTAGGGTAGTAGCAGTCAAGCAAGCAACAGCGGACGCCCCATCATCATCTGAGGCTACCTTCTCTGATGTCGCCAATTCCTTTCTTCACCGAATTGTTGCACAACCTAAAATCCTACCCTACGTAGATATGATCAAATGGATGATTGATAATGTGAATATCGAAGACAGGACATTCTTGACATCAAGGAAAATGATAGTAGGATCCTTCAAAGCTACAGATTTGAAGAGAATGTATCATTTGCCAGACCCCCAGAAGATTTATGACAAGCAGTTTCTTAAGAGGTTTGCAGAGAAGAACAAAATAGAGTCGGAGCCCATTAGACAATGGAGACAAGACCCAAGCAAGCACAAGCATGATAGTAAGGGTATGTATTCTTTAGCTTCTCTTTCCAGTCTATTATATTATGCTACAGTTATGATATGTAGACTATTTGGTTCTCCGAACAAACAAAAATTTACAATTGAATGGGTTCCCTTCATTTAAGTTGCTTCTAATTCTGAAATTATGGATTGGGCTACTATCTTGTCCAACAATATTGCGTCCAAAATCTTAGAATATAGGAAAAAGTACATTGTTTCAAAGAGAATCATGCCAACTTTTTATATGAGTGCCTATATTATGGATGCCATTTGTTTCTCTTCTTATTTTCCTTCAATGGAATGGAAATGGACACTAGAGGATCCTACACCAATTCACTTATGTCATGATATACTATGGGAATCTAAGTACAAACCTCATTTTTACAGAATTTGCAAAAAAGTGATGTTGCCTTTGTACAAAGCAATTTTTGATTGAAATGCCCCTAGGTTGTCTCAAGAAGCCATGACAGACTTCACTTCCATTGGCAGCTAGTTTAATGAGGAGAGTTTTATTTATGTCAGAGTAATTTGGAGTCTTGCAGCCCCACATGTTCTTCCTATTTATGTTCCCGATAAGCTTTTGGCTTGGGAAATTTCATAACAGAGTATAGGACATGTTGTGACTAAAGTCTTGAAAGACTCCAAAAAGGCCATTTGGCCACAATTTCCTATTCAATGTGGAGTCTATGTTCTAGAAAATTAAAATCATGTTGTCATAGAAATCAAACAAATTGATGGAATGCAACTCCCCACTATTCCTCCTAGACAGTACGAACCTAAAAACGTCATTCATGATTTCACCACTTAGGTTAAAATAAGGCCATTTGTTCATGAACCTAACAACTTTGATGATTTGTTTGAGACGTGTGAATCATACAGACAGGTGGAACATTTAACAAAAATTCGACTAGGCCTTGAGGATTTTGTCTTATTCCAAGAATATAGAAATAAAAGGCTGCAGAAACTGCCTTCTAAATGCTTGGTTGTTTTACAGCTAGAGTTGCCTACAGGAAAGTATTTGTCGTCATCTACAATGGAAATAGAGAAGATACCCACTACTGCACTTTCAGAAAAACAAATAGAAGAGCTCCTGTCTACTAGCGAGCTCGTTAAATTGCGGGATCAATTCAACAAGGAGCTAGATAGCACACATGAGAAGGAAGTGCAGGATTCAACGTCAATGGAGATAGATAAGACTCCTAAAGCCAGTAAGACAAAGTCCCCTGTAAATGATTCATCAAGTCAAATGATGGATAAATAAGTTATCTCGAAAGTCCCTACCTCCAAGATTGTTCTCAGAGTGGAATAAATTCCACCTCTTGATAGTTTCTATAGTCCTCAACACCGTGTCGTTGTTAGTCGACAAAAGAAGAAAATAAGAATGGAACATTCTCAAGAACTTCTTCCTGGAAGTGTCCCATTAGATGTGGTATGGAAAGATTATCAAGCTAATTCATCTAATGATTTAGCTAAGCTATCGCAATATGTAGGAGCCTATGCTACGACCACCATTTTCAAAGCTACTGAGTTTCAATAATTGTTTAAAGAGAAAGATGAAAAAATCTTGCAGTTAGAACAAACACTACTTAATTCAAGACATGATATTGAGCAGGAGTGGCAACTCAAGTTGTCAAAGTTACAAACTGAGTTTAATCAATTGAAAGTTCAAAACAAAGCTGATATTTAGAGCCGAAATGCACAGATTGACCAACTTCAACTTAAAATAACTCAAATATAGAAGGACAATGATATTGAAGGGTTCATAAAAGAAGTCGGAGAGATCAATGCCCTCCTCACCCAACAACAAGTCAATTTTTGAAAGAAATTAAAGATCATCAGTGACCTCTGCAAAAACGGTGACTCATTAACTGATCAAATGTCTAAATTAAGAACATAATATGAAGATATCAACAACAAGATTTATGACTTCATTACATGGCAAGATAGAACAGAGGGAATGAAAGAAAATATTCCCAAAATTCAAGAGTCATACAAGGATATTCTCTTCAAAGACTGGGATATTAGATTGAAGCGACCTGAAGAAGCAATGTACATAGCAAGAGACCTAGCAGGCTAGGTTTCCAAAAATGTTAGAGAAATTCTAGCAGATGCTAATATTATCACTGAGTGCCTAGGAGAATTCCTTCCAGATACTCAAACGCTCATAGAGTATTGGAATAGAAAGTCTAAGGAAAAATAAGATAGCATCAAGAAATTGTCTAAGTTAAATCTTGAATATCACGAACAGTTCTTGGTAAAGCCCTATGGTCAATGGTTATTTATTCAAAACCTTGGTAATGCAAGTGAACACATGCTCCCACCTATTTTAGATGCCTTGTTTGGGGGAGAGATGCGGATCAGGTCAGCCCATCCCCCAGAATTGAAGTTGATGGAGGTTATTTATAGGTTACGAGAGCAAATGGGAGAGAAGTCAACTTCCCATCTTTAGTTTCTTGTTAAAGCTAAAGCTATTTTTGTCTCTTTGTTTCCTATTTTAAGGGGTGTTTGTTTTAACCTCCTCAACAAAATATGCATTTTATATTTTGATAGTTTAACTTTTATTTATAAATACCCTCTCATGTCTTTAGAGAAGGGGTTCATAATTTTTGTAAGAAGACTCAAGGAACATGCACTTCTGTACTTCTTTGATAATTTTAATAGAAAGGATGGGCCTTAGATTGTCTTTCTCCATGAGCAGAGAACTGATATATGTGGTACTATTATCTTTGTATTGATGCTATGTTTTATGTTTGAAAGTCAGTCAAATTTTATTACTATTTCATTACATGCAATATTGCAACTCAATTAAGCATTGTTTCACTATTGAAAAGTGTATTAATTGTTATATTTAGTTGTATGTATGAAACCATATAAGTTTTATGCGATATGTGCTTAAAAATTAAATTGATTAACTATTTAATCAATTTAATTATCCAGTTAATTTTAACTTTTTTAAATGTTTGATGATCTATATTGTCTTTCATTTATAAAGAAATCTTTGTAAAATCGCATATGCAAAGTTAGTTATGTCATGGGAATTAGATAGATAGATATAGATTTATTCATTTTCATTTGTATTTATTCTATCAAATCACTTTCACCCCATCTATATGACACCTCAAACCCCATCATATATTTGAACGTGAAACTGGTCCCTATATCCCCAATTGAAACCAATATCCCAAATAGAAAAGGAATGGTATTCAAGTTCCCAACCAAGTGGTCTCCTTGTTGTTGAGGCAAGGATATTTCGAGCCTTCAACATTTTTGGCGCTAGAAGGAGGGCCCTGACTATGAATGGCAAAAAGAGATGAACCTAAATCTAAAGGCCATTCCAAGAGTCACTCTCCCTCAAGATCACCTCCAACTTCTAGATCTTCATCTAAAACTCCTACTAATAGACCAGAAGTTGAGAAAACATATCCAAAATCTCTTAGATAACTACCAAAATCTTCTGATCCACCTTCCTCTCATCAGGTACCAGAGGTTCAAACCTTAATTGAAAAATTGGAAAGTATTTATATTTATGAAGAAAAACATCAATGATCAGAAGTATCTGAAGGTAATGTATTCTCGTCTTTCCAACCTACACAAATTTTAACTCGTTCTCAAAGCGAGAATCTTGGGGTTACTCCATTTGAGTTTCCTCTTCCTTCTTTTTGAAAGAAGACCAAGAAATTTGAGTCACAAACATCCACTAGTGAGATTTTGTCAAACTCACCTCCACAAACACCTTCATTCCATACATTCCCTCCAATCAATCCTCTTATTCATACCCCTTCTTCTCAAAGTACTGGTGCCAGTTCATCTAGCACTAATACACAATCTTCCTCTTCTTCCACACAATCACCTTCTACATCCACCTTTACCCAAACTCCAATAATGGTAGGAATACTTCAAAATCCACCCCTGCCACCCCCACCAGTTAGACCATGGGAAATCCTAGAGCTGTACAAATGCCAGCACCTCTTCATCCTCTACCTAAACATCCTAAAAGATGGCTACCAAAATTTAATCCTGATGATGGACTACCTGCTAAAGAGCATCTCCACAATTATATGTTAGCCATTAATCTGAATGGAGTAGTTGAAGAGGACTGTGTAGTAAGATTATTTCCCTACACTTTTGAAGGATCTATAGGTTCATGGTATTTTTCATTACCACTAGGGTCTATTACTAGCTAGGACCTATTTGAAGAACATTTTTTAACTAAGTTTGGTGATGATCGCCTGCTACTTTAATTAATGATCTCTCCAATCTTAAGTCCCAATGAAAAAATTAAGGATTTTAATTCTAGATTTAACAAACTTTTGAATAAAATCCTAGATACATCCAAACCTAGTGTTGATGTACATAATGAGTGGTATATATATGCCTTACCTTCAAATATCACAATTTTTGTCGATACGGCTAATAAAACGACTCTAGTAGAAAACATGAAAGAAGAATTAGAAGTTGAGAAAAGGATACTTTCTTTAGAAAAAATAACTACATAGGATGAAAGAAAAGCCAAGAAGGTTACATTTAAAGATGAGACAAAGAAGAAAAATCTGAAAGATTCCTTTGATCTTGAAGGACTACAGAAAGTCCTCAAGACTATGTCCAACGAGATGGTCGAGATTAAAAAACAAGTGGCTGAATCTTCAAAGAAACCTTTCAGACCCTTTAAGAAAACTCATACTTCGGCCTCCCAACCCCCCAATGTCATATCGAACACAAAATCATATGAGGATGATGAAGAAGAAGAAATAACTATTTTTGCCGAGGATTCTCAAGATGAATAATTGTAGAATTTCATGGGCTTTGGAACTTTATCCTCCCTACTTCTGATAATGAAGAAGAACATGAAGCCTTACCTGTAAGTACAAGAAGTAAAGGACCACCTGATTCTTCCCAACCAATCTAGAAATAGAAAACTTCTACTTCTACTACTAAAGACAAGAACATCAACAAACCAACCCCTTCTTCCTCTTCTAATCCTCCATCCACATCAAAAAATTTGGTTGTCTCTGATAACATTGAGTATAATATAGTGGAAGATATGAAGAAAGTTAAAGCTAACATTTCCTTATATGAAGTTTCAAAATTAAAACAACAGTAGAGGTATCTTATTAATGAATTGAATGCATCTCCTTTACCATCCGTTGTCACTTCTAAAGCTTCTTGAGGAATAGGTAAGCCTCCTACTAATTCTCCAGACAAAGTCGCTTCCACAGATGTTATATTGATCTAAGACAGATCAAATTCTCACAGTCCCCCATTTCTTTTAGCTTTTGAATTCTTCAATAAGAATGTGCATAATTGCTTAGTTGATTCTGGAGCGTCATCAAATATAATGCCCCATTCATTTTTCTAAAAATTTAATATATCTCCCCAGAATTTTGTTGTTCATATAGTGCAACTCGATAGAATAAAATTTAAATTATTAGGAGAAACCAACTCAGTCCTTATCAGAATTGCTTCTAATCCCGAAGTGTTTCAAATAGTTGACATTCTAGTTGTTGATATCCTAGATTCTATGGTTTAATATTAAGTAGAGATGGGTATGAAAAATTACACGGCGACTTTGCTACAGACTGATCTCATATGTGGTTTCCATATAATGGAAATCCAAATCAAATCCAGGTGGACCACGAAAGACATATGGAATATTCAGTAACAGATCTAGATGGAGAAAATGAACCAGTTGTCTTCACTAGTAATATTCTTGGGAATTATTTATCATAGTCATTTTGGGGCAATTTAGAGCTCAAGAATCACCTTTCTCAATTAATATTGTCACTTCGCAAATTGAAAACTATTCACAGATAGATCTATCCAAATGTGTAAATTTTGTAGATAAACCTTTAGTTAAATCTTTGTTTTGGACTTTGTATTTTGATGGATCTAGATCTAATGATGGTGTTGGAGAAGGATGTGTCTTAATTAGTCCTGATGGAGAAAGAACAATGCTATCTTTTCAATTAGAGTTTGATTGTACAAACAATGTTGTTGAGTATGAAGCTCTGGTTCAAGGCTTGTACAAAGCAATATCTCTTGATGTCTCGTATCTCCAAGTGTTTGGAGATTCAAAAATTGTTGTCAAACCGGTAAGAAATATTATTTATTATATCTCCAACCATTTGAAGCATTATCAAACTCTAGTTCAATATCTTACTTCACATTTCTTGGATTTAGATATTTATCCAATCCTTAGACTTCAAAATGCCAGCGCTAATTTATTAGGCAATGTGGCATCCAAAATAATGACACCTTAAGATTTCAATCCAAATTGATTTTCGATTGAATTAATTTTTCTCCCTTCCATTCCTGATAACATTACAAATTGGTATGTGTTTAACTATGATTCTTAACATCTGAAGAATCATATTCTGATCAGATAATTGATGAAGATGAACATGACAGACAGATGAAAAAAGAAAATGAAGATAATTCTCTCCCCAAGTCTGTGGTCAAACTTGAAAACCTTTATGATCTAAAAGATAGATTCAAGAAAGTGCCTAATTGTAAACTTCAGATATCAACATTGAGGTTTGAATTAGTAAACCTTGGAGCTGAATCTAAACCTCAAAATGTCAATTTAGGTCTGGGTCTTTCCTCTTATGAGAGGCTAGCTTTTATTTGTCTGTTGAAGAAATATAAAGGTGTTGTTGCTTGGAATTATGAAGATATAAAGACATACAATACTTCCACTGTCCAACACACCATCCCAATGATGCTCAATGTCAAGTCTGTTCAGCAGAAATTAAGAAAGATTCATCCAAATTTGGAGAATCAAATAAAAAATGAAATAATAAGCTCCTTAAAGAAAACATCATTTTTCCATTAAGGCATTCCAAGTGGGTATCTAATTTAGTACCAGTCAGGAAGAAGAATGATGACTTTAGGATTTGTATAGATCTATTTTTGTCCTTCCTTCAAGCTTATAAAAGTTTCCAAATCTTTTAGCCTTCATGACTACCAAGATGCCTTTCATCACCTTCATAACTCCACCTTAAATTGTATATTTAGAACTAGTAGAATCTATCACTCCCAAATATATTAATTTCTTTTTAAGCTCAGGCACATTCCTAACCTATGTTAATGTCTAACAATACCATCATACATTTTATTCATGATACTACTAATCCCAACAGTTTTTTAAGTAACACCATTACCCATGAAAACCACACCGCCATCAATATATTGGTATGAAGAGAACCAATTCCTATGAAGACACATATGATGGGAAGCACCAGAATCTAGAAACCAATTATGATGATGTTTAGAAACAATAGAAGTGGAAAATACCTCATCAACAATACCTACACTTGTTTCAATTGAATTAGCTTCCTTTGTAGAGTCCTTTTTAGTAGCTTGTTCCTTTCTTTTCTAGCAATCCTTCTTAATATGCCCTGATTTGTTATAGTACCAACACTTTAACTTACTCTTCTTGCCTCTTGACTTTGATCTTGATGTGTCTCTCAAATTTTGATCATTTTATTTTGATCAATCTCTTGCCACCATTTCTTCTGATGTTGAGTTTTCAAGGATAGATTTCCGTCGAGTTTCCTAAGACAATAAAGCTCCCACAATAGCATCAAAGTCAATGGTATCAATAGAAATAAAACTCATAGAGGTTACAAAATGATCTCAAGACTCAAGCATAGAACATAATAGTGTAATTTATTTATCTTCCCCTTTGATATTTAAATATATTAGACAACTGACATAAAAGAGTATTGAAAGAATTCAAATGATCAGAGATCTTTGTACCTTCCTTCATTCACAAACTATATAATTTCTACTTCAAGTAGATTATGTTTGTGAATAACTTCATCATATAAAGGATTTATAACTTGGTCCATAAGCCTGCAACTATTTTCTCTCCAATGATGTTAAACAACACATCATCTACCAAGCATAGACAAATAACACTGAGGGCTCTTACATCCATGTCCTCCTAGTCATCATTATCCATGCCCACAGGTTTCTTTACCCTACCTAGCAACACCTTTGCCACTCCTTGTTGCACAATCATATCCTGCATCTTAACCTTCCATAGCTCAAAGTTATTACTGCCATTGAACTTTTCAATTTCAAACTTCGCACTTTGCATCTTCGCCATTAACACAAACTTTTCCCAAAATTTATGATACCACTTGTTGAGTTGAGCAGTGAAAGCATAACCTGCAAATAAATTGAAATTGTAGAAAATAATGGAAAATAAACAAGATAACAAAATAATGGAAAATAAACAAGATAACAAAATAATCAAACACAACAATTGACATAATCTTTTACATGGTAAAACCCTCCTTGTGAGGGAAACATCCATGGGGCAATGATAATCAGTATTCTTATTATTCAAGGGAGATTTACAATAGCCAACTAACAAGCATACTTTATCCAACCATTCAACCCTCTCTCCATTTATTTTATTTTTTTCATATTGCCTCTATAGGCTTACATGGATAAACTTAGAAAACTATCATATTTTTTGTAAATCCATCCACAACTTTTAAAGAAGTTACATAAGGAGCTTTTTACATAAAACAAAAAGGTTCCTTTTATATGTTTTTCCAAAAAAATAGAATAGAAAAAACAAACTAATCCAAAGGAACTAATCTTAGCTATTATCCTGAAAATATAGGGAAAGAGTTGGCAACTTCTAACAGAAACAAAGAAGGGGATGCTGGAAAATAATTTTGATTTTGAAAAGGGCCATGGGCATCATTGATTGGAATCAGAAACACATTGGGGTGTTTGAGGAAGAAATGGGTTGGGAATTGTTCGTTCAAGGAACAAGGACCGAAAAGGACAACAACGTTAGATATTGGAGGCGGGCAACACTCTAGTGAAAAGGAATGGATGCAAGTTGAGTTGGGTGCATTAGAAGCACCAAAAGATTGCAAAAATGGCCATTGGTAAATGGATGAGAAAATAAGGTGCAGTACCCATCTTTTGTTTTTTGAATAAGTGGATCTAAGAGCCAAGTGTGAAGCTTATATGTGTTTCTTATTTCTTGATACGAACACCGATGATGATGTTCCCTTTAAGGGGTGGGGTTTGCAACACCCCTGATATGCTTTCCCCCTGATTTTTGCAATGAAATAATACTCAGAATTGTATATATATAATGGCCTGAAGAGTGGGACCATATATCCATGATCTAAGAGGGAAGAGGAAATATAAACCTAGATGGGGTTAGCTAGCACCTTTAATTAATTTTATCATGAAAATAATAAGAAAAATAAGAGGAAGAGTCCAAGAGGAACATGAAGAGGCACACATGAAATTTTATAAAAATGAAATCCACTAGAAAGGTTGGACTTCAATTTTTCTATTAGGGAAGCATAGGACAAGTGCTAGAAAGGTATGCAAAGTGGAGGGAATGAAATTCCTTGGGAAGCTAAATTTTGGTCTGGAGTAGCTCAAGGAATTTTGAGGAAAATGGAAATGGGTGTTTTCCAAGAATTGGTTGAGAAACCAATTGGGGTGCTTTCTAAAGAGGTGATAAACCACCTGAGTTTATAAGTAATCCTTGTCCTCTTTGGTATGAGTATGACTTCCTACTAAAACTATTGAAGAAATTTCCCTTAAATCATGGATCTGGCTCAAGGGTGACTATTGCAAGTGATTCTAGTTGCAGTGAGTCTAAGGTTGGGTGGAAAATTGAAGTCTTTCCTTCATTTTGGCCATTTGTTTTATTATAAACGAATAAATTTAGCTAAGAATTGTGAAATTAAATATTTCCCTTATGTAATTCAAAGTGTATCTCTGAGAAATTTTATATGGTTGTATGATGTTGGTGCATGACTGAAATGCATGAATTTTATGTATTTTTATTTATAAAAATTGTCATGCATTTGTAAGTTAAATGCCTAAAGTATCTTTATAATCCATGTGGATATCTTGTCAGTGTTTGATGTGCTGATAATTGCTTAAATTAGCAACAAGGGATGCCATTTTTCCTGTGTGGAAATGAGAGGTTGATTCTCAGAAATGTTTGTGATTTAATATGAAATGTGACTTCCTACATGCTTTATGAGTACTGACTTCCTGTAAGATTTCAGGTTAATTGAATGAATTTCGGCATGCATTCATGAGCTTGTTTATGTTTATTATTAATCTATGAGGCCTACAGATTTTTGAACTGTTATGAACTTGAAATTAGCCTGATGGGCTTAAGTATGGATGAAGGGATAGATTCATCTCAAGTTTATTTTATGTCATTAACATATTTATCCTTTAGGTCTCAACTACATAGCTCAGGAAGGTGTTGTTGTTGTGATCAACACCCTCCAAAAATTTTCTGACACTTGAACTTTGGAGACTACTAAGGATCTTACAATCTATCGCTCTATGGTCACTCCATGATCATTTGATGTTTTTCAAAACGTTCAAGTCTTCTTCCTATTTTCAAACTCTCAAGCCACTTGCACTCACATGCATGTTTTCAATGATTTCATGAGAACACTTCATTTATGCAAGCTTGAATAGGCATAACACCTTCCATTAAAATATTTTATGTGTGATGTTCAACTCATTTCACTAATCAATGTGTGCTTTTATTGACAGTCCCCCTCACTTTGTTGCATTTGGACTGCTATTTTGGTGAGTTTTCTCAAAAGTCATCTTTTGCACAGTTTCTCTTTCACAAGTGTCGTTTTCATATTCCCAACTGTCATTTTGACTTTCTTTTACATGTTAAGTGGTGTTTTAATTTTATCTTTTCTTTGGCATGTGTCACATTTAAGGTCTTTCACATTTTTCAAGTGTCGTCTTATGTTTTCCTCATGTCGTAGGTGTCACTTTTGTGATTTCCACTCCTGCATGTGTCACACCTTTGCACATGACCAAACTAATTATGGTACACTCTTCTGCATTAGATCATCTTACATATCATTATAATATGTGTTAATACATATCACTACAACTTCGTGCACCATTTCGTCACAGTCGTCACAATTGTCATAACTTTTGCTCTAAGTGTCATAATGTGACATTTCAATCGTCACACTTATATATAAGTGTCGTTGTGTTGTCGTTTCAAGGTGTGATTGTCATTCATGAGTCTTGTGTATTATTTTGGCTTGTATTGATTGTTTTATGTGTTTGATCCAAGATTAGTCATGTGTGGATGCATTTTCCTCTTTTACTCTATCGATCCCACACCTAGCCATTTCGAAGCCCTTCTTAGTCCTTTAGCCTAGTGCAAGTTGTGAAGCCTTTAGTGCTACTATAGAGTAAAAATAGAAACCTATACATAGGCCTCAATGATGCAATCCTACTCCCAAATACTGGTGCAATAAGTCCCTCTCAAAATTAGCCTAAATTGTTGCACTTTATGATCCTCCCAAGGGCAGTAACTTGGCCCTTCTTGCTCATACTGACTCACTTCACTGAGTTTTGGTAACCTATACCTTACATGAAATACATAGAATTCCTAGCTAACAACATGGACCTCTTTCACCCTTTTGCATAGGCAAAACATGTAAAGCAAATATCCTCCTATCCTCCCAGTATAGGGAAAACCATTCTAGGAAAAGTTGCTTCATCCCTATGGCCTCCATCAATGAAAATCACACTCCAAATGGTCAAGAACCAATTTTTGGCTCAAAATGGACTAGCCTAGGATGAAAAGTGTATTAAAAAGCAATGGTGACCCCTTGTTGAAGAAAAAATAACTTTCTCTCAAGCCTCCTCTTCCTTTGAGTGCATAGTGCACTCTCGAAGGTTGAAGCTTCACCCTTCCCACTTCCCCAATGTGCTCTGTACCCAAGCTTGGATTAACCTCTTCCTCTAGAGCTAATGCTATAGTAGGTAAGGCTAAAGGAAGCCTCCTCCCTTCCATTAACCAATCAAATTATCCTATCCTTGAATTATTCTTTCCCTTTGAGCGCATAGTGCAGTCCTCAAGGCTCAACCTTTCACCTTCCCTCATTCGCAATGCACTCGTGCACCCTAAGAATTCCTTTGACCCTTTGTTTGAGTGCATGGATCAGAAGGAAGGATAAATTAATCCTCCTATCTTCCTTTGACTAGCCAAACTGAGCTCTCATAGAATTCCTCTTTCCTTTTAAGCGCATAGCATAGTCCTGAAGGCTTAATCTTTCACCTTAATGTGCCCTAAGCCTTCCTTTGTCTATTCCTTTGAGTGCATGGCTTAGTAGGGAAGGATGAAGGATTCCTGCCCTCACCCTTGACTGGTCAAACTATTCTTTTAGGATTGTCTCTCTTTTCTTTGGAGCACATGGTGCAACCTTGAAGCGTCAAGTTTTCCATCTTGTCCCTTAAGCTTCCTTCACTGTGCTAGACTAGGAGATATCTTCCTCATTGTGCGTGGTGTAGTAAAAATGAATAGTGGATCCCTCCTAATCCACTAATGATTTTGACTGCACCCTCTTAATCAAACCTACTTCTTTTAACCCTCTCATAGGCCTATCATGAGCTAGGTAGTGATAGAATATATGTTTTTAAGGCTGATATTTTCTTGCCATGAATGATATTCATTAGTAGTATTACCTTCCAAGCATGACAAGGTGATTCTCAAGAGAAAATATTAAGGAGAAAGAATGAAGAAACAATTGCAAAGAAGAAGCACTAAGAGAGCTATTATGAGGACATGAATCAGATCATTGACAGAAATAGAAATAAGACATTGTATGACGACTCGGTGGATTTCGATATGATAAAATACCATTTGGAGGGTGAAGATTAGAAACAAAGTGGATATTTCATGAATATGAAGCATAGATTAGATCCACCATCAAGAATGAAAGATGAAGCAGCAAGCAAGACAACTTGGTATTGCCACCTCATCATGAAGTCCATGTCACTAATGTCAAGTTGTAACTCATACAAGTGTAATCGTAATGGTAAAAGTGTGTCCATGTGTAATGCCACATAATCATGTGGAATGTAATCCTATATATTCAAAGAAAAGGACAAAATATAATGTGTGGAAGTCCAAGAGTCATATGTGGAATATGAAAAGTCACTTATTCATATATTGACAAAATGTCTTTAGGAGAAGTCCAAAGGTCATTTATAAGTCCAAGAGTTGTTCAGGAGTCCAAAAGACACATTAGAAGTCCAAGAGTTTTTTAGGAGTCCAAAGGACACATTAGAAGTTCAAGAGTTCATAGTGTAATTGTATATTCATGGGGATATGAAATTTTGTCCCCCTTGTTATAAAAGAAACCTCATAACTCAAACAAAGGGATTTTGGAGGCTTAAGCTTTGGAGAGCTAGCCTTGGCTTCTCTGCTTGGAATAGAAGAGAAAAATTATCTTTGGAGAAGCAAGAAGTGACTTAATATTCCATTATTGGAACTAATGTCTCATCATTGTAACTATGTACTTGTATCTTTCACCTTATAATTGAATTCAACGAGTCAACACATATTCATGCATGTATCACAAATGTTTTAGGATTATTCTTGGGATGTTTACGATATATGTTGTTTCAAATGTACTAGAGAAATTTAATTATTTTGGTAGCTTTGGTACTTATCCTGTTGAATGTGTGTTGTATTTTCTTTACAATCATTATGTGAACTATTTCACTAATGAATCTTTTTATGCTCGAGCGTATCTCTCTTAGGCTAGTACTATTACTTCCTTCTAGAGGCTCACTCTTTGTCTCCCTCTCATGAAGGTCTCCTTTTACACATTTTCATCATTGTTTCATGATGTCAACTTACTTGCTTATTCAAGTTTATGTATATAATATCTTATACTATATGTTGAAAGGAAGACGAACCTTTGTGTTATGGTGGTCGTGTCGATACTCTGGATGGGGCTCCTACTACAAATGGTGTGAGGTCTAATTGAGACTTCACACTGGGGAGGCCCCCTATATGTTGGCGGTATCCAACACCATCAATAGAAGGATAGTGTTGTTTGTGTGTGCATATATACATATATATCGAATGGGATAAGTTGAGTGTTTTCAAAAGCTAAGGAAGAATAATTTTGTGTGTGTGTGTGTACATTGAATGGGATAAGTAGAGCATTGTCAAAATCTCGGGAAGGATAATGTACATGTACCGATATATAACCATAGCAAGTTCGGTCGAAGCCTCTTTAGGCTCAGAAAGCATAGCATGAATGTCAATGTGTATTTGAAATATAATCTCAAGAGGATAGCTCTAAAGATCTTCATAACAATGTGTATACATATATTATCAAGCAGGGATTGAGCCTTAAAGTCTTAATGGGTTTTTCCCTTGAGTCATAATCGACCATGTGTGATAGAGCATCATGACCAAGTGTTAAGGACAAAGGGATCCCAAATTATACACATAAACATGTGTTGTAGTGGCTGGAAGTCCAGGTCCTAGAGGAGAATAGGGGCTTGAGCTTATGTGCCCATGCAAATTGGCGCTATGTCCAAGTGCTAAGTATGTCTCAGCAATGGATAGGGAGCTAGTTGTCAGGTAATGTGAATTTATCATCATGGAGGAATTACCCTAGTGATTTCAAAGGGAGACAAAGTCGATCACATTGAAATTAAAATGTTGGGACGACATGGCATAGTGGGGTTGCTTGCTTCGATTTCAAAGAAGCCGGGTGAAGGACCCTGATTTTATTTATAACATGAAAATAAGTTTTACCATGCAGCTGAGGACCAAGTGGGACCCACCGCCATCTTGCATACGATGTGGCCTCAACATGACGTGGAAAATTGGGAGGTAGGACACATGTCACATGTAATTGGGGTCTTTAAGGGGTTAAGTGGCCTATAAATGGGTTACACATGTAACTCCCAGAGTGGAGCCGCTTGGATGGTGTGGCATCACCCTTGCACCTTGATGATGGTGATTTCTCCTCAAGTTGCATGCAATCCTGTTGTGATTTATTCCCAGGGTGAGGTGGAAATGGTGGGGCCCACATGTACAAGTGTAAGGGGGGTTGACCCATGGGATCGGTTGAAGCAAAGTTGAAGTGGTGACATGACAGGATCACTTCCATGTAACCCCAATGACTTTGTATGCATTGCGTAGTGCTATTGGCTGGGAGGATGTGGCAATGTTGGAGCCCGAGCACACGCATGCATAGAAAATGGGCATTGGTACACGTGGAGGAGAGTCCACAGGGGATCTACATAACATCAGTGCCTCTTCCCTAGTAGTTTTCATGGGGAATTATAAAGTAACTTGCCAATATTTTATTCCTAGGGTGATTTGGCCTTGGAGTGTCCCATGTCTGCATAACTTGCATATGTTCATTAGTTTAGAAGGGTCTTACGAATCGTGGAAAGGTGTAACGTGACTATATGAGCGGGTCAGCAGCTGAGGTAATGATTCCATGTGGATATGATGTGGCAATGATTGGGGAAACCACTCGGGTGCCATGTGGGGACCACATAGGCACCACATCGACATCTTGTGGTAGGTCATATGATGTGGTACTATGTAATAAGCCAATTTTAATCATATCTTTTGGTTCGCGAGTCTAGAGTGAACACACTTAATTTTCCAAATTAAAAAATTATATATATATAATTGAATGATGAATACAATGGCAGGGAGGTGTTTTCTTAAATATAGCCATGGTGCCCTTATATTTGATCATGCCCCTTCCTAAACTAAACAATACTACATATTAATTTTATATATCACATTGCCTTTCTCTCGAAATTTTTTTTTGTCATAAAGCATAGGTAACAAAGGGTGTTGTTGAATAAATGCTTCAGTCTCCCAAGGTGCTTCTTCTTCTATTAGGTTCTTCCACTTAATCAAGTATTCTTTGATTACTCGTGATCACAACTTCTTTTCTCTAGTGGCGATGATTACTTTTGGCTCTAAAATTATCTTCTCTTCGTCCTCTAATGTCAAAAGTGGTGTTTGTGCTACTTGGTGTTTTCCAAGTCCTTTTTAAAGGCAAGATAAATGGAAGACATTGTGAACATGGGTTTTATTAGGAAGGCATAAGTTGTATGCGCTTGGCTGATATTTTTGTTAATCTGGTATGATCCATAGAAATTTGGTGCCAAATTTTTTTCCCTTCTGTTTTAAGGGAAATTGTTTGTAGGGATGAATTATAACAAATACCCATTCTCCAACCTCAAATTCTCTTTCTGATCTATTTCGGTCAGCCTGCTGCTTCATATGATTTCTTACAATATATATATTTTCCTTTAGTACTTGGAATACATTTTGGGTTTCTTCTAACTGATATTTAATTGAATTCTTGATAATGGAAAATTCCTTCCATTTAAGATGCTCATAGTCATACATATCTTGAAATGGGGTCATTTTCATTGAAGTGTGATAAGTGTACTTGTACCACCATTCGACGAGGTGTAACCATTGAGCCCATTTGTTTTGCTTGTTAGTTGCATGAAAACAAAGGTAAGCTTCTAAACATTTATTGAAAACTTGTGTTTGACCATATTTGTGAGGATGGTATGTTGAACTCATGTTGAGTTATGTTCCAATATGTTCGAAAAAAACTTTTAGAAATTATCTTTAAATTTGACCTCTCTATCGCTAACAATGACCCTTGGAAACCCATGCAGTTTCTAAGCATTCTTGAAAAATATCTCAATGATTTGTTTTGTTGAGTCTGATTTCTTCATTCCTATGAAGTCTACATACTTGGTGAGTTTTTCAATTACTACGAGGATTTTTTCTTTTCCATCTGACACAGGTAACCCTTCGATAAATTCCATCAATATTTCTTCCAACTTTTGGTTTGGAATATTTAAGGGATGGAGCAGTCTAGGTGTCATAATGTTCTCATTCTTATTTCTCTGGCATTGATCACACTCTGCTACATATTTTTTAATATCATTATTCATTCCTTTCCAGAAAAATGATTGGCATGCAGTATAGTAGGTTTTAAAGAAACCTACATGTCTCGTAAATAGTGAATCATGGGACTCGTTAAGAACTTTGGACTTAAATTTGGAATTTGAGCTTAGGGAAATCCTTCCTTTATACCAAAGAATATTGTTTTTCCATTTGAATTTTGAATTTTGAGCACGATTATTGATTATAGAACATGTTTATGAATCTTTTGCATACTCACTTTGAATTTCATTAATCTATTCTAGGACTAAAGTTGATATTGCAAGTAATGATGGCTCTTCATATTTTATGGACAGAGAATCTGCTACTACCTTGTGCGTCCCTATTTTATGTAATATTTCCACATCAAAGGTAGAAATTTTTTTATCCATTTTTTTGTTTTGTAGAAAGTGTTTTCTACTGGAGGAGGTGTTGAAGACTATTATGGTTTGTTCATATTAGAAACTTACTTCCCAAAAGATATTGTCTCCACTTGGCTAGTGCATGCATAATGGTGAGCATTTCATTGTTTTGTGTATACTTTATACATTCCCTTTTTTGAGTTTCCTTCTTTCAAATGCTATTGGATGGTTATCATGCATCAACATTGCTCCTATTCCAAAACTTGAAGCATCACATTCAATTACAAAGGGCCTTGAAAATTCTGGAGTTGCTAATATAGGTGCATTGGAAATAATTTCCTTTAAGGATTCAAAACACTTTTTTGGCCTTATCATCCCATTGAAATGAATTTTTATTTAGAATATTTGTTAAAGGTGTAGTTACATGAGCATAGTTTCAAATAAACCTTCAATAATATCTAGTTAACCGTAAGAATCCTCTTAATTTGGTTATGTTTGTTGGTGTGGGTCATTATTTTATTGCCTTGATCTTATTAGGATCTACTTTTACTCCTTCATTGGATATTATATGTCTAAGGTACTCTAATTCTTCCTTCCCAAAAGTGCATTTGGATATATTTGCATAACACTAATTTTCTTCTAATAGAGATTGATCCAGATGTTGTAGATGTTCCTTCCATGTATTACTATAGAATAGAATATCATCAAATAAGACTAATACAAACTTCCTTATATATGGTCGGAATACCTCATTCATGGTAGCCTGCAAGGTTGTTGGAGAATTAGTTAATCCAAAAGGCAATACCTTAAACTCGTAATGACCTTCATAAGTTTGAAAGGCGGTCTTCACTATGTCTTCTAATCTTATTCTGATTTGGTAGTATCCGGATCACACGTCCAATTTTTAAAAATACTTGGCTCCATGGATTTCATCCAACATTTCTCCTATAAAGGGAATAGGGATTTTTTTCTAAATTGTTATCTTGTTCAATACTTTATAGTCTATGCATAATCTAAATGATAAGTCCTTCTTTTGGACTAGAACTACTGAAGCAACATAAGGACTTCTACTTTTTTTTAAAATACTACACTTTAAAATATCCTGGACTAACCTTTCAATCTCATATTTTTGATGATGTGGATATCCATCTTGCTTGATTTTGATATGATTTGATCCTGATTTGGCTTGAATTATGTGTTGAATTTCTCTTTCAGGTGAAATTTGTAGTGGAATATATGGGAATACCTTCTTGTTTTTTTGAATTAACTCCTGAAATTCAGGTGGTTCATTGCTAATCAATTTTGAAACCAACATTTCCATTTGATGACATTGCACTATGTACATTGGTGCTCCTTTTCGAATTAGCTTCATCATCTGGTAGGATGATACAATTTGATTCTGAAGTGTTTGAAAACCATATAGCTTATATTTCAACCCTTCCCATATAAAATTTATAAATTTCTTTTGATGGTGTGTAGAGTAAGTGCCTAAGGTTTGCATCCATTGGATACCTAGGACCACATCCACTCCTCCAAGTTGTACAGTGTAAAATGGGGACTCTAGATTGTATTCCTGAATCTGAAATTTGACCTTATGGGATTTTCCTAATTTTTCGATCTTCTTTCCATCTACTACCATCACCTTCATTTTAGGTGTTATATATGTGAAGATGATGATTATTTTCGCAATATTTGAAGCCAAAAAATTATGAGTGCTTCATGGATCTATTAGAACCATTACATTTCTCTTTTTAATATGTCATTTAACTTTAATCTCTGGGGTTGAGATATTCCTGTCATGGTTGATAATAATACCTGCGGAATATTTTTTTCTCTGATTATGGGGAAAATTGTTGAGAATCCTCAAATTTTTCTTTTTTTTATTCTTCACTATTTGAGTCATTGGTTGCTTCAAATTCATACAATTTCTTATTATCCTTTCCTTTAAAACACTTGTGTCTGAAATCCCATTTTTCGCCCAACATTTACATATAACATCTTTCATTATTTGTATCTCTATATCATATTTTCCTCCTTCACTCAGATATGGTGGAACATACCTTATATTCTCCATGTCAGAAGTTTGGGGGAACCTTCGCCTCAAATATACTCTATCAACTTTTGGTACTTGTACCCTTTCGAACTTTTTTTCTGTGAATTTTGATTTATGTATTTCTTCTTCTAGAGATGTGATGTCATGAATCCTAAACTCATATTGAAGATATGGTTTAATTCCAGTGAAGTATGATTGAATAAGACATTTTTCTGATATTCGAGGTACTCAAGTAGCTAAAGTTTCCCATTCTATAGTATATTCATTCACATCTCCTTTTTGTTGTAACCTGGTGAATGTTGAGAATAATCCTTCTTCTTAACACCTTGGAACCTTTTAAAGGAAGCATATCTAAACTTCCTCCAATTGATAACATGAGATGATTTCTTCCACCACATATACCAATTATATGTTTCTCCTTCCATTTGCATGGATGCATGTTTGATTCTTCCATCATCATTGTCGATATTGTAAATTTTGAAATACTCCTCTACCTTATTTAACCAACCCATGCCATGTTTCTTATTTCCGTCAAATTTGGACAGTTTGAATTTCGCTCTGCATTGATATGTGGCAATTGGTGGAGTGAAGAAGGGAAATTGGGTTGGGATTTGCATATTTTGAAAATTTGGGTTACTATTTTGTGGATTGGGAATGGAAGATGTATGCGGAGATTTAGGGATATGATGTGAGATTGATGGGTTTGATGTATTTGATGTATTTGAATAATATTTTCACTAATTAGCTTCATTATTCGAGTCTTGTGGATCATCTATAATTTTTAATCTTTGACAAATCACGGTTAGCATCCTCATTTCTTCAGTGTGGTTCTGATCAACCTTATTAGAAAGGTTTGTGTGGTCCCTTCAAAGGTCATCATAATCTTGTTGGAGTTGGTTATTCATACTTTCTGTTGTATCATTGAGCTTCTTAATGTCTTAGACATTGCCTTTGACTATATTCTCAAGTTCTATCAATTTTTTACTAAAGTCGATCATCAACATTCACAACATTAATCAAGTGTGTGGTGGTGTATAGTGATCCAACTATAATCTATTCCTTAACTTGAATTTTTTGTAAATGTTTATTTAGTCAAAATAATATATATGTTTTTAAATATATATTATTAATTTATTTATATAATTCTAGTTATATAATGTAATTTATATTTATTAACTTATATATATATATATATGTGTGTGTGTGTGTGTGTGTGTGTATGTATATGTATATGTATATGTATATGTATGTATGTATGTATGTATGTATGTATGAATATGTATATATCAAGCTATAGTTTTATTAATTAGATGCTAATGTCTGTGCAAAATTAAACAACAATGTGAAGAGTGATTTGAGTGGTAGGTTTATTGGGTAAATGGTGGTGGGGCCTAGGCATTGGGTTGTCAAGTTGTCGGCGGGTAGTATGACATCAAGGCAACGTTGGACGAGGTGATAGCAGTGGGAAGAATGATGGATTGTCAGAAGGAAGGAACGATGAATGGTTGAGAGGAGTGGGGTATAAAATGTGTTAAGATGAAGGACAATGGAGCTCAGCGAAGGCACAGGCACAGTCATTGGTGGACAGAGGATGGTCGAGTAGTATCTGGTGACATTGGAAGCATGAGATGGCACAACAATCATAGATGGAGAGGGGAGAAAAAAGGGGCGCGGAAGCTGGCAGGAGGACGTGACTCATACGTTGGTTCTTGCAACATATGTAACGATCAATAGTGACAATGGAGGATGTAACACAACTCTAACACCAAATGGAGAGAACATATATATAGGATTAAATATAGTCATGGTGCCCTTACATGGGGGGCATGATATTTTTATTATTCCCTTTCCTAAACTAAACAATAATACATGTTAATTTTATATATAATAGAGTCAGATTGAAGAAATTTTTATATGGTTTGAAAGGTCTAGATGAGATGAATGCAAATATGTTATCCATTTTAAGTTTTGAGAAACTTGAGAAATATCAAAAAACTTAGATCCCATTTCTGTAATTGTGCCTTGGAGGTCGGGTCATCAGAGTACTTGTTTGCTTCTACCCTTCATAGGGGCTAGGGAGAGTAGGGGGTGTGCTACAAGTGTGAGCCTATGATTGGAGAGTGAGGATGTTATGGTCAATACCTTGGATAGAGTATGTGATGTGTTACTTGGTGAATGTTCTATTTCCCTTGGCGTAGAAGCCCAAATTTTGTGGTGACCCATAGTTAAGAGTTTATGAACCGTAAGGTCTATGGCTTGGTGGAATCTAGAAGGTTTGTAGCCAGTTTCCCTTTTCAGATAAGTGTACCTATGATGTCTAATTATTATGAGTGTTTGATTGTAAAACCTAATTAACTATGTGAACACTTATTATTTTATTGTTGTGCATGGAATTAATTGTGTTTTAATTTTTCATTTCATTACCCAAGAAATACAAATTGACAGTTATTGTCAGACATAGATACAGGTGATGGAAGTGCTAATATTAACAGGTTTAAAGAAATTGGCTAATTCAAGGTTTTCATCGAGGGCCACTTGGCATGACTTCCCAATTGGTAGCTTAAATTAACTAGCCATGAGCTGGTGCTACTACAAGAAGTCAGTACTGGGCCAAGACCAGGCAACTTTGTATCAGAGAATTGTATTTCTGTTAAAAATTATTAACTATTCGTTGTGGGTATTTTCGTGATGTTGCCCAGTAGGAGGTCGGGGACATTACAATTCTTTAGGAAATTTTTATCAAAATAAAATTGCTATAACTTTAACTTTAGAGGACTAGAATATTAGGCCATTCACAAGTTCCATGGTTAATAGAGTTTGGTACTTGTTCCAAGGCTTTACTATTTTGCAAGTGTGGAAGGAGAGAAACTATAATACCTTTGCCCATCTATGATAATGTAAATATATTTACAGTGATATTTAGGTTGGGGAGCTAGATGTATGTGCCTAATAGGCTAATGAGCTAGAGTTATTTATGGGATTGTGTGTCTATGTATTTATGTTTATAGATTTTTGGGCTAGCATGGCAAGTTATATATATGTCACTTTGGTTATGTGGCCGAAGGGTCGCGATTTTTAATATAGTGTGACTTTTGTACACATATCATAATAATAAATAAGTTGTTTGTGAAGCCCACTCCATGGTAAAAGAGTATAGGAAAATCACAACTCCTCGGTGGCAGAAAATGGGGTGATGTGGCAAATGTTTGGTGAACAAGACACGTAGGGCTCACATGACATCATGGTGTGACACATGGTAGAGATAGGCCATGAAATTATAAAAAGTATATCGTTTCCTATGATGAAAAAGAGAGGAGGAAATGATGGATCATTCATGGATACCATAATACTATTCTAGAGAGAATTCACTCATTCTATTTTGGTGGAATCAACTTCATGCAACTAGATGGTGAACCCTGTGCTTAGGTTCTAGACCAGCTAGAAGTTATTTTGGTTTATGCCTGGAAAGGTGCTGAGAGTGCAACATGAGCTCCTACAAGCCCAAGCTGAGACCATATTGGTTGGCTGTAAGGATCCCTGAAGAGGTGTAAATCGTCAAGGGATTGGAAGGGTTCAAAGAAGGGGTGTGCCACTTGGGTGTAGGTTTGGGAGAGTGGGAGCCTATGGTTGGAGTTATGTTTGTTGGGATGGTATCCTGTCTAATGATATGTGTGTGTTATATGGTTTACATTATTTCCTATAGAGTTGTATCCATGGATCAAGGGTGACTTGTGGTTGAGGTTATGGACTATGTGGTCTATGGCTAGGTAGAATGTGGAGAGCCCACAACCAGTTGGTTTTTCTTGCAAGATAAGTGTTCATATTTATGTATTGTGTTGGCTATTGAATTTATGGTGAAATATTAGTTCTGATTTTTGTGCATTTATGTCTTTGTGTTTATTTCCTCTATGAGTATGTGTATTTATGATTTCTATGTGTTAAACATTACATTATGGCATTTTAGCATTGTATTCAGAAACATCTAGGTTCAGGAGAAGCCTTGTTAGGATTAGGGTTTTACCTCTTCCATAGTGAAAATTTTATAATTATCGCTAATTTTGGTTATGTAGAATTTCCCATAGGTGGTTGGGGACATTACAAGGTGGTATCAGAGCCCAGTTTACAACATTGGATCTAATTGGGCCAGATTCGAGGGAAGATTGAGGAAATTGCAAGTTGTCCACCAATGATCTAGGTGGATATTGGTCGCCACCTACCTATTCCACTTGGACCTTCACCATTGTTTCCTTCATATTTCTTAATTGTAGCACAATTTACTATTTTTTGCAGTTTTTTGGGTCTTGAACGTTTCGATCCATTTGAGGCCCTAAATGACATTCCTTTGAAAAAATGGAAAAATATTATGCTACAATAGGGGTTTGTAGTTGAAAGATTTAGTCCTTAGATATATATTTATAATGAGGTATCATATGCGTCAAACGAAGATCGTATGCCAAAGTTATGACCCCAGGAAGTTGATGTACCAATTTACCCCAATGGGGCCCATAAAATTTTGGTGCTTCATCTGCTAGGGTTAGTTTTTTCGATGTTTAGGGGTTTCCATTATTTCTCAATAATAAACAGACCTTTGAGCCTCATTTTAACACAGTTCAAAAGGCATGCAACCACCACATCTCTTCTTAGAGATAAGTTACCATCGCGTGAGCTAGTTTATTTTCATTCTGCATTTAAGTAGTTTTCAGTATTTTGTTATCAATGAATTGAAGTCCAATTTTCCATGTAGCTCTATGTTTCTGTTTAAATTTGTATTTCATTTTGTTCTCGCATAAATTTGGATCAACCAACTATTTAACAAAAGTCCGACTGGTGGAAACAGTAAAAATTCATCCGGTAAAGAGCACAGGTGCCAAGAAAGGCTAAAAAAGATCTAAATCTATGCAATAGCCATTCAATCATTATTGATTGGCTAGATGGAAAAAAAAAATAGATATGTACCCCGTGCCCCTAAAGGGAGTAGGCAGTAAGAATTCTCAATTCTAGCCTCATGTAGTGAAAATTTGTGCGCATGGAATTATTCTTGGCATATAAGGAGTATTAATTTGTTTTATTTTAAAATATAATATAAAAATATATAAAATGGGGGAAGGGTTCTAAGGCATAACTCCAACTTGCCCCAATGAATGCATTGAGTGTTGTTTCAAAATATTTATGGAGGCTCGAGCTAATTTGGGGGCATGAACATTTGTTTCCTCGTTGGAATAGTTCTGTAGGTGGAACCACAGGAGATTGTTGGAGTAGAGGTATGGTAGTTCTAAACTGTGGGGGCAAGGAAAGAACTACACCAAGGAGTTGTGCCATGAAGGCGAGGTAGATCAGTGCCAAGGGGCTATGGTCATTGGGCCACAGTATCATGGAGGTAGGGTCACAAGCCATAGAACCGATTGTGAGTTACAAAGGCGTTAGGAATGGAGGCATAAGGGAATGTGGAGGTGGATGTTTCCAAAGGGAGGAACAAAGAGGTGGAACATTGTTGGAGGGTAGAATTCAAAGAGACATTAAATGATATGAATGTTCCATGTCAATGGATGGAGAAATTTTCCATCGTAGTAGGGTTCCAAGAGGGGTGGAACCCTGATAGTGGATAGGCCCCATTTCGGATGGTGTTATGAGCATACCCCACCCCCCACAAACCATCTAATACTTGCGTTGATTGATGGTTGTTATATGGAGGGGATAGAACCCCCTCCCCCCTTGCTAACATCACCGAGGACACACTATTATTGTCATTCATTAGATTACTCCACCACAAGATAGACATTATAAAAAAAGGGGCATAATTGTGTGTTTGTGTGTGTATTGTTTGTTTGTAATATGTCGGGAGTGCATGGAGGACCTGATAGGTGTCGAGGTAGTTGGTGATGTGGTTGGATAGCACCATAATAATATGGTTAGGGGATGGCTAGGTGGCGTGCATAGGTGTGCCATGTAGTGTCAAGGTGGTCGGACATACAGGCATGATGTGGGCGAGATGTTATGGAAGCAGAGGAAGAGGTAAGGTTTTGAGGTGAGCAGGCCCATCATTGGCTAAGGCCTTGCCACGTCAAATGGCACATGAGATGGGCATGGAATCAACCAGTGCATGCTGGCCAGGTTTGAAAAGGCATGGGTTTTTGACCAATAAGAACAAGGTAGGTGTATAAGATAAAGGATTAACTTTAATTTTGGCTAATTTAATTGGAAATTGAACTTTGTAATAATTGAAGAACAAGGAAAGAAAGAGGCCATACTTTCATATATTATTGCCCAAGAGTCGAAATTTTTCCTATAAAAAGTCAAAAGAAAGGTAATTTTGAGAAAAACACTAATGACGAGTCATAAACTAAAATTAGAGGTACAAAAGTTTCAAGAAATTAGGAAGAAATATATAGGAGTTTTAAGGAGACGAATTAGAGTAAAGTTGAAACTTCTGGAAGGCATAAACTATTGATCAGTGTCAAAATTTCATAAGTAAGAAGTCTAAAGAAATCTATTGACGAAAAGAACACAATGGTAATTGCATAATTTCGAATTGGTTGAGAATTTTAGAGAATTTATCTAAGAAATCTTGCAAGGCCAAAAGGTGAGAGACATCATGAAAATTGAAAGAGTCTAGGACATGTCAAACTATAAAAACCCAGAAGAGAAGGTTAGGTTAGTAGATATCAATGTGGTAAATGTACAAAATAAATCAAATGGCCACAGGATGAGTAGGAAAGAAGATAGAAACTTGGAGGAGACTTTGAGAATCCTCAAGATGGAGGTTCTCAGCTTTAAAGTTGATAATGACTGAATGATAAAAGAATAACAACAACTCAACACCCAAATTTTGTAGAGTTTGAATAGAATTTAGCAGGAATTAGACCAACAATATGAGTCTAGACATGCTTGTGAGCATGAGAACATATTTGGTTTCGGAAGCTCAAAGAAAACTAAGAGTGCTAACCAACAACATTTGTATGTAGAAAGAAGGTCAAATTTGGAAGCCTTAATCACTCTTTACCATTTGAAAAGAAAGGATAACCTATGGTGGGAACAACTTAAGGAAGTGAAGTACTTGGATGAGAGGAACCTGACATAGAGGAAATTTAAGTAATATTTTCAAAATATGTATTTATCTGAGTGCTACTATGAAAGGAAGATGCAAGAATTCTTTAAACTTCAGTTAAGCAATGTCATTATCAAGGAATATGGTCAGAATTTCACAAATTTGCTAATATATTTGGGATTTATTAAGGATGAAAAAGTCAATATCCAAAGGTATGTTAGTGTGATACCTTCATATATACAAGTATGCTTAATTTTGAAGATCCCGGAACCCCCAATGCAATAATGAGGAAGGTTGAGTAGCTATATGAGCATAGAAAGAATAGATCAGTTATACAGAGAGCATGGGACAATGAGACGAAGGATTTCATGGAGAAAAGGAAGAAGGATTTTAAATCCTTATTTGTCAAGAATGGGAGACAATTGAAACAACAATAATCTCAAGTTTTCATTGAACCTAAGGGCAACAATTTCTTAAAAAAAAACCCTAGTTTCAACCAATCAAATATTGGGGCTATTAGGGATATCATAGATTTAAATAGTATCCTCATAAGGTTGAGAGTAATAAGACTACGAAAAACATATAAATAACTTATATAGTGGAGGATGAGGGAAAAGTCATGCCCAAGATGTTTGTTGCACTAGATAACAAGCAGGTTGAGTATCAAGCACACATTATTGAAATCAATGGTAAGTTACATAATCAACCTACTACTATTTTAATTGACTCAAGATCTGGTCACAATTATATTGATTTGAAACTGGTAGAGTAATTCAATTTGGAGAGAACCAAGCACAATAAAGAATGGTTGGTTCAATTAACTATAGGAGTGAAGAAAGAGTTACAGAACTTGTAGGAGAATGTCTAATTGATATGAATTAACTAAATACAAAGGTTGACTTGAATATAATGTCATTGTGATGTTATTATTTTTTGATCGGCATAGATTGGTTGGGGAATCACCGTGCAGTTCTAGATTGCTATAGCAAATATTTTACTTTTATTGATAATGAGGGATAGCAGAAAAGGTCTAGGAAATCCCTAGAAAAATTTATATTAGAGAGATATTAGGTTTACAACTAAGGAATAATTTTATAAAAGGATGTCAAACCTTGGTAGCTCATCTAGAGGAATCCAATAGGGATTAGCATGATAATTTGTAGGATTATCCTATACTAAAATAGTATGTTGATTTTTTTTCTAAGTTTCCAAGATTACCTCTGAGGGATATATATTTCAATATTAATCTGTCTTCTAGAGCCTCTCCATTGCACCTTATGGAATGAGTACTCCGGATCTTTGTGAATTGCAAATGCAAGTGGAGGATTTATTAAGGGATACATATGAGCCAATGTATCACCATGGGTTTTATACGGAATTTATACCTACGAATAAGTATATCTTCCCTAAGTGGGTAGTTACACTTAGAACAACTGAAGTAAAGATGTTTAACCTTTTCCTACAATAAACAGATAAGATAAAAGAACCTACTTGTGATCCTTCGCTTCCTTTGATCTCCTTTGAGTTGCTCTCATTGCTCCCACTCAAACTGAATTCACTCAATTGGTACTTGCCAACATAAAAAAAATACAACAACAATCAAAGCATATGATCTATTTATTGTAAAAAAATGGAATCGACAACATTTGAACATACATTCATCATAGATATAGACAAAAGTATTGGAAAAGGAACAAACAACTTTATTGATTGATAGAAGGAGAAGTTACACCCAATGTGGTTCGATCTCGTGTCACTCATCCAGCTTAGTCCAAGCCCTCATCACACCAATAACAACATCAATCCAGCAACATAACATTACTTTGACAATGATTTCAAGTCTCTAAACCAACAATATTTATCTATAATATCCAAGCCCCTCTGGTTTTATGATGGGTGGCCAATTTTTAGATGAATGCAAGTGGTTTTGTAATTAATATGGCATTGAATGGTTTTCCATAATTGGATGATTAGTTTGCATGTTCAAAGGGATGAGAGGATAGAGGATTAAATGATCCAAGGCTATCCTAATTCGAGCTCATCTTGATAATATATGAGCTGGGTTCAATCTAGAAGGCTCTAGAAAGGAGGAATATACTCAGGATCCAATGAACATTTCTAGGATTCTCACCCAGTGTAGGCTTGAATGGCCTTAGGTTCTCTGTAACACAGCCTTGAATGGGGCTATCTGCTCTGCAGAGCACTTACCCCTAACCAGGGGTGCGCTGGTGACCCAAGGAAGCACTTCAACAGGGTTTGAAGTCAGGAAACTCTCATGGATGAAAGCACTCAATGAGGTGACATGTCTAGGGAATGTAGCAACTGAATTAGGGTTTGATAGACCATGTTTACACTAATCTGATCATCGGTAGTGATGTGCCCAAATAGACCTGTAACAACTGCCCCCTAAAGCATGAAATAAAAAATGATAATGTTGAGTGATATGCTTTATGATGTGATGAGGAGGATCTGAAGCAGACAATGACCTGCATCAATTACAATACATAATATCATGATATCTTTGCATGAATTGCTGAGGGAAGGCATACCCATGATCAACATATAAACTTTTCATTACATGTACATAAATTAGATAGTCGTCTACAAATATATACCCATGATAAGATGACCATCTGTGTAAAGCCATCGTATAGATGATTTCGTACTCTCTAAAAATCGCAGCTTGGATGGATGAAACTAGATCCGGGGTCCTATATCTCATCTAATCATTTTCTCAAGTACAAGTCCGACCATGTGAAAATCTGATTTGAAGTCGAACATGGGAAGACACCGTCCAATTACTCGCCAATGATGTAAGTTGTTAACAGACGTGAGAGAAATAACCAATAATGATAATGATTCTCAAGGTACTACAGTACATTCTGAATGGTGTGAATAAATGTTTTGATGTTGAACACCATACAAATTCTTTTAGTCAAAGGCTTGTGATGTAAACCTATCACCAAAAGCGAGAAACTTGCCATTAATGTATGCAAGCCTCAAGGTACTAGAAGGGTGTTTCTAAGTCAATTTATTGGATAATGTGCTGATGTTGACAAGAAGTGACTCATCACAGAAGGGACTTGATGTATCCCCCATCAACGACAGGAAATGAGTGTAATGATTTTGAAGACAAAATGTGATTGATGACACAATGTTCAGGAATGGCGGTCATGAAAATGAAGGTTTATGAGTATTGCAAAGGATGAAGTTTACTGAGTGACTTCTCTTGAACATGTCGGCGACACTAAATGAATTGGCAGCATTGACCCAAAACCAAAGTGATGGATGGTGTGATAAACCATAGGTATGATAACCATCAAGCAGATAACCCAACCCAAATAGTCACAGAGATGAAGTGAATGTGTCATGTTCAAGAGTGACTTGCTACCATAAAGTGAGTTAGCCCTTTCCCCATTTTCCCCAGTCATTGCTAACCAGTACCTCTTTATTTTTTAACAAGCTTGAGGAGGATAACACATGCTCGATGTATAATTCTACCCTTTAGGTGAATCCATCACTATGTGATGTTTTAACGAGTCTAGCGAAGGTAAAACTCAGTCTTGTCATGATGGACAAGTTTGTCGCTATTTGATGCTTTAACGAGTTTAACGACAATGAGAACTCGGTCCTTTTCATGTTTAGAGAGTTTGAAAAGGGACAAAAAGAAAACTCCACAAGTTCCTTTTTGTAAATCTGTCTCTCAAGTCCAAAAAAGTGTAAAATAATACAAGAGAGAACCTATTGACCATGTTCAATCAACATATTCCTTTTTCATAAGTAATTTATTTCAATCTGTTTACGAGCTGAAAAGGACAAGCGCCTGGAAATATTTTCATATTTTGAGATTCTGAAAAGAGCTAAAAGAGGACTCTAGGGGGGTTCATTTTTTGATGTTTAACAGAGCTCAAAAAAGAGATAAAAGTATGCTCTATGCTCAAAAGTACATTTTACGATCATTCACGTCAAATTCACTATGTCAGTTGTAACCTGCTCAAAGAACCACCAAACGGATTAAACATACCTGTTTCATTGATAAAAAGGTAAAAACTATAGTTTATTCCTTTAATGAACATGAAATAACCATAAAACAAGAATTTACCAAGTCATTTTACCATTTGACATTTACCATTCAGTTTTGTGCTCTGAACCAGTTTTTAACCTCAAACTTCAACATCTGATTACGGGAGATTCTATGGATCATTCTTCGTGCCGTCAAGACCAGGTAGGATATCTACCTCTTATATTTCATTTAAGGTCATTCTTTTTCAATTTCAGGAAATTTTTTTAGTGTTTTGGGGTCCCTAGGGTAAATATATCATGCCATAGGATCAAATCACCCTTATGCATCGAAAACTGCGTTGCATAGCAGTCAAATAGAAGGGAAACTACTCTACATCGCATTGTCTAAAGATCAAGGGTGCTTTGGGAACAGTTTCGAAATTTGATTCATCATTTCTACCCAAAATCTCTTCAACTTTTTGCATGAAATGGATCCTAACTAAGCCCATGTTGTGATTTCAGACTTTGATCAGATTAGAATGGCTATCACATGGCATGAAAGAGAACATGAAGAACATGATATGGTTTCCCTAAATGATCCTGGTATTGTTGAGGCCCTCAGAGATTGTGGGTTACTCAAATATTTCATGTTATCCAGGATGAGGCAACAGTTAGAACTATTGCAGTTCTTGGTTCATTCATGGGATCCAGCAGAATAGGATTTTCACATAGGGGACAAAGTTCTCCCTGTATTGATCGATGATATTTACATTCTCACAGGATTGTTGAGACGTGGTACCCCCATTTATTTTTCAGGTTCTGCCCGTGGGGGTGAATCAGTGAGGGACTACATTCGACAATTCTGCCGACGAGGTACACAACCTAGCAAATATGGAAATATAAACATCGGGTATGTTCATGATATGCCCTTACGAACAATCCTCTTTACTATCGCAAAGTTGGCAGGTAGCGTGACACTTCATGTCGCAACTAGATCATATATGAAGTATGCGCTCGAGTGTCTCCAGCCAACTATGTTCAACTGGTGTGAAGCAGTATTCTCCTTGATGAAAGAGCAATTGACTAAAGTAAAAAGAAGTAAGATGAAAAATTTCAGCTATGGATCGATCTTGATCACTTTTACTTTGGAGAGAATTCCATTGATGCAACCTCAGCATGTGACACTAAGTTTAGCTAGTCCTAGAGATCCACGGATGCAGAGATGGGTAGAGTTGATGGCTAGACATGCTAATCAATCATCAATCTCATTTTCTACTGCATTATTCAGTTGGCTCCATCGACAACATATTTCTGTAGAGGAGCATCCATATGCAGGGATGGATTTCTGTAGAGATCCAGATTTGAGATTACCAGTGGGTGCTCAATGGGATGCTATAGGTAAATTGTTTTGACCATGTATTTTTTTATTTTTTGAGTTTTTACATGTTTTTGTATTTTTGATGTTTCCAAGACTAAACTAAAAATGTTCTCATGTATACAGATGTTGGCACTTTTCAACCAATGGTTCATTGTTAGGCTTCAAAATGTCATACAAATATTACTCATTACCATACATTTTTCACCTATGCTTCCATTATATCACTCATTCTTCACTACCATGTCACTTCATTTTCCCTATTGTTCATCATTTATGGGTCTCATTTATATATTCCAAATATTATTTATTTTCAAGCATTTCTAAGAGAAATTCTTGATTAAATATTAGAAAGTAATATATTTTAATTTATATATGGAAAGTGGATTGTTTTTGTGACATGTGTAGGTACAAAGGAAGCTTCGAAGACACCTTTATGTGGCCTTGAATGATCAAATTCGAATTTGATAAGATAAGCCTCATGGAGAAGATCAAGGACAAAAGGGGTTATGTGTCTAGATGGTTGAGAGATGTATGGAACTAAAGATAGATTAGTGGATCATCATTATGATTTTGTTATCTCATCCCATTGTATAACTGAGAGTATAATCTCCTCCATTTGTAATTTAGAGTTCCATTTGTAATCTTAGAGTTGGTTTGTAAATCATGATGGAGATTTTGAAATAAAGAATCATACTTTGATTTTATTACTTCTACATTTGAGTCTCCTTTGAAGTGGTGTGCTTGTGGAGTTATGGAGGGTCCCCATGACCTCACTTGCATTCTTATTTTAGGTATAGTTTAATTTATGTTTTTATTTCATTTAAGATTTTAAGTTCTTGTTAGATATTCTAATTGTTGGAAGAGATCTTAAAAATTCATGTGTTCTTGTAAGGGAACCTTAAGGCCTCCGACAAATTAGGAATCTCTCTAGTTTGTTTAGTTGTTGGAAGAAATCTTAAAATTCATGTGTTCTTGTAAGGGAACTATAAGATCTCCAAAAAATTAGGAATCTCTCTAGTTTGTTTAGTTATTGGAAGAGATCTTGTCGAATGTGTTCTTGTAAGAGAACCAATAGATCTAAGACAAATTAGAAATCTTTCTAGACCTATAGGTGGTACTTCTAAGTTTACCTTCCCAAGTTGACATTAATTGAACTCTAGTTTGCATCCTCATTTTAGACCAAATAGTCATCAACAGGAGGCGGGTGAACCAGCGGGGAGAAATGTCAGAAGATCAGTTCTCCAAGATTTTGATCTGATCGAGACACTGGCAGAGTTGCAGCATCATATAGAGGGGTTAACCCTTGGTATACCAGATGTTCAGATCGAGGAGTTATCGATGAGACTACAACGCCATACTATTGGTGTACCTAGCTGTTGGATGAGGCTATTGCGCATGATAGCTCAGGAAGTGACCTGTTATCATGAGCATCATTAGATCTACTTAGGATGATTTACTGTATGCATTTTGAGGTTTTGAGGTCAGATGACCAACATGTCTTGGACACAAATTTTTGTAAAAACTTTGAACATCTATCTATTTTACTTTCAGTGTTTTTGTATGGTTATGTGTAATCCTATTCAATTGTTGATGTGAATTCAAAATTTACTCTTTACATATGTCGTAAATGTCTATTTAACATGTAATTCGCTAAAGAATCAGTCAATGTGTTAAAGTTTCTAGAAATGTGTTGATATTGAATGAAACCAAAATGTCTTTCCAAGAGACGAACTCTAAGGAATATACGATGAATAGTTGGATTTCGAATGGTATAAACATTCGTAAGTTGTAGTACGACAAGTTGTGAATCTAGCCTAATGATGATTCGACGAACGCCAAGTGAAATGGCATCAAAGAGGAGTTCGATCAATGCGCTATACTCAATGATATTGTTCGTAGAACAACCGATACAAATACCTTGATAACTAACTAACTCACCACTTGGAGCGAATATGCCCATGCTGCAGAGGATAGGTTCTGCATACTATGACTAGCACCATCGGCATAACCAAACAATGGTTCCAAAGTTTCTGACATCTGCAATAAATGTAAAGTGGATTACTAACCACATAAAAACTCTAATATTCACACTGTGACACACACATGCAATCAAAGCATATATACAGTGTTTTTACTATGCACAATCAAGCATAGTAACGTTTAAGATACAACCCGTTTCGGGGCTGTGACAATGGAATTCCATCATAATCAACCAACTCGTAAGTGCCTTTTGCCAAAACACGCTTGACAATGTAGGGGCCCATCCATAGTGGTTCAAATTTTCCTATTCCTAATTTATCGGCTTCCTAATCATAAAGCAAGACCAAGTCTCCTTCTGAGAATATGTGAGGCTTGACATTGTGGTCATATTGTGCCTTAATTCGTTTCTTATGTGCTTCATTGGCCAATGCGGCTTCACGACGTGTTTCATCTAGATGGATGAGTTCTAAGAAACGTGCTTCCTCATCAGAAGTGTCAGGTAACAAGTCAATTGCAAGTTTTAGTGATGAAATCTCACATTGTATTGTCAATATTGCCTCAAGACCATCACCAATTGGAAAGGTGTGAATCCAGTTGCATTTCTTACAGAGGTTCGGTAAGCCCACAAAGCTGAGTATATGATCAAATGCCAGTTTCGTTTGTGAACTCCTATTAATTTTTGAAGCATTCGCTTAAGGACTTTGTTGATGGCTTCAACTTGTGGATAATAAGGAGTAGAACTATCATGTGAGTGTCCTAACTTGGCAGTTAATTCAGTCATCATGTGATTGTGAAAATGAGAACCATGATCTATAACTACAACTTGTGGTACACCAAACCGTGCAACCACATGGTTGAAGAAAAAAAGTGTAGTTGTCTCATCACTGTTGTTTAATGTAGGCATCACCTAGGTCCATTTCATAAAATAGTTAATGGGGAAAATAATATACCCATGCCTCCTAGCCAAGTGATGGTTACATGCCATGAAATCAATTTCCCATTTTATAAATGGTCCAATAGCGACGATAGGATGCAGTGGTGTAGGTGGTAATCTAGCTTTATGGTCAAAAATATGGCATGCATGACAACTTCTGACAGCAGTAATGCAATCGTTAAATATGGTAGGCCAGAAGTAACCAGCGCACAAATTTTTTTGTGCGGTAGCATAACCAGATAAATGTCCACCAAAAGCACCAAAATGGAAATAATTAAGAAATTTCTCGGCTTCCTCATATGTGAGGCACCTACAAAAAATAGTATCAATACCGCGATGGTAAAGGGTGTTGCCAATGTTCAGATAATACTTTGCTTGATATCGAATACATCACTATTGCAAGTGAGAGGTATCGGACCAGAAAGGTTGGGTTTGGAGATAGATCAGTATATCTCCATACCAAGGGTTAGATGATGAGATCAGAAATAGAGACTCATTCGGAATTTATGGTTTCGTTGTTGAGTCGATGGCGGTACAGGGAAGGTTGTTGTTATGTGGAATTTTTCATCTACGAATAAACACAATTTCCCTAGGTGGGTAGCTACACCTAGAACAACAAATTTAAAGTGCTTAGCCCTTTTCTATAGAATATAAATAAGGCAAGGGACCTAATTTTTATCTTTCAATTTCCCTTTGTCTCCTTTGTTTGGCTCTCGTCACTCCTTCTTGAACTTAATCCACTCGACAAGTACCTGCAATCATAAACAAAGAACAAAAACCAATCAAAGCAAGATATCTATCTACTATAAGAAAATGGAATCGAAAGCATTTACACATATAATCATCATACATAAAGACAAGAATATGGGAAAAGGTGTAAACAACTTTATTAAGTAGAAGGAAGAATTACAACCATGAAGTCTGATCCATTGTCACTCTTCTGGCTTGGGTTCCAACCAACATCACATCAAAAGCACAACACTCTAGCAGCATAACAATACTTTCTTACAATCTCAAACCTCACACCAACAGTATTTCCTTACAAATTCTCAAATTCCAACCCCTGATCACTTAGATGAGTGCTCAATTTATAGGAAAATGGAGGAGGTTTGGTCATAAATGAGGGTATTGAATGGCCTTCCAAACTTAGAGTTAGTTTCCATGGAGGAAGGGATGAAAGGATAGGAGGTTACTTAACTCATTCCCTATCCAATTTCGATCTCATAGGAGATGATAAGTGTGGGAATCTTCTAGAAAGCTCCAAAAGTTAAGAATATTCCCAGGTCCTATGAGGATTGCACTCAATCTCGCCCAGCACAGGTCAAAGTGGGCCTAAGTGCTCTGGAAAGCACCCTAACATGGGCCTACCTGCACTAAAGTGCACTTACCCCTGACCAAGGCTATGCTAGTCCCTCAAGGAAGCATTTCTAGAGGGCTTCAGGCCAAGAAACTCTCAGGGAAGGAGGCATCCAAAGTGATGACTTGTCTAGGGCATGTAGCAACTGAATTAGGGTTTGATGAATCCTAAAAGTACTGATCTGAATGATGGGAGTGATCTGCCCAAATGGATCTATAACAGATGCCCCCTAAAGCATGAAGTCGAAAATGTTAATCTTGAGTGATATGCTTTACGATGTGATGAGGAGGTTCCGAAGTGGATGGTGAACTACATCAATTACAATACATAATATCATGATATTTTGATTTTTTCTCATGAATTAATGAGGGAAGGCATACCCATGCTCAGCATATAAACTTTCATTACAAGTACATAGATAGTCGTCTACAGATATATACCCATGATCGGATGAGCATCAATGTAAAGCCATTGTATGGATGATTTGGTACTTTCATAAAATCGCAGCCCAGATGGATGAAACTAGATCTGGGGTCTTCTATCTCATTCAATTGTTCATTGATGTATGAGTCTAACCATGCGAATATGTGATCTAAAGTCGAACATGGGAAGACATCGTCTAATTACCAGCCAATGATGTAAGCCATTAATAGATGCAAGAGAAATCACCGATAAAGATAATGATCCTCAAGGTACTACAATACATTATGCATGGTGTGAATGGATGTTTTGATGTCAAACACCATACAAAGTCTTTCGGTAGAAGGCCAATGATGTCAACCTATCATCAGAAGCTAGAAACCTACCATTGATGTATGCAAGCCTCAACGTACTGGAAGGGTGTTTCTAAGTCAACTTCTTGGATAATGTGCTGATGTCGACAAGAAGCAACTCGTCACAGGAGGGCCTTGATGTATCCCACATCAACGACATGAAATGAGTGTAATGATTTTTGGAGACAGAATGTGACTGATGACACAAGGTTCAGGAATGATGGTCATGAAAATGAAGGTTTATGAGTATTGCAAAGGATGAATTTTGACTGAGTGACTTCTCTTGAACATGTCGGTGACACTGAATGAATTGGAAGCATTGACCCAAAACCAAAGTAATGGATGGTATGATAGACCAAGGTATGATGACCATCAAGCAGATAACCCAACCCATGTAGTCATAGTGATGAAGTGAAAGTTTCATGTTCAAGAGCGACATGTTTCCATAAAGTGGTTTACCCCTTTTCCCATTTTCCCCAGTCATTGCTGACTAGTACCTCTTTATTTTTTATCAATCTTGAGGAGGATAACAAATGATTTTTGTATAATTCCACCCTTCGAATGAATCCATCACTATGTGATGTTTTAATGAGTCCAGTGAAGGTGAAACTCGGTCTTGTTAGGATGGACAAGTTTGTCACTATTTGATGTTTTAACAAGTTTAACGACAATGATAACTCGGTCCTTTTCATGTTTAGAGAGTTTGAAAAAGGACAAAAAGAAAACTTCACAAGTTCTTTTTCGTATATTTGTCTCTCAAGTCCAAAAAGTGTAAAATAGTACAAGAGAGAACCTATTGACCATGTTCGATCAAAGTATTCCTTTTTCGTAAATAATCTATCTCATTCCGGAAAAGGGTTAAACTTATATTGAGTAGATGTCATTTTCAATCTGTTAACGAGCTGAAAAGGACAAGCACTCAACAATATTTTCATATTTCAAGAGTTTGAAAAGAGCTTAAAGAGGACTCCACTTAGAGGAATGAGTGGTGTCCAGGATAGCAACTAGTTCTAGTGATGTGGGAACTTCTCAAAACATGTTGATTTATGTGAAGAGGCTGGCTAATAAGACCACTCATTGCAACTGTTCCTCAAAAATGGTAAAACAACCAAGTGAAATCATATGATCGGCCAAGCAGATAGTGATGATGGAAGAAGAAAAACCAAGGCTCATCTGATAGAAGACGCTGATAGAATGGCAATCACAAGGGTTAAAATGGAGATGGGTTACACAAGCTTGAACCATAGGGAACTATGCTTGGATTCAGTTTCATGTTTACACAAGCTTGAAATGAAAAACTATGCTTGGATTCAATTTCATGTTTACACAAGCTTGAAACAAAAAGCTATGCTTGGATTCAGTTTCATTTTTACACAAGCCTGAAACAAAAACTATGCTTGGATTCAGTTTCATGTTTACACAAGCTTGAAACAAAAAACTATGCTTGGATTCAGTCTCATTTTTTCACAATATTGAAACGAAAAACTATGCTTGAGATTGGTTTACATGCCCCAAACATGACGACTTGATTCTAGGTGCATGCCCCCCAAGCTTCATTGCATTCACCTAAGTAGACTACTCATGGTTATTAGGTGGATGGAATGAAGGTCCATTTACGTGATCAAGTGAAAGACTCGACTAACATTTTACGAGATCTAATCAAAGACTCGAATTGGAACTTTGCTTCGAGGGACCTTGTTTCATTTTTTAATGAGCTTGACACAAGACAAGGAACTATGCTAAGATTCCTTGTTTCATTTTTTAATGAGCTTGACACAAGACAAGGAACTATGCTCATATTCCTTGTTTCATTTTTTAACGAGGTTGACACAAGACAAGGAACTATCCTCATACCCTATGATGATGACCCATAAGAGGTCATGACTTCCAAGAGGTTCTCATCAGATGGGAGAACAACGCTCTAGAAGGGATACGTAGCAAGGAACTCATTAGAGAGATCTGGTTTCAATGCCCCAAGTACATAATGCACAACATCACAGAAATGATCGTCCGTTGATGGAGGCATGGAACGTGTTGCCACATAATTGACCCGTGGTGGGGAAGATACCATTGGGACGAAAGGACCATTTAGGGAAGATGGTTGACTAGAAGCCATATTTGGATCGGGAAATGAAAGTTGGTCAATGGTGACAATTCTGCCTTCATGCATAAACACATCACTCGAAATAGTGTTGAAACAATAGCTCCCATGTCATAAACATAGTCGCGCCCAAGAAGTAAGTTGTAATCTAAAGGGTATGGGACTACCATCACATTGAGATAAACAATTTTTCCTCCTAAAGTAATAAGAAACTAAGGAAGGATCCATAATGGTTGACTGGTTCCTCTGTTAAAAGCCAATAGATTCTGGATAATAGGCAGAAGTGGCGGCAAACCGAGTGCTTGCCAAGCAATGGAGGAAAGGATACTCATTGATGCACCTTCATCTATAATTGTGCCATGTACAACCATATTACAAACCTGTGCTATAATCTAAAAAGGTACATAAGAAGGAAGACGTCATCTTGCTAGTAGATTCCAATCAAAGGAAGTGACCAGACTACTTGGAGGGGGTATTGTAAGAATGGGAGAATTATCCCCTTGAGTTACGACAATGAGAGGATTTTCCTCCTGTCTTGATGGAACAGGAGGATTTCCCCCAAGCTCATTGGAATCTAAAGAAACGAAAAGAACCTGAGTGGTATCATATTCACTCTCTTCGGAAAAGGTACGATAAACTGAAGATGAAATTGGGTCAACTTTTTTCTCGACCTGCGATTGATCAGGTATAGACTCATGGGATTCACATTCAGAGAAAGTGGGTTTGACCAAAGGTTGATTTGGGTCAGTCACTTTATCAACTAGTGAAGGATTAAGGGAGAGTCTCTTGTAACCAGATGGAAGTCGCTGTGGAGAAGCAGGACGGTTATCCAACACTTTTTTGGCTTCATCCAGATAGGGAAAAAGGTGAATGGGGTGATTCCCTTCACATAACCCACAGGGAAACTTAACTTTACCCTCCTTTCCACGAACTTTACTACCACTATTTGATGGTGTGTCACCAACATGATATCTAGAAGTTGATGACACAGAACGATGTGAACGAGAAGACCATTCTTCTAAGATCTGAGGAATATCAGGACAATTTCTAAGAATATGGTTTCCCATACAGATTTTGCATGGATATCGTTTTTGTGAGGCTTATTGAACGGTTTCTCATCAGAAGTTGCATTCAAAGAAATGGTTGCTTGGTTTCCATCCTGATGAATTTTATTCTTCTTCTTCTTCTTCCCTTTCTTCTTCTTCTTAGCCACCTGGTTACTAGTGTCAATACTTTCACCAGGTGAAGAGGAAGAAGGGGAGGAAGAAACAACCAAGGAAAAAGGCAAAGGGTCAACTTTAGGATCAACTGGAGGTTGATTTTGTCCAGTTGGAGGAGTACTCGATTGTGGAGAAATCACGACATTTTGAACCAAGGAGGTTGAAAAAACCATACTGGCAAGCCAATGGTAAATCTCAGAAGGGACAATGTAGCCATATAAGGAGCACCAATGTTTCTGAAAGGATAAAAAGGACTAGGATTCCCATCAAAAGGAATTCCTTGATCAGTGGACTCTGAAGTTGTTGCCATATGTCTCAACCTAAGATCAACTAAGGAGTGAGCGTGGAGGATGTTATCCGTGGTCAATTAATTTTATTTTAATCAAAATAACATAACAAAACAAAAGAGGGATAATCTAGGAAAAAGGATTACCAAGCAACTGTGAACTGCAGAATACCTCCCGGCGAACCGAGAAGTATGGGCAGGCAATCTCCCTGAATGTTGTGTTCGGTGTATCACAGTGTACAAGGCAGCTGACTTGGTTACCTAAGGATGGATAGCAACCTAATGTAGTCCTCCCATATATACCCGAAAGTACATGGAGGCCCAATCCGTGTTAGCGTTGTCTAATGCAAAACCACACAGTGAGAGCATTCCTTTATACTTTACGTACTGTAACACCACCCTATATACCCGAAGGTACGTGGATGAGATACGATATACTTACGTATGTGGAATGAGGTATCACACTCAGAATGTATCACAGACAAGTTCGTGACAACTGCTATGTTTTACGACGCCGGAACACGTCTCTAGCCTAGAACCTCTAAATGTTTTGCGTTAAGTTACAATGCTCCATTAGGTTAATTGAGATAACTTTTAAGTTTATGTTCTTAACTATTTTCCTTTCAAGGTTCACCACGTGATGTATGTTTGCAATTCCTAGAATGCAACTAACATGAAAAACATCCTTTCATTCAATTAACAATGAAAACCATAGCTAGTAAGGGATAAAGCAATCAGATCTTTGACAAAGAGCAAAGAGCACATCTAATGCAATTTCCCTAAACTATTCCTATGAGCACACACAATTTTTTCCAATGCACAATGAAAGTTTTTATTTTCAATTCCCTTAATGTTGTGATGAACAAAAGGAAACTAATGCACATACAATCAATCAATCTTTTTGCAAGAATAAATACTTTACGACAGTTTCGTTTCGAAAGAAATGAAGAATTTTATGACACTTTCTTTTGGAAAAAGATTAATAGATTATAAAATAACTTTGACAATGAATTAATAGTGATAAATAAATAATTTAAGAAACACTAAAAATTCAAGGCCAAAGTAGGGCTAGGAGAGGAAACACAAATTCATTTCAGAAGTACAACAATCATTGATCATTCAGCAAGCAGAAACAGAAGGAAGTTTGGGAAAAATCAAGTCAAAGGAGGGATTTTTTTTACCTAAGGAGGATCAGCGCAGCCTTGAATGGGACACAACACGCTTCAGAGCACTGTCCTCAAGCTAGGGGTGCTATGCAGTGCTCTGTCTCTTGACCAAACCTGCGCTGGTGCCAGAGAGACCATCCTAGGGGCTTTCAAGCACAATTTTTACAGAAAGCACTTCAAAAGGCTGGAACAAGATCAATGGAAGCAAGTAAAGTCTACTAGGGTATACTAGGATGAAGGTAAACTACCCAGAATGATGATTTTTCCCCAGTGGAGTCACCAATTTTTTATGTGGAATTTTGCATCTACGGATAAACACAATTTCCCTAGGTGGGTAGCTACACCTAGAACAACAGATTTAAAGCGCTTAACCTTTTTCTATAGAAGATAAATAAGACAAGGGACCTACTTGTTATCTTTTGATTTCCCTTTGTGTCCTTTGTTTGGTTCTTGTCACTCCTGCTCAAACTTAATTTGCTCGACAAGTACCTACAATCATAAACAGAGGACAAAAACCAATCAAAGTAAAAGATCTAGCAAATGGAATCAAAAGTGTTTACACATACAATATTCATACATAAAGACAAGAGTATGGGAAAGGTGTAAAAAACTTTATTAAGTCGAAGGAAGAATTACAACCATGAAGTCTGATCCATTGTCACTCTTCCAGCTTGGGTTCCAACCAACATCACATCAAAATCACAACACTTTGGCAGCATAACAATACTTACTTACAATCTCAAACCTCACACCAACAGTGTCTCCTTACAAATTATAAAAGTCCGGCCCTTGATCACTTAGATGAGTGCTCAATTTATAAGAAAATGGAGGAGGTTTGGTCATAAATGAGGGTATTGAATAGCCTTCCAAACTTAGATTAATTTCCATGGAGGAAGGGATGAGAGGATAGGAGGTTACTTAACTCATTCCCTATCCAATTTTGAGCTCATAGGAGATGATAAGTGTGGGAATCTTCTAAAAAGCTTTAGAAGATAAGAATATTCCCATTACCCTATGAGGATTTCACTCAATCTCGCCCAGCGTAGGTCAAAGTGGGCCTAAGTGCTCTAGAAAGCACCTTAACATGGGCCTACCTACACTGAAGTGCACTTACCCCTAACCAAGACTGTGCCAATCCCTCAAGGAGGCATTTATGGAGGGCTTCAGGCCAAGAAACTCTCAGGGAAGGAGGCATCCAAAGTGATGACTTGTCTAGGGCACGTAGCAACTGAATTAGGGTTTGATGAACCCTAAAAGTATTGATCTGAATGATGGGAATGATGTGCCCAAATGCATCTGTAACAGTTACAAAGAAGCTCGGAAAAGGCTAAATATTTCTTTGACTTGGATTTGATGAATTCCAAATCAAATTCCTACAAAATGACAATCCATTTTGAATATTCCCCCCCAGCAATTGACATGACAAGATGTATGTCATAGGGTTGCAATATGAAATTACAGTGGTCTTTCAAAGCATGATATAATGGCAAAATCTCTATACAACTTGAATGGAAACCAAAGCTAGCTTCTAAACGTAAGAATACTTAACCTACGTATCATTTAGATTACGACTCAAATAATAGATCAGATGTTCAATCCCATCTTCTTCTTGGACTAAAACCATAGCAATGGTTGTATCTGCAATGGCGAGATACAGGAAATAGTTGTTCTGATAATTAGGGGAATACATTAATGATGCTCGGATCAGGGTATCTTTGAGAGCATCAAAGGAAGCTTGCACAACCTGGTCCCAATGGAAGGGAATTCCCTTTTTCAAAAGATGAGTAAATCCTTTAGCCATTTTGGCATAGTTGGGAATGAATCTCCTTAGAAAGTTAGCCTTCCCTTGGAGTCTCTATAACTGAAGTAAATTGGAAGGTGGAGGCAGATCAAGGATTGCCTTAACCTTCAAGGGGTCGAGTCGAATTCCTTCTTTGGACACTACGAAACCAAGCAAATGACCAAAACCAACACAAAACACACATTTATGTGGATTGGGTCATATTTTTTAGCGTCGGCACTGTAAAAATATGGCTCTCAAATGTTGCGGGTGATCAACCAGTTTCGGTGAATGAGTAGGTAAGTCATCTAGATACGGTTGAGCGATGTGTTTGATGTCATGGACGGCATAATTCATTTCCCTCTGAAAAGTTGCCCCAACATTCTTCAAACCAAAAGGGAGTTTCCTATATGTGAATGTGCCCCAGGGACAAATAAAGGCAATTTTAGATTGGTCTTTTGCGCGTATATTGATCTGATTATAGCCAGAAAAGCCATTCATAAGTGAGAATATTTCACATCCAGAACATTCATCAATTATGTGGTCGATAAAGGGAGTTAGATAGTTGTCTTTTGGACAAGCATGATTAACATTCCTATAATCAACACACTCGTATTGTTCCTTGTTTTTTCATGACAGGAACAATATTGGAAACCTAATCGATAAGAGGAACATGGTATATTAAACCAGCATGAAAAAGTTTTTCAACTTCTGCTTTTATGGCAGCAACCTCAAGAATTATTAATTTTTTTAGATGTAAGAAATAAGGTCTCCTAATTACACTTGCCCGGCAACGACGCCAAAATGTCTAGTCAATTTAATGTCTTAAATTGCTCTACATAAATTATCAATCCGGGTATCGTAAACTGATAAAGTGTGGTGCACCATATGTGCTTAGTTAACCTTTTTCTTACTTCGTTGTTTTATAGATTTTATTTTGTTTTGGGGTTTTGTTTTTGTTGGTTTCCTAAAGTGTCTAATGCAAATGGAAATCCTATTCTAAGGTCTTAAGAATACTTTTAAAGGACAAGTATGGATAGAGATTTCAAGACAAGGCCTATGTCCCTAATGGTAACTTCCAAAACTTAGCACTTCAAAAGATCTTAAAACATGTTATTGATGGAATTAGTACTTAAACAAAAGTGTAAATATGCAGCTACTTCAATCAAAATAGAATGCAACAACCAAGCAATGAGCTAGTGACTATGAAACCTAGTATCCTTGTTGCTGTATAAAAAGAAAACTGAACTTAAAGCAATTCAAAAACTGTAAGCAAAGTAAACTAAATCATATTACACAACCCATATTTTGATCCCTCACCTTTCGACTCGCTCTGGCTATAGGAGGCAATCATAAACAAATTGAGTAATCTGATATCTAAATTGCATAAAATGGAACTAAGATCAAACTACACATTCATACTTCAATCCCTCACCATTCGACTCGCTCTAGCTATAGGAGGTAACTGAAAATGACATGAGTAATCTAATCACTAACTTGCAGAAAAGTAAACTAAATCATATTAAATCAAATAATATTTTGATTCCTCACTATTTGAGTTGCTTGGCTATAGGAAGGTAAACATAAACAAATGGAGTAATATGATATCTAAATTTCATGAAAGTAAATGAGCAAAACAAAACTGAAAAAAATAACAATGTTGGAATTAGAACTCAGAAAATAAATCAGCAGAAGGACAAGATGATTCCATCATGTCATTAGTCATTAAAAAGCTATGTGCATTACTAATCTACAATCAACCGGTTGAACACACTTGCATGAATTAAAATTGCATGAATGAAAAATCTAATCTATCAAACTTGAAAGCAATCAAATGACATAATGAAATCAAAGAAAAATTTACAAAATGAAATCTACTCTACCTTACATTCTAATATGCTCCATGACATCTACTTCACATATCCTTCCATGTTGAGAACATCAAAGCTTTATTCAAATTCTTCAAAATTACAAAGTACAACAAAGCTCTCCAAAGCTTTCAAAAATCATCAAGGAAGAACTACAAACTAACAAGCTAAAAAGACTTAAGAAATCCAAACTCTAAGCTAACAAATGAAGGAGAGAGATCTCCTATTTATACAAAAAGATGAGAAGCCATCTCATTAATGAGAGTCCATGAATCTCTCCCTCTACCTCTAGAGTCCTAATCAAAATAGGAACTGATAAGGCATGTATTCTTAGAGTTACAATACAATTAGGAGATGTGACACATATCCTCATTATCCCATGATTCTTTCCACTCAAATTCGAATTTGGCCTTAGAGTGCCACATAAGGGTCTTCTAGAAGCCTCCTTTCAACCTACACATGTCAACAATCTCAACCCATTTGTTAGGTATAAGCATATGCACATTATTTTCTAATTTTTAACCACAAATTCACTTAAAAGGCTTAGAATTAATAAAGATTGGAAAAACATAAATGTGGCCCAATGATAATGAAAGTGGGATGAATGTGGTGACATAGTAGTGAAATGGAAGTGAAATGGAGGTGATATAATGGACATAATAGTCAAAGTGTAATGGAAATGAATGACATTTTCAAGACTCAACATACCCCCCAACTGAAGCTATTGCATGTCCTCATGCAATATATATTACATTAACTCTTTTGATCCTTGAGCTTTGGCTTAACTTTGCATGATATCATTTGATAACTTCATATTTCTGCAAAGTGTTTCACTTGAATTGCAACATCGTTGGTTCTTGTGTTACAACCATTTTTTTGTTGGTGCCTTCTATTTTGATCTTTGAACTTTGCATAATGATATTTTGATTATTGTTGCAAAGTATATCTTTATTGGATTGCATGATGGTTGGTTCTTGTGTGACAACCATGATTTTGTTTGTATCCAATTTATCCTTTAAGCACTTTTTCAAAATCCATTGTATGCTCATAATAGCAATGTAATAATTAATATATGTTGGAAGTATGTGGGCCCCTGAATATGATATGGACATGGCAAGATATGAATATGAATATTCCCCCCCCCCCAATTGATGGTATTGGCAATTTTATGAAATGAGGAAGAGAAATGTTTTTCCAACAATTATCATTCTAGCTTTTTATGGAATTCTATGGTCAAAAGTTAGAAAATGACGTACTTTCACTTACCCTTTGGAATGGATGAGTTGTATGTGTAGTGGCTGAAAATTTCTGATCATATTCTTCTTCAAGTGGCTAAACAAGAGAAGTCATGGATAGAGAGATAAGATGACTTTTTATTGCTTCTACTAAAACTTGCTGAATCTGCTCCAAAATGCTAAAAATAATAGTCTTTATGTCTTCAAAACTCACTGGCACAATTCCTACTATGTGAAAAGATGTTCTGATGTCGAACATAGTAGGAAATTGTTGGCTTAGTGGCCATTAATGGATGCCACTAGTCAACACGAGAACTCTCACCATTGATGACAATGAGAGTCAAGATGCCCAAACACATCTTGCTAGGTACGAATGAATTTGCTGAAGTCGAGTCACCTAGAAGATCTGACGAACAAGGGACATTAATGTATTCCCATTGTTTGTCAGCATGAGGACTTGCCATTAAGGCATGCAAGCCTCAAGGTGTTTTTACAAAGAACTTAGACTCAAAGGACTATGGACTCAATAATTTGCATTGAAGCAGGGCTTATTTGCGGAATGAAAATGATAAGGAATGGAAGATGAAAATGGAAAATGGCAATGGAGAGTAGAAATGGAAATGGGCAATAAGCATATGAATGAGCCTCTTGCTTTTATTTGTGGGTTATGAATGGAGAAAAAGAGATGGAAAGTGTATGTGAATGTAAATGGAAAATATGGAGTGAATGGTTTATTATGAAGTATGGATGTGATGGAGACAATAGTATCTGAAAGTTTTTCAAGTGTTTGGATCTGATTTTGCATCAGCATATTTCCTCTAAGTTGTTGTTGATCATCCTTTTATGAAACAAATTAGTCTCTTAGAGAGACACCATTATCTTGTAGTCATTTGTCCTTCCTCTTGGAACCTGCAAAAAAACTAATACTTCTTTTGCAATGGAATGTAAGATTATCAAAGAAGAGAGGTGATCAATCTCTCTAGTTATGATATTTACACACAAAACAAAGAATTTGTATTAATGAAATAAGTTCTCAAAGGAAAAATCAAAAGAATTTATACCTGCTTTGGAATTGGTGCCCAAGTTGAATGTTGCTTCCTTTCAGCAATTTATTTCATTATTTTCCATTTCAAACTCTAATGATGGTTTTCTCATTGTGTAGATCTTGTTGAGATCTTTCCAATGATACTTAAATCATCAAAATCTGATTTTTGTATGAGAAAGATAGGCTAATTTGAACAATGAGGTTTTTCTGACTGCGGAATTAGAGAACAGCTGCGGAATTGGACTTTAGTTGCGGAATGTGCACAATTTCTGTAGCTAAAAATCTTGAATAAAAAGTTAGCCAGTCATTTTTCATCATCAGTCCAAAATTAATCAATACCTTCAGAAAAGTGAGCAAATAACTTATTCATTTCATTGATTCAAAATTATTATTATTATTTTTTTTTTTGACATGCAGCAACTTAGTGTGGCGACTTAGTGTGGCAACTTAGTGATAACACTCAACTTGACTTCCTTTTGACCGGGGTATTTTTCATCGAATTGGATCAAATGAATAGGACATCATCCATGTACTGACATTCCCCCAGCTACCCATGTGGCTTGTTTTGCTTGATGACACCTGCAACCTAGAGTTTAACAAAACAACTGCGGAAAGTTGAACCAGCTGCGGAAAGTTGCTGAAACAGTCAACCATCAGTTTTGAAATTTTATATTTTTTTTTTGTTACAAAAACTGTGTAATGATATGCTACCTTGGAATTATTAAGGTCTGTTCTGTCTCTTACAACGTAGATAGCCAGAAATTACTTTCAAGTGTAAAAACATGCTGCCTTGGAATTGTAACGTTTCTTTTCTAGTCACAAACAAGATAACTGGCAATAGCCATTACAACGTTTTCCAGTAACTTGCCGTCTTTTCCAGATGGTTATATACTAACAAGTTTAAAGCATAGTACAACATGAAGAATACTCGAAATTGTACAAGATAAAATTTTATGAAGCAAAACAATTTTCTCCTTGACTATGAACATGGTTATCAAAATGGTTATAACAGTCAAATGCTTCAAGTCTACTTCAAAATTCACGAGTATCCGAACCCCCACAATGTTCAAAGGCAGTCCTTATAATCAGAGGTACAGTTTTGGGACAATTTTTCCTTGGGTAACAGTCAATTTTTTTATTTTTTTTGGTCTAAGCTTTTAAAAGCAAACCAAAGTGATCACTTGGCAACACAGGAAGAGTCAAAGTTTGAGACCGTCCTCTGGTTTTCTTCTCCTTTTTATGGGAGAGACCAGGAATGGGATTTGTCCCTATCATATCAATACTCTCGACCTCAAAATCTTGAAAAGGGCAAAACATTCTATCCAAGCGCTTTTGCAAGAGACGATTTCCAGTTAGCATTTGATTAGCTTTAGTATCATATGTCCAGCCATCCTGACCAGATCTCAGCTTCACCCAAGCATCGTATCATCCATAAGGAAGAGGAGGAGCATCGTCCAGCTTATCATCCTAATTCATATCTCCTCCAAAACAACATTTGGTAGATTATTCAACAGATTCAAAGATTCCTTTGCCTGAAAGACACGCTCTGCACTGTACATTTGATCCTTGTGCAAAGCTTGGTTCACGTAAGGGAGTTAAAACAGAGCCGTCTTCAATTGGATTGCTGTTAACAGGTGTTATGTTTATCAGCAAAGAGCCGATCCAATTAGAACTGTTATTAACCGAGAAGTGGCAGAGCAAGTGTTAGACGGGTGGCAAAATCAACAAACGGTTTTAATGACAGAGAGTCGTATTTCAACTACAGCGTGCCGTGTTCAAACTATTTCTTGTTCATTTAATAGAAATCATTTTTCATGCATTCAGAGACACAGTGGATGACCTGGCAGCCAAGAAAATCGGATCTGGGCGGATTTCTCAAAGAAATCGGAATATGGCCGCAACTGTTAAAAAAAACACTGTTTTTTTCACACGCGGCAGGCAAAAAGAGGCTCCAAAGAACTGAGGATTTCTCCCAGACCGCCACAAATCTCCTAAAACGGTTTCTGGGTTATCTAATTGACCCAGCTGGAGAAAAAACCCATGTTTTCTTTTTTCCAGATTCATCTTCGTTTGGCCAAATCGTGCATTTGAAGTTAGACATTTTTCTGTTCTGTGTTTTTTTTTCTAAATTTCTGTGTTTGAATTTGCAGGTTCATGAGTGTTTTGGAAAATTCTTACAGAAGCATTATGATCAGTCATAGTTGTGATAGCCTACCACATGGAGATTTTCTTTGATTGTATGCACTTGGTGATAGCATCTATCCATCAGATTTACCTAAATCAACACACCTGTTTAAGTAATTTTGATCTGCATTTTGAAATTCCACCATTGAGATCAGTGCTAATGGAATAGACTTTGTATTACAGGTTTGTTGAAATTGATACTGAAGATAAAGCATCAATTCACCATAGCTTCATTTCACAGTTTCGATCCTTCACTTATCGTTGATACTCCAAATGCAATCACCTGTTACATTTTATTTCAAAAAAAAGAAAAAACTTTTATGCTCTTAGCTCTACGTGGTTTTCATGGAGTTTTTTTTTTTTTTAATTGTTTTGTTAATAAAATTATATGTTATATTTTCAAAAATTAAAAATATACATATACATTTCATTAAACAAAACAATGTTTTTTTTTTTTTTAAACAAATGTTCTTGCAGGCTTGTTTCAGGGCCAAGGCTTGAACATGGATGCATATTTTTCTACTGAGGCCATAGATTATTTTTCTTCTTTTTTTTTCTCTGAAATTGTAAATTTTATAATAAGGGTTAATGATTTTCAATTTCAGACAGCGAGGACTTCAAGGAAAACATGCTAAAAACAAGACTTTGACTAAGGTCTTAGGCTGGTTTTTCATCGATCTGAGCTGGGTGACTAGGATAGGATCCATGTCGGGACAATTCTGGAGATGCCCATGTGGTCGTTTTTTTCATTGGACATTTGTAACTTGATAAACCTTGAAACAGTTGCGGAATTCTCAACTCGCTATGGAATCAGGGCACTTTCCGCAGCTAAGTTGCAAAACCTTATTAAAACAGGATGCGGTGTTTTGGGGACCACTACAAACCATAACCAGTCAATTTTGGACAATTTGAACCTATCAAAGCAGCTGAGTTCCATTTTTTTTATTTTTTATTTTTTTTGAATCAAATGAAATGATGAAGTTTATTTTGTCTCCTTTTTTTTTTTTTTTACATAACAATTCTTTTTCTGATCCTCCAGATCACACAAAGTGCAGGAGGAGAGCATACTCAAGAATTTTTTTTTTTTTTTTTTTTTTACATAACAATCCTTTTTCTGATCCTCCAGATCACACAAAGCGCAGGAGGAGAGCATACTCAAGAATTATTAATTTTTTTAGATGTAAGAAATCAGGTCTCCTAATTACACTTGCCCGGCAACGACGCCAAAATGTCTAGTCAATTTAATGTCCTAAATTGCTCTACATAAATTATCAATCCGGGTATCGTAAACTGATAAAGTGTGGTGCACCATATGTGCTTAGTTAACCTTTTTCTTACTTCGTTGTTTTATAGATTTTATTTTGTTTTGGGGTTTTGTTTTTGTTGGTTTCCTCAAGTGTCTAATGCAAATGGAAATCCTATTCTAAGGTCTTAAGAATACTTTTAAAGGACAAGTATGGATATAGATTTCAAGACAAGGCCTATGTCCCTAATGGTAACTTCCAAAACTTAGCACTTCAAAATATCTTAAAACATGTTATTGATGGAATTAGTACTTAAACAAAAGTGTAAATATGCAGCTACTTCAATCAAAATATAATGCAACAACCAAACAATGAGCTAGTGACTATGAAACCCAGTATCCTTGCTGCTGTATAAAAAGAAAACTGAACTTAAAGCAATTCAAAAACTGTAAGCAAAGTAAACTAAATCATATTACATCAACACATATTTTGACCCCTCACCTTTCGACTCACACTGGCTATAGGAGGCAATCATAAACAAATTGAGTAATCTGATATCTAAATTGCATAAAATGAAACTAAGATCAAACTACACATTCATACTTCAATCCCTCGCCATTCGACTCGCTCTGGCTATAGGAGGTAACCGAAAATGACATGAGTAATCTAATCACTAACTTGCAGAAAAGTAAACTGAATCATATTACATCAAATAATATTATGATTCCTCACTATTTGAGTCGCTTGGCTATAGGAAGGTAATCATAAACAAATGGAGTAATATGATATCTAAATTGCATGAAAGTAAATGAGCAAAACAAAACTGAAAGAAATAACAATGATGGAATTAGAACTCAGAAAATAAATCAGCAGAAGGATAAGATGATTCCATCATGTCATTAGTCATTAAAAAGCTATGTGCATTACTAATCTACAATCAACCGGTTGAACACACTTGCATGAATTAAAATTGCATGAATGAAAAATCTAATCTATCAAACTTGAAAGCAATCAAATGACATAATGAAATCAAAGCAAAATTTACAAAATGAAATCTACTCTACCTTACATTCTAATATGCTCCATGACATCTACTTCACATCTCCTTCCATGTTGAGAACATCAAAGCTTTATTCAAATTCTTCAAAATTACAAATTACAACAAATCTCTCCAAAGCTTTCAAAAGTCATCAAAGAAGAACTACAAACTCACAAGCTAAAAAGACTTAAGAACTCCAAACTCTAAGCTAACAAATGAAGGAGAGAGATCTCCTATTTATACAAAAAGATGAGAAGCCATCGCATTAATGAGAGTCCATGAATCTCTCCCTCTACCTCTAGAGTCCTAATCAAAATAGGAACTGATAAGACATGTCTTCTTAGAGTTACAATACAATTAGGAGATGTGACACATATCCTCATGATCCCATGATTCTTTCCACTCAAATTCGAATTTGGCCTTAGAGTGCCACATAAGGGTCTTGTAAAAGCCTCCTTTCAACCTACACATGTCAACAATCTCAACACATTTGTTAGGTATAAGTATATGCACATTATTTTCTAATTTTTAACCACAAATTCACTTAAAAATCTTAGAATTAATAAAGATTGGAAAAACATAAATGTGGCCCAATGATAATGAAAGTGGGATGAATGTGGTGACATAGTAGTGAAATGGAAGTGAAATGGAGGTGATATAATGGACATAATAGTGAAAGTGTAATGGAAATGAATGACATTTTCAAGACTCAACAATGACCAAGCAAATATATCACAGAATTCATGAAAAAGAGCACGGTAAGTTTCAAGTTCTGATGGAGAACAAGATTTGCCAACATGGATGCTTTCTACAATTCCAGGTTTGGTCGAAATATTGATAGAAATGGTTTCTTTAATATTCGATAAGTTTTGTTTGGAATCAACTGTGTCTATAAATACAGAATTTGAAAGGAAATCAACAATTGAAGGGCGATTTAGCTCATTTGGAATATCTTCTATGTGATCTAGAAGATGGGATCGATGATGGTAATCTACCCATGGTTCTTCTTCTGTCATCATTGATTGGATGATTCCTTCATCAGTAGAAAATGTATGTGAAAAAGGATCAGAGGAAGTACCATATTCTAACGAATGATCAACCCATATAATCAGTGATGATGCATTTGGATTTGTTTTGCAAGCCAAAAAGATTTATTGCTATGCGAGCTCAATTGGGCTTAGCAGCATGGTTTTATTACGCATATCAACTTTGGAATTATTGGAAATATTCCATGTTAGATGAAAAGGAAGATATCATGTTACAGGTCTCAACTTTTGCGACTTTCACCGTTTGTGATGGTGATGGTAGTGAAAAGGTACCCATTAGGAAAGAATCTTTGAAGAGACGTACTCCAATGTTCTAAAGAGATAGCATAGGTCTGTGAACTAATGGAACGCTTCCAGTTTCCTGTGAACTAGAGGCGAAGAAGGCAAGTTGATCAATTACTGTGATTCCACCTTTATGAGGGAAAGTGATCATACAAAATTATGTCGAAGCCACAATAGCCATAACGTAAACCCACAATGTTCCTAGTAAAATATTGTAGTCAAGGGGTCTGTCAATGACCTCAACTTCAACAGTTATATTTTCCCCCCATAGTTCTGTCTACAGGTTACTTAAAATTCCACAAGGTGTATAAGTGTGACTGTCAAAATATTTTAACGTCGTAGGTGATCGTGACAAAGGTGGTGAGCCAAGTGCTTTCTAGCAATTCATTGACATGATACAAGTAGATGCTCCTTCGTCAACAATGGTTCGGTGAATGAGGTCATTCAAATCATTTACTTGGATCAAGAATGCTAACTGTGCTGGTAATTATGGTGTATAACCCACATGGTTAAAAACTATGAGATTGGAATCTGTTCGATCAATTCCACCAATTTTTGACAATAAAGCATGTTTTTGGGAGGGAAAATTTTGAAGCACCTCAAGCATCGACATAGCAGAATATGACTGAGCCAAATCTTCTACTATGTTATAATTTTACACTGCTTGAGCTTGAGGGTTGAATGTATATTTATGAACAACTCCCTTAGGTTGTTTTATTGTTAAATCTGGTGCAATGGGTGGTGGAATGGAGTCAGACGAAGTCGAAGTCGAAGTATTGGGTTGATCTATAGCCTGGTTATTCAATGACGACGGTCGATTACAGTGATCTTTACTTTGTTTAGTCACCAAAAAATCAGTCTTAGGCTTAGTGGTGGATAGCATAAGCACTTGTGAAGTGTAAGCATGATCTGTAGCAACCAAATGAGTGTCTAGGTTTGGAAAAGGGTCTATCAACACAATGAATGTACTAGAAGTCTTAAGAAGTTTTGAGACTTCAGAGTGGTGAGGAAAGTCTCGTGTAAAGTGCTCCTCATTACAAATTAAACATGGGTAACGAGGTTTCCTAGCCGAAGAAGAGGAATCAGATGATTTGTCTTGAGGGGGAGAATTTTTTTCTTTTTGGTTTTCCCCTTTTTCTTGCTTCTAGGTTGCTTTTCATTTTTACTTTTGTCAAATGACACAACATTTATTTCGGAAGAAAGTGTATTATCAGGTGTATTAGAGGTTTGATTTGAAATAGAAAGTGTTTGAATAGATGGTATACTTGTTGTTTGAGTGCTTGAAGAACCTATCACACCATCACCGGCATGAGATTCCTTACTGGATGGAGGTGGTGGAACAATAAAAGTTGGTCTAGGTGCATTTGGAATCTTATCATAGAGCGTGCCAGACTGGTTGTAAATCAAGTCTAAGTATTGGGCACGAGCAATTACTTTCTCTTCAGTAACAACCACATCCTCGGTGATAGATGGAAACAAGGATTTAATAAACCACTCAGCTAAACGCTGATCAGGAACAAAAGTTTTTACCATTCGACGATGACGACACCACTCATGAATATGATCAGAAATGTGAGTAGCAGTGGTCTGTTTAAAGTTGGTCAGCAGTTCCGTTCTAGTTTCATATTTGATGGGTAACTGGAAATGGGTTAAAAATGTAGTGACTAAGGCTATGAAGTTGTCAAATGAAGCTCAAGGTAATTCAATATACCACTTTGCAACCAGACCAGTGAGCATTTGCTGGAAAAGACATAGTCTTACTGAATCATCATTTAGGGAGTGGGATGAACACCATAAATGAAAAGTCATAACGTTATTGAACAGATCTTCTCCAGGGTTTCTATTGAACTTAGGAATATCAGAAGGCAATTCGTGTGGAATCACTAGCCACCAAGCTGAACAAAGAATGGGATCATTGGTAAGCCAATTTAAATCTGGTAATTCAAGTGTTGTGACAAAAGGCAACTGTCGGTTTAGGTCGGGTTGAGCGTAACTAGGGTAGATGAATTTTTTTGGGCAATAGACCTTTGCATACCAGCATAATGAATCTGCCGCTAGTAACCTTGATAGGGGTAGGTTTGTTGAGCATATCCAGTATAAGTTTGTTGTTGGGAACTAGGATAAATTTGTTGTTGACCAAAACCAACATAGGCTTGTTGACTAGAACTTGGGTAAGCTTGTTGTTGACCAAACCTAGCATATGCTTGTTGACCAATTCCAGGATAAGTTTGGTACTATCGGAATTGTTGTTTTTGGTATTGTGGATGCCACAGTTGTTGATACAACTGTTGTTGCCCACCAGTATAAGTTTGACCAGTTTGTGGATAAATTGGACCAATATAAGTCTGAGTCATCCCAGTTAATGGTAAACTAGCCTGAGGTTGTTGGATTCCAGACACAAACGGTTGTTGTAAAATGGCTTGAGAAGATTGAGTCTGTAGACCTGAAACTTGAGGGTAAGAGGTTGAAGGATCAACTTGTAAAGGTTGAGATACAATCAATTGAGCTTGCGACGGTGGTAAAGTCATAATGACTGGCGTAGCAGGTATGGATGAAGCAAATTGTATTGGTTGTGATGAATACACAAGCCTTGGTTGAACAGACATTGTAGGCTGCCATTGACAAACAATAATTCTAGAATAAGTTGGACCTAAAGATGACGGTATACTACCATATGGTGGCCCCCCAGAGTATGGAGAATAAGCAGATTGGGCATATTGTTCTCCATATGGAGGTAATCCAGTGTTAAGTGGATACATTGGATAGTAACCAGATGGACTAGCTTGATATTGACTTGATGGATCAAACTGTTCAGTATCCGTAAGTGAAGAACTAGGTAAAATTCCTATGGACGACATGGGTGAAGACCATGGACTAGAAGAAACACTGGAGTGAGTTCCAGATAATGATTGGTAACCCAGTGGGACAGATAGACCACCATAAAGATGTGACTCAGGTGTTGTGGTAAACATTAAAGAAGTAGTGACAGTAGATGTTGTCACAGCTGTAACAGATGATACAGTCTGGGATGTTGTTTCATCCATAGTCAAATGACCCAATAAATGTCCTAATGAATCTACGGGAGTTTTAAAGTAAACCGGATCAAGAGGAGCAATATAAGTTAAGCAAGGAAAATAAGGATAAATATAAAGCCCTGTTCCAAAACAAGTTGAATTTTTAGGTGAAGTTTCTTCTTCAAATTCCTCTTCAATAGAAATCAAACCGGGTGGAAGGATTTCACCATCAAGTCCGTAATAAATTTCTGGTGTTTGACTCTGCGATAAAGGATAAGTCTCAACAGTTCTAGATGTCTGAGGATAAACCGGTCGATCGTCATCCGGTACAGGAACAACTTCTGGTTGTTCAACTTCGATATCCAAGTGTTCTGGTAAAAGAACAATATGTTCAGGATGAATTTCTTGAACAACTTCTAGTTCAGAAGTAACTTCTTGTTGAACTATGATAGGTTCGGGATCAAATTTCGATTGAACAAATTCAAGTTCAGAAGTAATTTTTTGTTGAACAACTTTGGGTTGAGGATCAACTTCTTGTTGGACAACTTTAGTTACCATTTCACTAAGTTCACTTTCAGTGTCCTCAGGTAATTGTAAAGGTTCCACTTCAGTAGCAGATAAACCAGTAATAGTAGGAGTAACTGGAATCGCAGTACGTACCGGTATAGGTGACTCTAGTAAATCAGATGAAGAACCAAAAGTTTGTGATGTACTGGACTCAGTTAAATGAGACCTTTTTCGCTGACTAGGTGTAGCTTCAGGCGGTAAAGGTGGTTTACTTGCTATCCTACGTGAACGACGGGGTAAAGGTTTATTTTCTTCCACGATTTCTAATTGATTTTATTATAAAAAGAAATAAACAAAAAGAGGGTAATCTAGGAAAGAGAATTACCAAGTAACTGTGAACTACAATATACCACCTCGTAGGAGCCAAGGACTTAACGTACGTGCAGGTAATCTCCCCGAATGTTATTTTTGGTGTATCATAGTATAAAATGCAGCCAAATCGATTACCTATGGATGGATAGAAACCTAATGTAGTCCTCCCAAATATACCCGAAAGTACGTGGAGGCCCAATCCGTGTTAGCGTTGTCTAATGTGAAACCGCACAGTGAGAGCATTCCCTTATACTTTTCATACTATAACACTGCCCAATATACCCGAAAGTATGTGGACGAGCTATGATATACTTACATACGTGGAATGAGGTATCACACTCGGAATGTATCACAGATCGTTAGCGACAACTACTATGTTTAACGACATCAGAACACGTCTCTAGCCTAGACCTCTAAATGTTACGCATTAAGTTACAATGCTCCATTAGGTTAATTGAGATAAATTTTAGTTGATCTTGTTTAAAAGTTTTCCTTTCAAGTTCACCGCGTGATGTCTCTGAAACTCCTAGAATGCAACTAAGATGGGAAACATTCTTTTCATTGATTTAAACAATGAAAATTGTAACTAAAAGGGATAGAGAAATCAGAATCTCTAAACAAAGAGCATAGAGCACATCTAATGCAACTTTACCTATACCATTCCTATAAGCACACACAAACTTCTAAATGCATTATGCATGTTTTTCTTTACATTCCTTTAATGTTTATATGAACATAAAGAAACTAAATGCATAAATGATCAATCAATTCTTTTCACAAGAAATGAAGACTTTACGACAGTTTCTTTTTCGAAGAAATGAAGGCTTTACGACAATTCTTTTTTAGAAAAGTAAAGACTAATCAATGTAAGCTAACTTTGGGATTGATTCGACAATGATAAAGAAAAAATAAAGAAACATTGAACAAACAAAGCCAAAGTGGGCATGTAGAAGAAATGATAATTTGGACTTCAGGGACAGAGAAACATTGACCATTCAGCAAAAAAGATGTGAAACAATTTGGAAAAAATCGAGCAAAAAGATGGGTTTTTGGCTTGATAGGGACCAGTGCAACCCTGAGTTGGAGACAGTGCGTTGCAGAGCACTTTCTCTAGGCTAAGGCTGCTCTGCAGCACAATGTGTCAAGAAAAACAGTGCGTTGATGCCAGAGAGCACTATCAACACACAAATAAGCACACATATTGACCAAACAAGCTTCAAAATGACTGAATATAAGTAAATGAACTCAAGCAAAGTCTACTGGTGATGCTCAGACATGGGATAACTACTAGGAATGATGATTATTCCCCTGTATGGTCACCAATTTGTTATACATAATTTATACCTACAGATAAGTATATCTTCCCTAAGTGGGTAGTTACACTTAGGTTACACTTAGAACAACTGATGTAAAGATGTTTAATCTTTTCCTACAATAAACAAATAAGATAAAATAACCTACTTATGATCATTTGCTTCCCGTGATCTCCTTTGAGTTGCTCCCATTGCTCCCACTCAAACTGAATTCACTCAATTGGTACCTTACAACATAAACAGAAGACGACAACAATCAAATAATATGACCTGTTTATTGTACACAAATGGAATTGACAACATTTGAACATACATTCATCATAGATATAGACAAAATTATTGGAAAAGGAACAAACAAATTTATTGATTGATAGAAGGAGAAGTTACACCCAATGTGGTTTGATCTCATGTCACTCATCTAGCTTAGTCCAAGCCCTCATCACACGAATAGAAACATCAATCCAGCAACATAACATTACTTTAACAATGATTTCAAGTCTCTAAACCAACAATATTTCTCTATAATATCCAAGCCCCTCTGGCTCTATGATGGGAGGCCAATTTATAGATGAATGCAAGTGGTTTTGTCATTAATATGGCATTAAATGGTTTTCCATAATTGGATGATTAGTTTCCATGTTCAAAGGGATGAGAGGATAGAGGATTAGATGATCCAAGGCTATCCTAAGTCGAGCTCATCTTGATAGGATAGGAGTTGGGTTCCTTCTAGAAGGCTCTAGAAAGGAGGAATATACTCAGGATCCAATGAACATTTCGAGGATTCTCGCCTAGTGTAGGCTTGAGTGGGCTTAGGTGCTCTGTAACGTAGCCTTGAATGGGGCTACCTACTCTGTAGAGCACTTACCCCTGATCAAGGGTGCACTGGTGACCCAAGAAAACACTCCAGCAGGGTTTGAAGTCAGGAAACTCTCATGGATGAAAACACTCAATGAGGTGGCATGTCTAGGGCATGTAGCAAATAAATTAGGGTTTGAAAGACCCTGTTTACACTGATCTGATCATCGGGAGTGATGTGCCCAAATAGACCTGTAACAATGGGGTGTTCTAATATTATTTGTTAAGAACAAGGATGGAACATTGCAGCTTTGTGTAGATTTTTGGCATTTGAACAAGGTTACTATTAAGAATAAGTATCCATTTCCAAGGATAGATGATATATTCGATTAAATTCGGGGAGCTAAGGTATTCTCCAAAATTGATTTAAGGTTAGGATACCACTAGTTGTGGATTAAAGAATAAAATATCAATAAGATAGCTTAACAAACGCATTATGGACATTATGGGTTCATGGTGGTGCCTTTTGAACTAATCAATGCACCAGGTGTTTTTATTTGCTTGATGAATGGTGTTTTCAAAGAATATTTGGACAAGTTTTTTATTGTTTTTATGGATGATATCTTGGTATATTCTAAATCAAAAGAGGAGTACAATCAACATCTAAGTTTGGTTCTACATGTGCTCAGGGAACATCAAATAGATGTTATGCTCAATAAATTCTCTTTTTATCAAAGGAAGATCCATTATTTGGGCCATATATTTTTTTAGGATGGGATACCTATGGATCCAAAAAAGAATGAGGCCATTAAGGAATGGCCAACACTAAAGAATGTTATATAATTCAGGTCTTTTATGGGCATAGATGGCTATTATGGGAGATTAATTGGGGGATTTTCTAGGATTGTTCACTCAATCACTTCATTACAAAGGAAGGATATTAAGTTTGAATGGACTTCCAAGTGTGAGGAATATTTCTAGCACTTAAAGGATTTATTAACAAGTTCTCCAGTACTAAAAATTGTAGACCCAAATGAGGACTTTCTTGTATGCATTAATCCTTTTAGGGAAGGTTTGGAGGAGTGCTTATGCATAATGGGAATGTGGTATGTTATGAGTCCAGAAATTGAAGGAACATGATAAGAATTATGTTACTCATGACTTTTAATTGGAATCTATAATTCATTCTCTTAAGATGTGGTCACACTATATCATGGGCTAGAGATTTGAATTACAGATTGATCACTATGGGTTATGGAATTTGCTTGAACAATCGAATATAAATGCTCAAGAAAGCAAATGGCTGGAGTTATTAGTTGAGTATGACTTTGAGATTAAGTATATTAAGGTAAAGGAGAACAAGATGGTATATGCTCTTATCCAAAGAGTGCATCTAATGCATGCTTAAATAGTAAGTATACGTAAGGCTGATATAAAATCCAGAGTTAGAGCTAGGAATTTGGATCAACAGTATTTGGCCATCAAGGATAGTTTGCAAGAGGAGGTAAAGTAGACAAAATATCTAGATTATGGACTTGGAGAAGATGGAATTCTTCTTTATAAAGTAATTTCTCTTTATATAGGTCGTCTATATGTGCCAAATGTGTAGGAGGTGAAAGAGTTAACTCTAAAAGAGATGCACAAGGTGCCTTATGCGGGACACCCAAGGTAACAGAAAACCATTACAACAGTAAAAAAGAAGTATTTTTAGCATGTATTAAAGAAGGATGTGGAAAATCACATAGTAGGATGTTTGGAGTGTCAAATATTTAAGGTTGAGCAGAAACACCCATAAGATTCATAGAGCCCATACCGATTGCTAGGTGTAAGTGGGATGTGGTGTCAATTAATTTTATTACCAATTTTGGCAGGAAAACAAAAGGACATGATGCAATAACGGTGGTGGTTGATAAGCTCACCAAATTTGGTCATTTAATTTTGGTAAATTTGGTATATAATACAACTAATATAGTTGATATTTATATGCGGGAAGTTTCCAGGCTTCATGGTGTGCCTATGGATATTATTTTGGATAGAGATATGAATTTCACGTGTAATTTTTGGATGGGGTTATTTGAGGGGTTAAGTACTAACTTGAATTTTAGTTTTATGTATCACCAAGAGTATGAAGGGTAGCCTAAGTAGGCTACTCAAGTAATTGAAGATATGTTGCAAATGTATATGATGGATAAACCTATTGGGTTGTGTTATATTCTTTCCACAACTAGCCACCCTAGTTAACCGGGGGGTTAGAGGGGAGGCGGATCCCCCCCCTTCGTTGCGCCGATTGCACAGCAGGTGGGTCACATGGGGTTTGAGGGGGGTGGATAGCCCCCCTCTATGGGATCTGGGGCAACATTACGGGGGAAATTGTTTTAGACCCTATATTAGGTGGGGCGAACCTACCATTGGTTTTGTGCATGGTTTTCACACATGGTTTTGGGTGCGATGGTTTTAGGGCCATGTTATTGGATGCTTCGGCATATATATAGATATATATATATATATATATATATATATATATATATATATATATATATATATATATATATATATATATATATATATATATTGTTGGAAATAATACTGAGAGGGGGGGTGAATCAGTATTATCAAGTTCTTTTAATAAATCTTCCTTATTTATACTTTGAATTATTTTTGCATGTCAGTACCATAAAATAATGAGCATGAACAAAGAAAAAAGATAGTCACACCAAAGAACACCAGATGTAAGGTGGAAACCCAATGTGGGTGAAAACCACCTGCTGCAAAATGTATCTATCTTCTTTCAAATTAGAAACTCCTTTTACAATGGTTTTGTACTGGTGTAGTCCTTTACCAGTACGCAGGCTGCAACCTGCAGAGAGCGACAACTCTCTCTCGTTTTCCAGTCTCTCCTGGAAGGGAGCTACAACCCCCTACTTCTTTTCTTTCAAGGACCACTTTTCATAAATTTTCAAACTGGATCCATAAACATCAAGAGATCATCAAGTACAAATAAATCACCCAGTCAACTGCAGTAACCAGATCAACAATAACAGTAAACTAAACCCAGAACACCTTATCAACAGAAAAATTCAGCCAACAAAAGATCTTAAGACATATACGCAGTTTTTCTTTATCTGGCCTGCGTGGCTACGCACTTCACCTTTTGCTCCCCTGCGTATACCCGCAGAGAGCCTTCTGCTGCACCGCGTACCCACGCACTGTTTCTTCAATCACGCCGCGTACTGTTACTGTAGGTACGCACCCACAGATGTTATCGCGCTGCGTACTGCTGCTGTAGCCACGCACCCACAGATGCTATCGCGTTGCGTACCTACGCACCTGCGGCTTCTGAAGCGTCGCGTGCTTTCACTGTGCCTACGCACCTGAACTTCTGTCGCGCTGCGTACCCACACACTATGCCTTCTTCTGCTCTGCATACCCACGCAGTGCGCCTTCTTCTGCTCTGCGTACCCACGCACTTGCACTGTTAATCACCTGCGTACCTCTTGTTAGGGCCGAATTGGTAGTCCACCAGTGTGCTACAGATCGTCAGATGCCCAGATCTGATCATGCGCTCGAGAGATCACCCTTCATAGATTCGCTTTCAACTTCACTTTTATATAGATCAACTTTTTAAAACAATAACCCAATATTTCAGATCTTAAGGTATTCAATTTGCAAAAGATGCTTAGCCAAGTGATCTCCTTTGCTTTATATAGGCAAGCTCTTCCTAAAATCATGGATCAATACCATAGATAACCAATACAAGGGGCCCAAAAACATGGGGCTCAATAATAATAATAATATAAAACAATACCACGGGCCAAAACCATAGAATCAAGAACGGCGGGCTAAATACCACGGGCCAAACATAAGAAACCCCACGTGAGCGCGCTTCTCTGCCTTGAAGTAAGTGAACTGGGGGTACGCACCTTCTGAACGGGTGACCTGCGTGTGCGGACGCAGTCCCTTCACGGCGTACCTACGGGTACGCACCTTTTGAACTATTCTCCTGCGTACCTCTTAATTTCCAACATTTTGAGAGCCTAATCAGAGCATTGCCACTTGAGGGTGTTGCCATCAAGTACAACATCTGTATCATAGATCCATACCAGAATCATAATGCCAACAATCTCCCCCTTTGGACTTGATGGCAACCTCAAAATCTTCAACGTCATTCTCCCCCTTTGACATCAAGGGCAAAAGGTTATGCTCCCCCTAAGAACATGCTCCTCCTGAATATAAACCAGATCTACAAAGAAGAACCATAATCCATCAAACACCATCAATGACCATGAAAGAGATAGAGACATATTGCAGCAATATTCAGACTAGCATCCATGATCTCCTTCTGAACACCCTCCATAATGCCAACAATGCATTATATGCTCCCCCTGAACCTGTGCCATTCGATCTTCAACCAATCTGCAACCCAGCACATGTACGCATATGCCCCAGATGAGCCTTGCGTACAACCAACCATCAGAAGGGATTCAACAAGATGATGCATCAACAACCCCCAGCTTTTGCCTGAGGTATTCAAAGGTCTCCCTGGGCAACGGTTTAGTGAGTATATCAGCAACTTGTTCCTTAGAAGGAACATGTTAGCGCTTGAAATTTGGCCTCAGGCTGAGAAAGGTAAACCTCAAGGCTACATCAAACCATTTAGCCCCGTAGCTAGCCCTACGGGGCAGGAGAAGGCTCTCTCCGGTCAATCTCGGTAGATCTGCAATGGGATGAGATGACCAACAAGGTAACACTGATATTAGGCTAGTAAACTGATTTAAAAGGTTGATTTGGGGTTTTTTGGGTTTTTAATTAAATTACGGGGTTGTTCCGGGCTGCATGGGCAAAATCACAGCTTGAAACAGAGAAATATAATGAACAACACAGGTTATCGACTGAGGCAAGGTAGGCAAGAAATTTAGCATCAAATCTAGATTTTAAATGGGATGGCAAGACTGGTGAGGAGCTGACAAGGGCATAGGAGATGAATCCTTGTCAAACAGAGGAAAACATTAAACATGAACAAACTTATAGGCAGAGCATGGCAGGCATGAATTCTTACCTAAACACTTCATTTGTTCAGTTAGAAATGATCATGTAGTGAAATGAAACATAACAGATTACATATGAAACAAGGGAAAACTTATGCTAAATTATCATACCACAGGAATCTCAGAAGTCAGAGCTGTGTAATTTCATTAAATTCTCTGCCAAAAACTGTACATGGTAAGCTCTGTTCTCCACCAGCTCTCAGCACTCAGAACTCTCCCCTCTCTCTAACTAACTCTCTTTTTATTACAAAATGATTGTTTTTATAAACTATTCTAAAACAAAAACAACAGATCGACCCAACAATCAGGGCGCTGTTTGAACTGCAATTACAATAAATTAGAAAGGAGCGTTACATCTATCCTAAAATAATACAGCGTTCCTCTAAATCTGCTGATGATTTGGCTAATTACGAGGCAAAACTGGTGCTCAGATCCCATAGAATCAGGGCTGAGGATCAAAATAGGCAAAATTCGTTCCTAAATCGCTGCTTATGACAGATGTCTCTGTGTATGTTTCGGGTCTTTACTTTTCACCTTCGTTTTCTGTTTGAAATCTTTAACAGTTTCACATTTGTGCATATTGTGCCAGTTGTATTCGTTGAATGCTCTTATCTTCCCGCGCTGTCTAAAACGCTTCCATCTGCATTGCCACGATGATTCGATGATGATTTAGTGTCAGAAACAAATATCCGTTGCCTATCTTCATCTGTAGAGACAGAACCTGGAAATGATAGCAGCATATATCACAAACAAATGGCTCGTTCACAGGCTTAGAAGGGTTCTCCGCCAAAGCACGTGATACGCCCCTTCAAAATGTTTTCTGTTTGGAAGGTTTCCTTAAGAGAATCGGGACAGTGAGCAAAACCATGGCCTTTACGATGTCACTGTAATGCCATAAATGGTCCCTATCCAGATTTTATTTTTATGCCGCATAAGTTCCTTAGATGAAACGAACGCCTTAAATATTGCAACAACTGCCACGTTACTAATATCTTTAATTCATATGCAAACGGTTCATCTTCCCTTTGGCAAATTTTGAATTTCGAAAAAATATGTCATTGGCAATGGAATGATGGACTCTATTTTAAAAGGTTCACTCATTAATTTGATTTGAACTTCCAAATGAGGATGAAGTTTGTCAAGGCCGATTCCTTCAACATGACCGGTTATAATGGTTGTTTCTGGTTGGTCAAAGACAACAAAATCCAAATCGTTGATATCTGTAAAGCCAACCTGTATGTCAACCAAACTTGGAGATGCCCGTTCAATTCTTGATTGGCTTCCAGAGTCTTCCTTCACTACAACTTTTATAGAATAGCTTGTGTTGGGTAGAAGGCCCCTAAGTCGATATTTCCCTGAACTGTCTGTTGTTGTTTCTTCATAATAGCCTTTTGAGAGTGATCTTGCCTCCAAAGAAATGCCTTCCCTGGACTGCCCTGAAAGCGACGTTACAGTTCCCAGAACACTGTAAGCAACGCGATGAGCAACAAATGTCACTTCTTTAACTTCTCCAGATTCTAGTTCTATCGCCTGTGCTGATGGTAAAAATGAATATTCCTTTATGAGTGGACGAAGGTAGAAAATTCCAGGAAACAGATTGTCAAAATTGAATGCTTCGCCAGGAATAGTTATAGCATTGTTTCTATAACCATCCTCACCACTAAGTGATAAAAGAACAGATGGTAAAGACTTTTCAGCTCCTTCTCCCGCATGAATATGAACAACAATTTGGCTGAGCTTCTGGCAAGAGAATGAATATTCCTCAAGAGCTTTTAAATGATATCCCATTTGATGAAGGAAAGTCACACTGCTTATGAGCTTACAATATTATCCTCTTCCGATGATAATTAATATCTCCAAAACATTGCCAAGTTATAGGTACCATTTATTATTGAGGAAAAACCCACTGCGCAACCAACTCCTCCAATCAGTGCCATAAGTAGTATATGACTTTGCCAGTCTTCTTCTCTAGTCTACTTCTTTTTGAAGGAACATTCAAGGCATTCTTCATGACCTTTTTTTCGTGTCCTGCATAAATGACAATTCCAACAATCCAGCTGGTGTTCTTTAAGCTGCAACCTCTCAGCAAAACAGTTTCAATGGATATCGGATAAGTCTCTTTTTTTATTATAAGATTTCCTGTGAAAGAATACAATAAATCCTTGGGATGCTTTTCTAAGGCGATCCGAAGATGCGCATTGCTGCTTTGCCATCACATTAACAGTTTTAGAAACTAGCTCCTCATCAATTTCAACAAAACCAAAAAGAAACATATTCTTGGCAACCATCTTCTTCACCACAGCTATAGCAACTCCCACACCATTATGCTTTGCATCAACCACAAGAACATTAAGCTTTTCCAAGTCCTTCAGAGATAAATAGATTTTAAATGGTCTATCAAACAATTGTGTTTCATAAAGACAATATAGTGCATATAATCCTGCAAGTCTCCGCGAAAATAAATCTCCACCAACCATGTGACTTATGGCACGGTCATACAATGTCTGCATAAAAAAAACTGAATCTTTATCTGTAGGCCTAGCCTCATGGATGAAAGAAAACTTTCAGCCACGCCAGATAACAACGTTATCTTTAAAGAATGATTCAAATCTTGCTCTGATAGAGGGGCCGAGCCTTCAGATCAAGAACTGCTTCAAGAATTCCCTACATAATGTAAATCCATGTGCCAAAAAGTCTGCAGCAGAGGCTAAGCAACAAGGCCGCAGGCATATGCTTGTCAAGAGTTTAAAGTATGCCTTTCATTCCAGCGATTCCTTGACTAAGTAACCAGATCTGAATAACCAAATGTATGGAGAGCTGTATAACCAAATGACAACTGTAACAAGACAGCTTCTAGACCAGATCAAACAAATGAACATGATTGCTGATGATGTTATTTTTGTGCTTTTGCAGAGATAGGAACTTGAAGTCACTGCTGCCTTGTGAAGAGCTGGAGAATAAATTACATAATCCAAAACAACACATTAAATGATTTCTTCTTCAAAACAGGGTTTTGAAGAAGAATCAATCTCTGACATGAGACGGAGTCTAACATCGGCTCCACTTGGGATGGCAGCTGCCGCTTCGTGGAGGTGCCAAGAACCGCAGAACTTTGGGAGAGCAAACAGTGCCTCCACCCATTGGGCAATGGAGTCATCATCGACACAACTCTTGACTTATTTTCAAACTGAAACTGAACTCAAACAATTTTCAAGCAAACTAAAACAATATGCTGCCCTTATGGATGCTTATTTATTTACAAAATCTACTCTACTTTGCTGTACAAACACTAGATTAGGTAATAATAAAATGCCAAATTAACCATTCAAGTAAACCTGAGAATGATGTAGCTTGAGAATGCTGCCACGAAGTCACAGATGCAGTTGCTGGCAGCCCTTCATGCACGTACTGAGCTTGGTCACGTACAAGACAGTCTGATCTATCAATCAAACTGAAAAACATGTCCATATATGCCACAATAGGATCACGGAAGCCGAACTCTGTTGGCTGCCCCAACTCTGCAATACATACTTCCAGCTGCACACTGTCAATGTAAACATCTGTAGGCAAGTCTATGATTTCTTTTCTCGAATGAGGAAGGATTTCCAAGAACTTTTTAGGATCTTGGAAATCATATGACTGGATCTGCTCATCTAAACATTGAATCTCCTTTTCAACTCTTTCAACAACTACCTCACACAATTTAGTTTTGAATCCAGGGAACCGTGTAGATTTCATCCATTGAAGCAAGGCATTGAAAACATTTTCATCGAATTCATTATCTGCTAACAACTCTCTTATTTCTTCTACAGCTTCACACAGGGTAGGGTTTGCCACATACCCTTCCATTGCATGAATAGATCAGCAAGCGTTAGAATGTCTGGATCGAGTTGGAGTCGCCAGGTGAATGGTTCAGCCTGCGTATGTGTCTGACTGCTGTCCACCATCAGCATCAGATCTGCACCTTGATTGCATGTACTGGGACAAGACAAACAACAAGTCGAATGTTCTCCCCAGTATGGTCGCCAGTATGTTAGCGCTTGAAATTTGGCCTCAGACTGAGAAAGGTAAACCTCAAGGCTACATCAAACCATTTAGCCCCGTAGCTAGCCCTACGGGGCAGGAGAAGGCTCTCTCCGGTCAATCTCGGTAGATCTGCAATGGGATGAGATGACCAACAAGGTAACACTGATATTAGGCTAGTAAACTGATTTAAAAGGTTGATTTGGGGTTTTTTGGGTTTTTAATTAAATGACGGGGTTGTTCCGGGCTGCATGGGCAAAATCACAGCTTGAAACAGAGAAATATAATGAACAACACAGGTTATCGACTGAGGCAAGGTAGGCAAGAAATTTAGCATTAAATCTAGATTTTAAATGGGATGGCAAGACTGGTGAGGAGCTGACAAGGGCATAGGAGATGAATCCTTGTCAAACAGAGGAAAACATTAAACATGAACAAACTTATAGGCAGAGCATGGCAGGCATGAATTCTTACCTAAACACTTCATTTGTTCAGTTAGAAATGATCATGTAGTGAAATGAAACATAACAGATTACATATGAAACAAGGGAAAACTTATGCTAAATTATCATACCACAGGAATCTCAAAAGTCAGAGCTGTGTAATTTCATTAAATTCTCTGCCAAAAACTGTACATAGTAAGCTCTGTTCTCCACCAGCTCTCAGCACTCAGAACTCTCCCCTCTCTCTAACTAACTCTCTTTTTATTACAAAATGATTATTTTTATAAACTATTCTAAAACAAAAACAACAGATCGACCCAACAATCAGGGCGCTGTTTGAACTGCAATTACAATAAATTAGAAAGGAGCGTTACATCTATCCTAAAATAATACAGCGTTCCTCTAAATCTGTTGATGATTTGGCTAATTACGAGGAAAAACTGGTGCTCAGATCCCATAGAATCAGGGCTGAGGATCAAAATAGGCAAAATTCGTTCCTAAATCGCTGCTTATGACAGATGTCTCTGTGTATGTTTCGGGTCTTTACTTTTCACCTTCGTTTTCTGTTTGAAATCTTTAACAATTTCACATTTGTGCATATTGTGCCAGTTGTATTCGTTGAATGCTCTTATCTGCCTGCGCTGTCTAAAACGCTTCCATCTGCATTGCCATGATGATTCGATGATGATTTAGTGTCAGAAACAAATATGCGTTGCCTATATTCATCTGTAGAGACAGAACCTGGAAATGATAGCAGCATATATCACAAACAAATGGCTCGTTCACAGGCTTAGAAGGGTTCTCCGCTAAAGCACGTGATGCGCCCCTTCAAAATGTTTTCTGTTTGGAAGGTTTCCTTAAGAGAATCGGGACGGTGAGCAAAACTATGGCCTTTATGATGTCACTGTAATGCCATAAATGGTCCCTATCCAGATTTTATTTTTATGCCGCATAAGTTCCTTAGATGAAACGAACGCCTTAAATATTGCAACAACTGCCACGTTACTAATATCTTTAATTCATATGCAAACGGTTCATCTTCCCTTTGGCAAAATTTGAACTTCGAAAAAATATGTCATTGGCAATGGAATGATGGACTCTATTTTAAAAGGTTCACTCATTGATTTGATTTGAACTTCCAAATGAGGATGAAGTTTGTCAAGGCCGATTCCTTCAACATGACCGGTTATAATGGTTGTTTCTGGTTGGTTAAAGACAACAAAATCCAAATCGTTGACATCTGTAAAGCCAACCTGTATGTCAACCAAACTTGGAGATGCCCGTTCAATTCTTGATTGGCTTCCAGAGTCTTCCTTCACTACAACTTTTATAGAATAGCTTGTGTTGGGTAGAAGGCCCCTAAGTCGATAGTTCCCTGAACTGTCTGTTGTTGTTTCTTCATAATAGCCTTTTGAGAGTGATATTGCCTCCAAAGAAATGCCTTCCCTGGACTGCCCTGAAAGAAACGTTATAGTTCCCAGAACACTGTAAGCAACGCGATGAGAAACAAATGTCACTTCTTTAACTTCTCCAGATTCTAGTTCTATTGCCTGTGCTGAGGGTAAAAATGAATATTCCTTTATGAGTGGACGAAGGTAGAAAATTCCAGGAAACAGATTGTCATAATTGAATGCTTCGCCAGGAATAGTTATAGCATTGTTTCTATAACCATCCTCACCACTAAGTGATAAAAGAACAGATGGTAAAGACTTTTCAGCTCCTTCTCCCGCATAAATATGAACAACAATTTGGCTGAGCTTATGGCAAGAGAATGAATATTCCTCAAGAGCTTTTAAATGATATCCCATCTGATGAAGGAAGGTCACACTGCTTATGAGCTTACAATATTATCCCCTTCCGATGATAATTAATATCTCCAAAACATTGCCAAGTTATAGGTACCATAAATTATTATTGAGGAAAAACCCACTGCGCAACCAACTCCTCCAATCAGTGCCATAAGTAGTATATGACTTTGCCAGTCTTCTTCTCTAGTCTACTTCTTTTTGAAGGAACATTCAAGGCATTCTTCATGACCTTTGTTTCGTGTCCTGCAAAAATGACAATTCCAACAATCCAGCTGGTGTTCTTTAAGCTGCAACCTCTCAGCAAAACATTTTCAACGGATATCGGATAAGTCTCTTTTTCTATTATAAGATTTCCTGTGAAAGAATACAATAAATCATTGGGATGCTTTTCTGAGGCGATCCGAAGATGCGCATGTTGCTGCTTTGCCATCACATTAACAGTTTTAGAAACTAGCTCCTCATCAATTTCAACAAAACCAAAAAGAAACATATTCTTGGCAACCATCTTCTTCACCACAGCTATAGCAACTCCCACACCATTATGCTTTGCATCAACCACAAGAACATTAATCTTTTCCAAGTCCTTCAGAGATAAATAGATTTTAAATGGTCTATCAAACAATTGTGTTTCATAAAGACAATATAGTGCATATAATCCTGCAAGTCTCCACGAAAATAAATCTCCACCAACCATGTGACTTATGGCACGATCATACAATGTCTGCATGAAAAAAACTAAATCTTTATCTGTAGGCCTAGCCTCATGGATGAAAGAAAACTTTCAGCCACGCCAGATAACAACATATCTTTAAAGAATGATTTCAAATCTTGCTCTGATAGAGGGGCCGAGCCTTCAGATCAAGAACTACTTCAAGAATTCCCTACATAATGTAAATCCATGTGCCAAAAAGTCTACAGCAGAGGCTAAGCAACAAGGCTGCAGGCATATGCTTGTCAAGAGTTTAAAGTATGCCTTTCATTCCAGCGATTCCTTGACTAAGTAACCAGATCTGAATAACCAAATGACAACTGTAACAAGACAGCTTCTAGACCAGATCAAACAAATGAACATGATTGCTGATGATGTTCTTTTTGTGCTTTTGCAGAGATAGGAACTTGAAGTCGTTGCTGCCTGTTGAAGAGCTGGAGAATAAATTACATGATCCAAAACAACACAAATGATTTCTTCTTCAAAACAGGGTTTTGAAGAAGAATCAATCTCTGACATGAGACGGAGTCTAACAGAACATACTCCAACTTGACCTTTTGTTCAAGTACTTGTTCCCGGAGAAAATGATACTTGATTGGTATGTGCTTGGTCTTTGAATGCATGACTGGGTTCTTTGAAATGTTGATTGCACTTGTGTTATCACATAAGATGGAGATAGGTGGTGTACAAGTGATTTGAAAGTCCTGCAAGGTCTGCATCATCCAAAGGAGTTGAGTGCAGCAGCAACATATTCTGCTTCAGCTGTAGACAAGGCAATCGAACTCTGTTTCTTGCTGAACCAAGATACTAATCTGGAACCCATAAATAACGCACCACCACTTGTGCTCTTCCTATCATCCACGCTTCCTGCCCAATCTGCATCTGTATAAGCATGAAGTGTGAGATTTGTATCTCTTGGATACCATAAGCCATAATTTTGAGTCCCTTGAAGATATTTAAAGATTTTCTTCACTGCCTGAAGATGAGTTTCCTTCGGATTTGCTTGAAATCTTCCAACTATTCCCACTGCATGCATGATGTCTGGTCGGGTACCTGTCAAATAAAGTAGACTTCCAATCATAGATCTGTAGGTTGGTTGATGCACTGCTGTTGATTCATCATTTGCACTGAGGCTACATCCTGTGACCATGGGTGTACATACTGGTTTTGCATCTTCCATGCCATATTTCTTCAAAATCTGCTTGAGATACTTGGTTTGAGATAAAAAAATCCCTCCTTCTTTTTGTTGGATTTGAAAACCAAGAAAATATGTCAGTTCTCCCAGCAAGGACATTTCGAATTCTTTCTACATCACCAAGGCAAAGCTTTGACTCATAGCTTCTTCATTGCTGCCAAAGATAATGTCATCTACATACACAACAAGTATTAGCAATTTGTCATTTTCAACTTTTATATAAAGATTGTTGTCTGCTGATCCTTTTGAAAAACCTTGTTGATGAAGATAATTTGTCCAAACAATAGTACCAAGCCCTTGGAGCTTGTTTGAGACCATAGAGAGCCTTTTTCAATCTGCATACAATATTTGGGTCGTTTCCAAGAATGAAATGATCTGGCTGCTCAATGTATACTTCTTCTTCCAAGTCTCCATTCAGAAAGGCTGATTTCACGTCCATTTGAAATACTTTGAAGTTTTGAAAGCTTGAGAGAGCAAGGAACATTCGGATGGCCTCAAGTCTTGCAACAGGAGCAAAGGTTTCTTCAAAATCTATTCCTTCTTGCTGCGCATACCCTTTACAAACAAGTCTGGCCTTGTTTCTAATTACTTCTCCATTTTCATTCAATTTATTTTTGAAGACCCATTTTGTCCCTATAACATTCTTATCCTTTGGTCTAGGAACCAGCTCCCAAGTGTTGTTCTTTTCGATCTGCTCAAGTTCTTCATCCATTGCTTTGACCCAACATTCATCTTTGCATGCCTCTTTCACATTTTGTGGTTTAGTGGAAGAAAGTAATGCCAAATAGCTTGAAGCTTCTGCAACTGTTCTTCTTGTTTGTACACCTACTTCTTTCTGCCCCAAAATCTGAGATTCTGGATGATTCTTCTGAACATATCTGGATGGAGTCTTCTCTTCTATCCTTATCTGCTCCTCTGGTTCTTCTTGAGGTTCTTCTTCTTCATCATTCTGTCTTTGAGGGTAGTCTTCATCTTCTTCGATATCTTCATGATTTACTTGCCTAGGAATGTATCCCTTCTCATCAACCACTACATCAATGCTGTCAACAATTCTTCCAAGTCTTTTATTGTAGCACTTGTATGCTTTGCTGTGTGGAGAATAACCAAGAAGAATGCCTTCATCTGCTCTAGGTTCAAGTTTGCCAAGTTGCTCATCAGTATTCTTAATATAGCATTTGCTCCCAAAGATTTTGAAGTGCTTTACCGAAGGAGTCTCACCATACCAGAGCTCATGAGGAGTTTGAGTGTTGTTCACCCGGACATTTGTTTTGTTGAGAATAACAACTGCAGCATATGCAGCTTCACCCCAGAAAGTTGCGGGAGTTCCAGACTCATCAAGCATAGCACGAGCCATTTGTTGGACTGTTCTGTTCATTCTTTCCACTACTCCATTTTGCTGAGGAGTTCTAGCTGTAGAGAACTCTCTTCTTATCCCATGTTCTTCACAGAAATCGAAAAATTCATTTGAGGTAAACTCCCCACCTCTATCGGATCTGAGGCACTTAATTTTGTATCCTGATTCATTTTCAACCAAGGCTTTAAAGGATTTGAATTTTTCGAATGCTTCATCTTTGTGCTTCATAAGTCATAACCAGACAAACTTGGAGAAATCGTCAATGAATAATATCAAGTATTCTTCTCCTCGAGGTGTCCTTTTCCTGAATGGTCCACATACATCTGTATGTACAAGCTCAAGAGGCATGCTAGCTGATCCTTCCTTCTCTGGAAAGTTATTTCTGGTTTGCTTTCCAAACTGACATGATTTGCATATGGTGTTGTCTGGAATTTTGATATCTGGAAGACCGCGAACTACCTGATATTTGCATGCTTTCCTTATTTGTGAAAAGCTTAGATGCCCCAACCTCCGGTGCCATAACCAGTGTTCATCATCCTTGCTTAGATAGCATTGTTGTTGTCCTTCTTCAAATATGTACAGATTATTTGGAGTTCTTTTACCTTTGATCACCGTTTTACCTGTATCAAGATCACGAACAAGACATCCATTTTTTCTAAATATCACCTCGGTTCCTTGATCACACATCTGGCTGACACTTAGAAGATTATGTTTCAATCCATCAACATACAAAACATTTCCAGCTTTGACCTTTTCTTTTAACTGAGCAGTGCGTTTTCCTTTTATAGCTGCAGGAGTATCATTTCCAAAAGAAACTTTCTTTCCCTTTTCTAGAGCAGAATTTGATTCAAGTTTTTCTTTATCACCTGTCATATGCTTTGAACATCCACTGTCAATGTACCATAGATTTTTTTGTCCCTCTGCATAAAATGCTATCCCACATCTTTCTGTTTGTGGTTCCTTTATTCTCCATGTTTTGGTGCTTGAGGCTTGTTCCTTTGTCTGCTGAAACCTGCTCCTGCATTCAGAATCTTCATGACCAAAGTTATTGCAAATAGAACATTCAACTTCATTTTCAAGAACCGAAAAGTTGTTATAGGTCCTTTTTGTAATCCCGGTCATACTTCTTTGTTTTTGAGCTTCTCTAGTCATGATCATTTTATATGCAACACATTGAGCTGCTTTGTGACCAAAGTTATGGCAAGAAAAGCATTGTCCATTGAAGAAACTTCTGCGATTATCAAATCTTCTGGCCAAATGATTGTAATTTCTATTATCATTCATTCTTGAAGCAAATTGAGAGGATTTTACCTGTGGCTGGTTGTAGCTTTTGTTCATCCTTAAGACGGATTGCCCCTGATTTGCCTGATAGTATTTGTTTCTAATTGGTCCCTGCTTTACCTGGTGATCTCCATTGTGCTTTTGCTCATTCCTTCTTGCTGCATCAAGATAACTCTTTGAGGTGGATGCTTGAGAAGTTTCTCCATTATAGCCCAGACCTGTCTTGTTTAGAGGAGAACGCTGTACATTGATGATCTCATCCAGAGTTTCAGATCCTTTGACAAACTTAAGATTAATAGCCTTTGTTTTCTCAATCTCTTTTTTAAGACCAACAATTTCACCTTCTAACTTTTCAAGATATTTTTCTTTTTCATCAATTTGAAGTTGTAGAGTATCAATGATCTTATTCTTTTCTTCTATACATGTCTTGAGTCTAGAAATTTCTTCATAAAAGCTATCCACATCTATAGCATCCATGTAATCATCATCTTCAAATGCCATTAAAAGTTTATAGTCATTACCTCATTCATCTTCATCACTATTTGATAGACCATCACTATCTTCAAGAGTGTAGTAGCTTTTCTTATTTGCAATCTGTTTCTTGTTCCATCTGTTAGTGTCGGTCTTGAAAGCCCTCCATCAGTGATCAAAGCTCTTTGCATTTGCATTAGTAGGTGTCTCATTAGTGTCAAATTTTGCATCCCGTTAGGCATGCCATAACCCTGATGGAGGAGCTGGTCTATTTAAACCTCTCTTGGCTTTGCTGGATCAAGTCATATCAGTCATTAAGTTTTTCAAGCTTGTCTTGTTTTGTCTTAAGGTCAAAGGTCCTAGGTCTAGGGTTTTGGTCATTTATTATTGCAAGGCCATGTCTTTGAAAGTCCTTGAGTGCTCAGAAAGCCAGAGGGAGGATTGTAAACATGTTTCTTTGATATTTTCATCATGTACAGTTCATTTTTAACCTTGGATTTAAAAAACTATGTTTTTAAAGCCAAGGTCATGTTAAATTTGTGTAAAAAGAAAGAAATTCCAAAAAGTCTTCAAAAGGACAGCAGTAACCCTGGTCCCCTTGCCAAAGTCCCTCAGATGATCTACCTGCAAAAAGAATCAAGTCAAAGCACTCAATGAGTCAAAATCAAGATAAAGGAAACCAAAAATCAGTGTTATAAAGTTTCAAAAGAAAAAACATTAGAAAGTGGGTTTGTAAATGAAATTTTTTCAAATGAGACTTATAAAAGACCAAATTCCCTCCTTTCACTCTCATTGTGCATTTTAGAGCTTGCAAGAGAGAAAGAGAGAGTGATTGAGAGAAAGGAGTGAAATTGCAGTGATTTCGGGCAGCAGAGTGGTGCGCGACCCGTCAAAGGAGGTTCGCGACCTGTTGGGCGGTGCGCGACCCGTCCAGGGCTCCTCCGCAGTTCAGAAATACTATGGGCGCGACCCGTTGGGAGGTGCGCGACCCGTTGGGAGGCCTGCGCGACCCGTTGAACCGTTTGCCCGCAAACTACAACAAAATTCCTCAATCTCTCTTCAAATCTTCTAAATTGATCGAGGTAGGCTCTTTACTCATGGTTATTGAGGATGGTGATGAATATAAGACTTTATGCTATGATTTTAAGCTCAAATCATGCAAATGAAAAGACTTATATGGCTGCAATTTTCATGTGCAAACTGTGCTAGGGTTTATGGTGTTTCAAGCTGTTTTTCCTTTGGTTGTTTCCCTCCCTTCCCTCTTGCTCACATTCATATGTACATCTTATTTTCCCCATATCATTTTATAAATGAAATGCAAATTTTTTCCCCATCCCTAACCATTAAAAAATGAAAACCCTACCCTTTTTCCTAAAGCATCAAAAAAAAAATATGGAAACCCTAATTCCCCTCTACCATATGCATGTGCAAAATAACAAAAACTGTTGGTAAAATGTCAGCATGTTTTGTGCATGGTTTCCCTTTTTCCCTTATTGAAATTGTATACATATTCCCATATTTACTTTCATGCATGTTTTTCCCATATGCAATAATCTTTGCAAATGATTTCCCTATTACAAATATGTGTTCCTATATGTATATGATTTGCAAAATTTCCCTTGAAATCCCTGTAATATTTATATATTCCCATTCCTTGTTAAAAAATCCCTCCCCTAACATTTCCCTAATGTTTTGTTCCCCTTGAAACAGCATAGATTTGAGCACTTTTTGCAGGCAGAGACAACAGTTTTATTTGTCCACTTTGCTCCTAAACCATGTCAGAAACCGAAACTTATGAGCAAAGTGATTACCATTCATCATCTACAGAGGTTGAGGAATAGAGGAGGCCTCGTAAGGGTGGTAAGGGTGGACATCATAAGCGAGAGGAGCCCACCTCTCTGGCAGAATTACAGGCCTGCCCCATGGTAGTGAGTTGTTTTCAGTATATGTCTTGTTATGATTTCTGTGAGAGAATTTCTCAGATTCAACATCATAGAGAGTTGGCCCGCTTGTTTGTCTTGCACCTCCGTGATGGACATGTCACTCTAGCAGGGGTGAACTTCACATTAACTCCTGAGGTGATCTCACAGGCTACAGGGATACCAAATGTGGGTGAGGTGTGGCCTAAGCGCAGATTGCTAGATTTTGTTCATTTTGAGCCCTATGTCCGGCCACCATTTGTGAGACTTTTGACAGGTGTTTTTCCATTCAGATTTCTCCGGAGTGAGTATGCTCCCATCATGAGGCTTATTATGCATTATTTTACCTGTGAGGGCAGATTTTCACAGGTGTACTCATATCACATTCGCCTTTTGATGCATTTCACCCGAGTGAGGATGATGAACATACCGGTCTTCTTGTTTCATAACATTCAGAGGATGGTGCCCATGTTGCAGAAGAAGACCCCGACCCAGCAGTACAGGAGCCTATGCCATTATGGTTTGATTCAGCTCATAGTCTCACATCAGTTGACTCAGCAGGGCATCTCATGGGAGGAGTTCATCTCCCGTGAGTTTTTCACAGTGCCACATCAGCCACATCAGGAGGTCATTCATGAGGAGGGAGGACCATCTCAGCAGCCTGATGCTCCCGTCACCCGACATGTTAGCTCCACTCCTTTGGTCACTTATCAGAAAGGCCCAAGGGCCTTATTTGCAGCAGCTAGGCGAGTACTATCTCCACAGCAGGTGGAAGGGGTCTCGCCTTCATCTTCAGCTCAGCGAGTGTTATCTCCACATTAGGTGGAAGGGGCCTCGCTTTCTTCACCAGCACAGGTACTACAGAGGGGCAAAGAGCCCATGATTCAGGAGGATCCGGTGATTGATCTTGAGGTCAGTTCTCCTAGCCAAGAGGCGAAGGAGATCATTCAGCATCTCAGGGCTGAAAATGATGTTTTACAGAGGAGACTTGAGGGTGCTCAATGGACTATTACTTACCTGGAGCAGCGGAACAAACAATTGGAGGATGAGAAAGCGCTTGATGAGCTATGGAGGATTCGTAGCGACCGTGTCTTGAACCGTAGAAGACCCGGTGATCCATTGCCTGCTGAACGAGAGTCAATGCTCATTCAGGAGAATGCTCACTTGGAGAGGCTGTTGGCTAAGGCCAACCAAGAGAAAAGGCTGCTGAGAAACATGAAGAATCACTATTGGGCAAGAATGCATGTATGCAAGGCTAAAATGAAAATGTTCCAAAGGAGGTTGTCCGAGGCTCTTAGGCGGAAGAAAATGACCAATCCACTCCGTATCTTGGCGAAGGCATCCCTCAAAGATCATGGCACTCACTAGCATCAACTACAACACAAATCCCAAATTTTTTTGAGAATTTTGGGTAATTTTGGAATTTTTTGGAAATTTACAGGTTTAGGCTTCTCAACGGGTCTCACCCCCGGTGAGACCCTTTGTCATCGTAGCTCCGTTTTGCAAAAACTCAGCATTTTTGGATTTTTCATGCAAAATTACATATGCCCATGGATGGATTTGAGTTTTTATGGAGTTTTGGGCCTCCAAAAGGTCAAAATACATGAAAAATTTGACTTTCTGCCCCTTTTCTGAGTTGCAGAAGCAGTCTTGTGAGAATTGAGTTTTGACTAGGCAAATGACCTCGAAATTCCAAAATTCTGGTTGGGTTGGAAAGTTGACTCGCAGACCTTTCCAACGAGCTATCCTGCACCCAATTCGGATACCGGGAAGGCCTCCAAACATAACTCCAAAGTGCACGACCCGTTGAGAAAAGGGGCACGACCCGTTGAGGAAATGTTGCCAGATTTGACCAGTTCAGCCCAGAAATTGCAGTTTTGACCTTTTTCGACTTCCTGAGGTTAAAGATGATCTTTATGGATGTAATTGTGACACTTTTTGGATACTTTTACTCTTGTTTAACATTTCTAGAAGATTTATGCATGTAAAGGGTAAAAATTGAATGTATGAACTGGTTTCCAAGTTTATAGAGGCAAGTTGTTTTGACTGCCTATTTTGTAGTGCTTATTTTAGAAGTGGTTCAAAAAGCTCCTAGGATAGTGAGCTCGACCCATGGAGGCAGGGAAAGAGGTTAGATCATCTATATTATGTACTCTCTTGCTCATTTTCATGGTTGGACTCTTGAGGGAGAAGTTATCACTGTATTATTTCACTTGTATCTCTGCAATTTTGGCTAAGGAAGACCAGGGTTTTGCAGTCATCTTTGGGATTCTTGTGGACTCATGTGTTGATGGTGTGTTTCTTCATGTTCTTGTAAGCTTTGTTATGTGATTCATTTCCTTTCTTTACTGCTGCACATTAAACAAATGAAGTGTTAAAGTATGAATTCATGCTAGCCATGCTCTGCTTTTAAATTTGTTTAATTTCAATGTTTTCTTCTGTCTAAAGAGAATTCAAAGTGATTGTTTGCTCTCTTTAGCTCCTCATATTTCATTCCTGACCATTCATTTCAGTTAAAGACATCAATACAGGCTCCTACCTCGCCCCAAAGACCCCCCTGGAGAAATTGTGTCAAATCCCCGCACCCTAAATTGCAGCTCCTCAATTTGCCACCAAAAAATCCAAAAACCCCAAAATCAATCTTTCTGATCAGTTTACTAGCCTAATATCAGTGTTATCTTGTTGGTCATCTCATCCCATTGAAGATCTGCCGAGATTGACCGGAGAGAGCCTTCTCCTGCCCCGTAGGGCTAGCTACGAGGCTGAATGGTTTGATGTAGCTTTGAGATTTGCCTTTTCAGCCTGAGGTGAAATTTAAAGTGCTAACATACTGGCGACCATACTGGGGAGAACATCTAATCCTTTGCTCATTGACGTGTTATTTCATAAGTCTTAGATGGAGCCTGAAGTTACGCCAGGTAGCCTTCGAAAACGCTCTTGTTTTACATCAGCGCAAGTAGATAAACGTTGCTTCAGTCAATCTCCGTGAGCTTGTGAACATAGCGCTTCATTGACATCTTATCCCCGTGTATTTGTTAACTCTGAGCCGTGGATGATAGGTTGAGAGTTTTCACAGGCTGAATGCTTTTTCTTTCCTAATCATTTTGAGAAAACAAGCTGGCTACAGATCCTAGACCCATTTTCAGATCTCATTCATGCCCAGCTATTTTTGATTATCTTGAAGATTTAGATTTTGACGAAAGCTTTGAGTTGTCTCTGTTTAAAGCTAAGTTTGAAACTGCGCTCGATTCTCTAGTTCTTGACCCTGATTTTGCAGCTGTTATTGAGTTTGAGAGACATAATAAATTGGTTGAAAATTTCATCTTAAGACATCTTCAGTCAAGTGTTCAAGCTACTACCCTTGCTGATTTTGTTGAGAGTATCTCTGATCACATTGGATCTACTATCACGGCTCACGAAGAATCTTACCCTCCTTATGTTTCAGTTTCACCTATAATCACCTATCCTGAATTAGCAGTCGGTTCTCCTCCTTCGTCTCCTACACCTCCGACTCCCCCAACTCCACAAACTACACCTCCTCTTATAATAATCCCTGCTATCACAGCTCCTCCGCTTCATACTCATCCTACTCCCCCACCTGGAGCAATGGCTGCCCGGTTTGCCCCATTGGTTTTACCTGCAAATCTTCATGATATGCCAGCTGATTACCAAAGTAAAATCCCCATGTTTGATGGCACTCCACAAAGTATTACAGCTCAGAAACATATCGACAAGATGGCCACATTTTTTGATTTATATGAGTTAGATGAAGAAGATGTTACCATGCGGTTATTCGTGCAAACATTTGCAGGAGAAGTTAGAAAATGGTTCAGAGGGTTGACAGCCAACAACATCACTACTTTGGAAGCACTCCAGAATCAGTTTTTAGATCGGTGGGAAATCAGAAAGGATCCGCTTCAAATTAATGCCGAATACAACAACCTCAAGCGCAATCCGGGTGAGTCTGTTCAAGATTACATAATCAGATTCAATACAGTTTATAATGCTATTCCCGATGATTTGAGGCCATCTAGAAAATCAGCACTTCTTAAGTTCCCGGATGGTTTTGATCCGGAGATGGCTTATTCATTGAGAGACAGAGATCCACCTACATTGGAGGAAATGCAGAAAATTGCTGTCAGCATTGAGGCAAATTTGAATGATAAAAGAGCAAGGATGAAGGCAGAAAAGCGAGTCACAATTAAGGAGGAAGCATCCACTTCAAATCAGTTACATCGTGATGTTGAACAGATAAAGAGGGCACTTGAAAAGATTACTCTTGACAAGCCAGAGCCTCAGATTCGTAATCCTAATTTCAGAGGTCAGCAGCAGCAACAATATAGGATTAAGCAGCGTGAAACAAAGGCACAAGACACAGCAGTTCAGCAGCAAATGAAACCTCCTTTTCAGCAGAATTTTGTTAGCCAAGAGTCTGAAGATGAAGGTGATAATGTTGGCGAGGAAAATCACTTCTTCACTCCTGATGATATGCCTACATATATTACGGAAGAAGATGAATTGGTGAGTAATTCTGTCTTTCCCCAAGACGAACATTATATTTTGTCAAATGATACAATACTTGAAGAAGAATCCGAAGAGTATCAAAGAGGCTACTTAAATGCATTATCAGCTCAGCAAGGACAACAAAGGCAATTGAGAAGCTGAACTATTCCTATAAATCCCGTGCAGAAAAGGAAAGACATTGCAGCAAAGAATGATTCGGTTTCCTCAAAAGGTAAAGATATAGTCGGTCCATCAACAACTCAAACATCACCAGCAGCAAAGATTGACCAGCCATCAGATGCACCGAAGGATAAGGTTGAAAAAAGAGATAATCCGGCAAAAGAAGGTGAGAAGTTTCCAGTTTTCAGTTTGGAGAATGAGATTGCAAAGTTGAAGATATCTATTCCTTTAATGGAGGTCATGAAAAACACCACTTATCGAGGTCAAATTTCTAAGTTGCTGAATGTTGATCCAATGCTAGACATGGTGAATGTACAAGATGATCAGCCGGAGTTAATCTTTGGGCCAGCTTTGAATGGTGAGTCTCTCGAAAGTGATATTCCTCCATTTTATATCAGTTTGCGTTTGCATGAGTTTGTGTTGCACAATGCCATGTTTGACTCGGGAGCTTCACATAATTTGATGCCAAAAACAATCATGGAGAAGCTGGGACTTGACATCACAAGAAAGTATCATGATCTGTATTCATTTGATTCCAGCCGGGTAAGATGTATTGGCTTGATCAAAGACTTAGTGGTGAGGCTAGATCAAATTCCAGCGAAGAATGTTTTGATGGATGTGGTGGTGGCGGATATTTCCCCACGATTTGGCATGTTGTTGTCGAGGTCATGGGGAGCCAAACTCAAAGGTACAATTCAGCTTGATTTTTCATATGCTACAATTCCAATTTTCTGTCAAATGAGGAAGTTATATTGGGAACAAAAGATGAAATACATGATCACTAGTAAAGAAAAGCCCGTAAATCATCCTGTAAATTATGTACAAACAGATTTAGAATCTTTTGTTTTGTTTGCGGAAAATTTCAATGAGGTAGATAGTCAGTTAGTTCAAGTAGAAGATATACCAGATATTTCAGAAAATTTCAGGGATGTTTTGAGAAAGGAAAGTGAAGAAAGGTCTGCTGTCATAAGGCCAATTGCAGAAATAAATGGGCAGCGAGCAGAACATGAATCAAAATCAGATTTTCAGCACCTAGAAGATGATGAAGATGGTCTTTGGACCATGGATTTTGATGGTGCAGTGGGCACCGATGGTGCTGGTATAGGTGTGTGGATCCGAAGCCCATTCTCAGCCCAAGATCAAGTTCCAAGCAAGGTACGGGTATGTTCTTATAAATTGCCATTTGATTGCTCAAATAATGAGGCGGAATATGAAGCTCTTATTGCTGGTATGAAAATCCTTCGGAATTTGAAGGCAAAGAAGATAGCGGTATATGGCGACTCCGAATTAGTTATCAAGCAAGTGAAAGGTGAGTTTCAGGCCAAACATCCTCGTATGAGAGCATATCAGAATGCTGTTTTAGATATCTTGAAAAGATTTTTTGAACATACTTTGACATGTGTGCCCCAGATTCAAAATGGTGTTGCAGATGCATTGGCTAAGGCAGAAAGTAACCTGAAAATACCCATGAATTCCAGCAATAAGTTTGAGATATATGTGAAGCATCGTCCTACAGTTCCAGATAACCAAAGGTGTTGGAAAGTGTTCCAAGATGACGAAGAAATCAAAGATTTTCTGCAAGTTGAGGGCAAATTCGAAGATATCTCAATAGATACGGAAGCTGAAGGAGTGAATTAGATGGATGTGTTGCAGCTCAAGGACAATTACATTCCTAAAGGATTGATTCCTTTGGAGGAATTGTTCGATCAAGATGATGTGGCCCGCAAGCCAACTTTGAGGCCTACAGATGAAGGAGTTGAAGATGTAAATCTTGGGACAGCTGCGAATCCAAAGATGGTGAAGCTTTCAAAAGCATTGCCGCCTAAGGTAAAGCAAGAGTATATCAGATTATTGTCTTTGTATTCTAATGTTTTTGCATGGGATTATTCAGATTTGAAAACTTATGACACAAGCATTATTCAGCATACCATCCCCATAAAGCCAAATCAAAAGCCTTTCCGGCAAAAGTTGAGAAGAATTAATCCTAAATTGCTGCCATTGATTGAGAAGGAAGTCAATAGGTTGTATAAGTCTGGAATCATAGTGCCAATCCGGTTTTCCGATTGGATCTCAAACTTGGAGCCCGTGAGGAAGAAAACCGGTGAGATTCGCTTGTGTATAGACTTTAGAAATCTAAACAAGGTGTCATTAAAGGATAATTATCCGCTGCCCAAGATGGACCACATATTGCAGCGGGTTGTGGGGGCATCTAGGATGTCATTGCTTGATGGTTACTCCGGATATAATCAGATTTTGGTGCACGAAGATGACCGAGACAAGACAACATTTACTACTCCATGGGGTACATTTCATTATGCCAAGATGCCATTTGGATTAAAGAATGCGGGTGCCACATTTCAGCGTGCAATGGACATGGCCTTTGCAAATGAGAAGGATGTCTTTTTAGTTGTTTATCTTGATGATTTGACCGTGTTTTCTAGATCAGATGAAGAGCATTTGTTTCACTTGACTAAGGTGTTTGAAAAGTGCAGAAAATATGGTATCTCATTGAATCCGAAAAAGAGTCTTTTTGCTATGAGCGAGGGTAAGCTGCTGGGCCATATCATTTCTAAAGATGGCATTCGTATAGACCCTGCACGAGTGGAAGCAATTCAGCAATTGGAGCAGCCCCGTAGCAAGAAAGAAATTCAGTCTTTCAATGGTAAATTGAATTTTCTGTGTCGTTTTATTCCTAATCTTGCTAAACATCTTAGAGAGATAACAAATATGCTAAAGAAAGACAGCGAGCTCAAATGGACCGAAGAGGCGGTGAAATATTTTAATTTGATAAAGGTAATCTTATCTTCAGCCCCAACTTTGATTAGCCCGGATTATACACAGGATTTCATTTTGTTTTCATTTGCCTCTGAGCATACATTGGCAGCCGTGTTAATGCAAAAGAGAGATGGAGTTGAGAGGCCCATAGCTTTTTTCAGCCGCATCATAAGGGACGGAGCGCTGAATTATAATATCATTGAGAAGCAAGCATTGGCCCTGATCAAAGCATTGAAAGATTTCCGAGTTTACATATTGAATTCTCATGTTTTAGCATATGTTCCTAATGCAGCTGTGAAGGATGTTTTAGTGCAAACAGAACCGGAATGAAGAAGGGGTAAGTGGATCGCTGCACTCTTAGAATATGATGTAGAAATTAAGCCTACCAAGTTGATTAAAGGTCAAGGTCTAGCTAAGTTGATGGCTGAAGCAAACCTTCATGTCCTTGATATAAATCTAATTGCTGCCTTGTCCAATGAGGATGAAGAAAATTCAGTTCTACAGGTGTCCGATATTTTTGTGTCGTCTCCTTGGTATGCTGATATAGTTTATGTGCTTCAAAACTTATCTTCACCTCCTGGAATGCCTAGAAACAAAGCTAGAACATTGAAGCTAAAGGCTGCCAAATTTTGTATTATCAAATCTGCACTTTATTGGAAAGATCCCGGTGGCATCTTGCTGAACTGTTTGGTCGAAGAGGAAGCAAAAACAACAGTAAATGATTTCCATAAAGGTGACTGTGGGGGTCACTTATTTTGGAAGACTACGGCTAATAAGATCTTGAGAGCTGGTTTCTATTGGCCTTCTTTATTTTCTGATGTATATAAAGCGGTAAAGAGCTGTCATGAATGTCAAATTTTTCAAGGAAAACAGAAATTACAGCCATTGCCTCTCAAGCCGGTGGAAATCAGTGCACCATTTCAGCAGTGGGGCTTGGATTTTATTGGCGAAATCCACCCAGCATCTTCCGGGCAGCATCGATGGATCTTGACCTTCACAGATTACTTCACAAAGTGGATTGAAGCCATTCCCACCCGGAAGGCCACAAATTTGGTAATTATTTCTTTTCTTGAAAATAATATCTTGTCACGTTTTGGCTGTCCACAAAAGTTGATTACAGACAATGCAGCTGCATTCAAATCGAAGAAGTTGGTTGATTTTTGTTATAAATATAACATCATCTTGGGGCATTCAACCGCTTATCATCCGCAAGGTAATGGGCTGGCTGAATCTTCAAACAAATCTCTAGTGAACATCATAAAGAAATTGCTGGAAATAAACAAGAAGAGCTGGCACAAGAAGTTAATAAATGCATTATGGGCTGATCGGGTAAGTCAAAAGAAGTCAATTGGTATGTCACCTTTTGAAATTGTTTATGGAGTAGATGCAGTGTTTCCTACTTCACTAAGTGTTCCAGTAGCCAAGTTGTTTCAAGAAGCTAGTGGTGAGGTGGATCCTATGCAACGACGGATCAGTCAAATGATTCATTTACAGCAGACACGAGAAGAGGTTCACCAGAATTCCCTTAAGTTGTAGGAGCGCATAAAGAAAATCTATGACAAAAAGGCCAAAGCAGATGAGTTTCAGATTGATGATGTTGTGTTACGGTGGGATGCCCGCAATGAAGACAAAGGGAAGCATGGAAAATTCGACAGCTTATGGAAGGGTCCTTACAAAATTGCAGCATACCGTGGTCCAAATGCTTTCCTTCTCAAAGAAATGAACGGTGATGAATGTCTTGGTGGGTCGGTGAATGGCCGGCTGCTCAAAAGGTATCATGCTTGAGCATTTTCTGCTCTCATCACTCTCATTGTAAATACCATTTCATTTTCTTTCTGTAGCAAGTGTGAAGCTAATTTTCCATCTTCAGTTTGGGGCCCGCGGTGAAGGCTATAATTCTGAAAATGGTGATTGGTTGGTGTGAGTTTTACAAGTTGTTTCAGTCAGTTCATTTTCTGTATAGAGTAAGTGAGTTGGTGTCCAAGATAGTCTTGAATTTCAGTCAATTGTCTAAGTCAAATAAAGTTGTGTTCAAGTTGGTCACATGTGAATAAGTTGACTCCATTGCCCAATGAAAAGGCACTGGTCTGCTCTCCCAGAGGTCTGAGGTTCTTGGTACCTCCAAGGAGCTACCATCCCCATTGGAGCCAATGTTAGTGTCGGTCTTGAAAGCCCTCCATCAGTGATCAAAGCTCTTTGCATTTGCATTAGTAGGTGTCTCATTAGTGTCAAATTTTGCATCCCGTTAGGCATGCCATAACCCTGATGGAGGAGCTGGTCTATTTATACCTCTCTTGGCTTTGCTGGATCAAGTCATATCAGTCATTAAGTTTTTCAAGCTTGTCTTGTTTTGTCTTAAGGTCAAAGGTCCTAGGTCTAGGGTTTTGGTCATTTATTCTTGCAAGGTCATGTATTTGAAAGTCCTTGAGTGCTCAGCAAGCCAGAGGGAGGATTGTAAACATGTTTCTTTGATATTTTCATCATGTACAGTTCATTTTTAACCTTGGATTTAAAAATTTTGTTTTTAAAGCCAAGGTCATGTTAAATTTGTGTAAAAAGAAAGAAATTCCAAAAAGTCTTCAAAAGGACAGCAGTAACCCTGGTCCCCTTGCCAAAGTCCCTCAGATGATCTACCTGCAAAAAGAATCAAGTCAAAGCACTCAATGAGTCAAAATCAGGATAAAGGAAACCAAAAATCAGTGTTATAAAGTGTCAAAAGAAAAAACATTAGAAAGTGGGTTTGTAAATGAAATTTTTTCAAATGAGACTTATAAAAGCCCAAATTCCCTCCTTTCACTCTCATTGTGCATTTTAGAGCTTGCAAGAGAGAAAGAGAGAGTGATTGAGAGAAAGGAGTGAAATTGCAGTGATTTCGGGCAGCAGAGTGGTGCGCGACCCGTCAAAGGAGGTGCGTGACCTGTTGGGCGGTGCGCGACCCGTCCAGGGCTCCTCCGCAGTTCAGAAATACTGGGCGCAACCCGTTGGGAGGTGCGCGACCCGTTGAACCGTTTGCCCGCAAACTACAACAAAATTCCTCAATCTCTCTTCAAATCTTCTAAATTGATCGAGGTAGGCTCTTTACTCATGGTTATTGAGGATGGTGATGAATATAAGACTTTATGCTATGATTTTAAGCTCAAATCATGCAAATGAAAAGACTTATATGGCTGCAATTTTCATGTGCAAACTGTGCTAGGGTTTATGGTGTTTCAAGCTGTTTTTCCTTTGGTTGTTTCCCTCCCTTCCCTCTTGCTCACATTCATATGTACATCTTATTTTCCCCCATATCATTTTATAAATGAAATGCAAATTTTTTCCCCATCCCTAACCATTAAAAAATGAAAACCCTACCCTTTTTCCCAAAGCATCAAAAACAAAATATGAAAACCCTAATTCCCCTCTACCATATGCATGTGCAAAATAACAAAAACTGTTGGTAAAATGTCAGCATGTTTTGTGCATGGTTTCCCTTTTTCCCTTATTGAAATTGTATACATATTCCCATATTTACTTTCATGCATGTTTTTCCCATATGCAATAATCTTTGCAAATGATTTCCCTATTACAAATATGTGTTCCTATATGTATATGATTTGCAAAATTTCCCTTGAAATCCCTGTAATATTTATATATTCCCATTCCTTGTTAAAAAATCCCTCCCCTAACATTTCCCTAATGTTTTGTTCCCCTTGAAACAGCATAGATTTGAGCACTTTTTGCAGGCAGAGACAACAGTTTTATTTGTCCACTTTGCTCCTAAACCATGTCAGAAACCGAAACTTATGAGCAAAGTGATGACCATTCATCATCTACAGAGGTTGAGGAACAAAGGAGGCCTCGTAAGGGTGGTAAGGGTGGACATCATAAGCGAGAGGAGCCCACCTCTCTGGCAGAATTATAGGCTTGCCCCATGGCAGTGAGTTGTTTTCAGTATATGTCTTGTTATGATTTCTGTGAGAGAATTTCTCAGATTCAACATCATAGAGAGTTGGCCCGCTTGTTTGTCTTGCACCTCCATGATGGACATGTCACTCTGGCAGGGGTGAAATTCACATTGACTCCTGAGGTGATCTCACAGGCTACAGGGATACCAAATGTGGGTGAGGTGTGGCCTAAGCGCAGATTGCTAGATTTTGTTCATTTTGAGCCCTATGTCCGGCCACCATTTGTGAGACTTTTGACAGGTGTTTTTCCATTCAGATTTCTCCGGAGTGAGTATGCTCCCATCATGAGGCTTATTATGCATTATTTTACCTGTGAGGGCAGATTTTCACAGGTGTACTCATATCACATTCGCCTTTTGATGCATTTCACCCGAGTGAGGATGATGAACATCCCGGTCTTCTTGTTTCATAACATTCAGAGGATGGTGCCCATGTTGCAGAAGAATACCCCGGCCCAGCAGTACAGGAGCCTATGCCATTATGGTTTGATTCAGCTCATAGTCTCACATCAGTTGACTCAGCAGGGCATCTCATGGGAGGAGTTCATCTCCCGTGAGTTTTTCACAGTGCCACATCAGCCACATCAGGAGGTCATTCATGAGGAGGGAGGACCATCTCAGCAGCCTGATGCTCCCGTCACCCGACATGTTAGCTCCACTCCTTTGGTCACTTATCAGAAAGGCCCAAGGGCCTTATTTGCAGCAGCTAGGCGAGTACTATCTCCACAGCAGGTGGAAGGGGTCTCGCCTTCATCTTCAGCTCAGCGAGTGTTATCTCCACATCAGGTGGAAGGGGCCTCGCTTTCTTCACCAGCACAGGTACTACAGAGGGGCAAAGAGCCCATGATTCAGGAGGATCCGGTGATTGATCTTGAGGTCAGTTCTCCTAGCCAAGAGGCGAAGGAGATCATTCAGCATCTCAGGGCTGAAAATGATGTTTTACAGAGGAGACTTGAGGGTGCTCAATGGACTATTACTTACCTGGAGCAGCGGAACAAACAATTGGAGGATGAGAAAGCGCTTGATGAGCTATGGAGGATTCGTAGCGACCGAGTCTTGAACCGTAGAAGACCCGGTGATCCATTGCTTGCTGACCGAGAGTCAATGCTCATTCAGGAGAATGCTCACTTGGAGAGGCTGTTGGCTAAGGCCAACCAAGAGAAAAGGCTGCTGAGAAACATGAAGAATCACTATTGGGCAAGAATGCATGTATGCAAGGCTAAAATGAAAATGTTCCAAAGGAGGTTGTCCGAGGCTCTTAGGCGGAAGAAAAGGACCAATCCACTCCGTAAGATCATGGCACTCACTAGCATCAGCTACAGCACAAATCCCAAAATTTTTTGAGAATTTTGGAATTTTTTGGAAATTTACAAGTTTAGGCTTCTCAACGGGTCTCACCCCCGGTGAGACCCTTTGTCATCGTAGCTCCGTTTTGCAAAAACTTAGCATTTTTGGATTTGTCATGCAAAATTACATATGCCCATGGATGGATTTGAGTTTTTATGGAGTTTTGGGCCTCCAAAAGGTCAAAATACATGAAAAATTTGACTTTCTGCCCCTTTTCTGAGTTGCAGAAGCAGTCTTGGGAGCATTGAGTTTTGACTGGGCAAATGACCTCCAAATTCAAAAATTATGGTTGGGTTGGAAATTAGACTCGCAGACCTTTCCAACGAGCTATCCTGCACCCAACTCGGATACCGGGAAGGCCTCCAAACAGAACTCCAAAGTGCGCGACTCGTTGAGAAAAGGGGCGCGACCCGTTGAGGAAATGTTGCCAGATTTGACCAGTTTAGCCCAGAAATTGCAGTTTTGACCTTTTTCGACTTCCTGAGGTTAAAGATGATCTTTATGGATGTAATTGTGACACTTTTTGGATACTTTTACTCTTTTTTAACATTTCTAGAAGATTTATGCATGTAAAGGGTAAAAATTGAATGTATGAACTGGTTTCCAAGTTTATAGAGGCAAGTTGTTTTGACTGCCTATTTTGTAGTGCTTAGTTTAGAAGTGGTTCAAACAGCTCCTAGGATAGTGAGCTCGACCCATGGAGGCAGGGAAAGAGGTTAGATCATCTATATTATGTACTCTCTTGCTCATTTTCATGGTTGGACTCTTGAGGGAGAAGTTATCACTGTATTATTTCACTTGTATCTCTGCAATTTTGGCTAAGGAAGACCAGGGTTTTGCAGTCATCTTTGGGATTCTTGTGGACTCATGTGTTGATGGTGTGTTTCTTCATGTTCTTGTAAGCTTTTTTATGTGATTCATTTCCTTTCTTTACTGCTGCACATTAAACAAATGAAGTGTTAAAGTATGAATTCATGCTAGCCATGCTCTGCTTTTAAATTTGTTTAATTTCAATGTTTTCTTCTGTCTAAAGAGAATTCAAAGTGATTGTTTTCTCTCTTTAGCTCCTCATCTTTCATTCCTGACCATTCATTTCAGTTAAAGACATCAATACAGGCTCCTACCTCGCCCCAAAGACCCCCCTGCAGAAACTGTGTCAAATCCCCGCACCCTAAATTGCAGCTCCTCAATTTGCCACCAAAAAATCCAAAAACCCCAAAATCAATCTTTCTGATCAGTTTACTAGCCTAATATCAGTGTTATCTTGTTGGTCATCTCATCCCATTGAAGATCTTCCGAGATTGACCGGAGAGAGCCTTCTCCTGCCCCGTAGGGCTAGCTACGAGGCTGAATGGTTTGATGTAGCTTTGAGATTTGCCTTTTCAGCCTGAGGTGAAATTTCAAGTGCTAACACCATGTAGCAGGTTCCTTTCCTTTATCCTTATGAGGAGATTTCGCAGCATAATGACCTACTCTTCCACAAGAAAAGCATTTAAAAGGTAACTTACCTCTGAACCTTCCAGTACCCCTTTGAAGATTCCTGACAAAATTTGATTCTTCTTCTTCTTCTTCTGGCACGTGACTTGCTTCATAATAGTCTCCTTTGCCTGAAGCCTTGAAAGAAGCTTCTCTTCTATCTGATGGACCTCCCTTTCTCATTTCATAAACAGTTAGAATTCCTTGTAGCTGAGACATAGTAAGAATTCGTAGATTTTCCTTTTCTTCTATCGCAGACACTTTAGATTCAAACTTGGGGGATAATGATCTTAGAACTTTTTCAACCACAATAGCCTCTTTTATTTCTTCACCCAAGTTTTTCATGCAATTAACAATCTCATCTACCCGAAGGAAATAGTTATCCACACTTTCATCATTATACATTCTGAGATTCTCATACTGAATCCTGACGGTTTGAAGTTTGGCACGCTTTACCTGTTCATCTCCTTTGTAGCTCAAGACAATCTTGTCCCATATTTCTTTTGCGGATTTATATTGCATAACCTTCACGAATTCTGTTTGAGATAAGCATCCTAGTATTGACTGCTTTAGCATTTGTTTCATATTTCTTCTTTTCGACCGAATCTGTAGGAGTAGCTGAAGGAAAAGTGTAGCCTGTATCTATGATATCCCAAACTTCTGTACCAAGAGATTGAAGATAGGCAGTAACTCTTACCTTCCAATAATTGAAGTTTGTCCCATCAAAAATTGGTGGCCTGATTGATGCTTCCCTCTCGTAGTTGCTCATGATGAGTGATCTTCCTTCAAGCGATCAAGCTTCTCTGAAGGACCTCCTTTGATACCAATTGTTGGAAATAATACTGAGAGGGGGGGTGAATCAGTATTATCAAGTTCTTTTAATAAATCTTCCTTATTTATACTTTGAATTATTTTTTCATGTCAGTACCATAAAATAATGAGCATGAACAAAGAAAACAGATAGTCACACCAAAGAACACCAGATGTAAGGTGGAAACCCAATGTGGGTTAAAACCACCTACTGCAATATGTCTCTATCTTCTTTCAAATTAGAAACTCCTTTTACAATGGTTTTGTACTGGTGCAGTCCTTTACCAGTACGCAGGCTGCAACCTGCAAAGAGCTACAACTCTCTCTCATTTTCCAGTCTCTCCTGGAAGGGAGCTACAACCCCCTACTTCTTTTCTTTCAAGGACCAATTTTCATAAATTTTCAAACTGGATCCATAAACATCAAGAGATCATCAAGTACAAGTAAATCACCCAGTCAACTGCAGTAACCAGATCAACAATAACAGTAAACTAAACCCAGAACACCTTATCAACAAAAAAATTCAGCCAACAAAAGATCTTAAGACAGATACACAGTTTTTCTTTATCTCGCCTGTGTGGCTACGCACTTCACCTTCTGCTCCCCTGCGTATACCCGCAGAGAGCCTTCTGTTGCACCGCGTACCCACTTGTTTCTTCAATCACGCCGCGTACTGTTACTGTAGGTATGCACCCACAGATGCTATCGCGCCAGGTACTGCTGCTGTAGCCACGCACCCACAGATGCTATCGCGCTGCGTACCTACGCACCTGCGGCTTCTGAAGCGCCACGTGCTTTCACTGTGCCTACACACCTGAACTTCTGTTGCGCTGCGTACCCACGCACTGTGCCTTCTTCTGCTCTGCGTACCCACGCAGTGCGCCTTCTTCTTCTCTGCGTACCCACGCACTTGCACTGTTAATCACTTGCGTACCTCTGGTTAGGGCCGAATTGGCAGTCCACCAGTGTGCTACAGATCGTCAGATGCCCAGATCTGATCATGCGCTCGAGAGATCACCCTTCATAGATTCGCTTTCAACTTCACTTTTATATAGATCAGCTTTTTAAAACAATAACCCAATATTTCAAATCTTAAGATATTCAATTTGCAAAAGATGCTTAGCCAAGTGATCTCCTTTGCTTTATATAGGCAAGCTCTTCCTAAAATCATGGATCAATACCATAGATAACCAATACAAGGGGCCCAAAAACATGGGGCTCAATAATAATAATAATATAAAACAATACCACGGGCCAAAACAATAGAATCAAGAACGGCGGGCTAAATACCACGGGCCAAACATAAGAAACCCCACGTGAGCACGCTTCTCTGCCTTGAAGTAAGTGAACTGGGGGTACACAGCTTTTGAATGGGTGACCTGCATGTGCGGACGCAGTCCCTTCATGGCATACCTACGGGTACGCACCTTTTGAACTATTCTCCTACGTACCTCTTAATTTCCAACATTTTGAGAGCCTGATCAAAGCATTGCCACTTGAGGGTGTTGCCATCAAGTACAACATCTATATCATAGAGTCATACCAGAATCATAATGCCAACATATATATATATATATATATATATATATATATATATATATATATAACATCGAAAAGAAAATAATGAAAAATCAAGCTGGTAGTCCCATTTTTGGGATCCAAGGAAAATATTTGTGTATATGTGTTTTATGTGTTATGCTCTCGCATTGTTTATTTTTTGTTCTTAGAATTCGTATGTTGTAATTTATGTACGGGGTTAAAACCTACATTTGGTATCAGATTTGTTTTGACTTCAAGAGGATGCCTTTGTTTCTGAGGGGTTTCGCTCGGGCCTGTGGTAGACCCTATTCAGTGGGAGATCTGCAGGATCGATTCTGGTGGTGAAAGAAGATAGCGAGCAGTGGAAAGATAGAGATCGAGAAATTTAATGGTCAGAGTTTTGAGTTATGGAAACTAAAGATGGAGGATCTGTTGGTAGATAAAGATCAATGGATCATGGTAGATCTTGGTACTAAACCAACGGGAGTGTCTGATGAAGAATGGAAGAAGTTGGATCTGAAGGCAAAGAACACAATACGATATTGTGTCTCAGATTCAGTATTTCTGATTGTATCACGGGAAGCTACAACTAAGACTTTGTGGGTAAAGTTAGGAACTTTGTACCAATCGAAGTCTCTGGTGAATAAACTGTTCCTACGAAAAAAGCTGTATAACCTGAGGATGAAAGATGGAGACTCGGTGACAGAGCATCTAAATGCATTTAATACTGTGGTAAGTCAGTTATGATCTATTGATATTAAAATTTCAGATGAAGATAAGTGCATCAATTTGTTGTGTTCTCTACCAGATTCGTGGGATAGTCTAGTTATTGCAATAGGTAGAAATGCAACTGCCTTTTAGTTTGATGAAATAGTCTCATCCTTGCTGACGGAGGAGATGAGATGGAAAAATATGGAGAGCCAAAATGATGATGCCTTGTCTGTACGAGGATAGTTTGAGAATAGAAACAAAAATAAGTCATTCAATGGGAGATCTAAATCTAGAGGGAGACCTAAATATCCAAGAAAACCTGTAAAGCTGTGCTGGAATGGGAAAAGGAAGGGCACTACAAAAGGGACTATAAATCTAAAGCTCCTGAAAAAGGAAAGGGATCTGATGATGCTCCTTCTGTAGAGGTGAAAACCACCTAAGATGAAGGTGGGGATGTATACTTGGCTTCTTCAAGTGCACATGTAGCTCATGAGGCATGGTAGATTGACTTAGGTGCATCCTTTCACTTCACTCCCCATAGAGAGTGGTTCTGCAAGTATGAGAAATATGATGGTGGTGATGTCTTCTTAGGGGATGATAGGAAGGCTAGAATAATTGGTCATAGAAAAGTGAAGTTGAAGTTGCAAGGTGGAAGGGTTAGAAAACTTTCGGGTGTTCTACATATTCCTTCATTGGCCAAAAATCTGATTTCTGTAAGCAAGCTAGATGATGCAGGTGTAAAAACAATGTTCGAGAAAGATACCTGCAAGATGGTTCGGGAAGCACTGGTATTGATGCGGGGATTTTGGGTTGGAACTCTGTACAAGCTGCAAGGTAGCACTATTATTGATGGGTGCAATAGTTCTGTGGTTCCTGAAAGTGGAGCAGAAGATCTAGTGGTCTCTAGAGAAAAGACCATGCTATGGCATCAAAGGCTTGGACATATTGGAGAGAAGGGCCTTCGAATACTTCATGGTAAAGGTATGACTAATAGCTCTCTGAATTTTGATTTCTGTGAAAATTATGTATATGGGAAGCAAAATCGGGTGAGCTTCCCCTCTGGTGATAAGAGGGCGAAACAGATATTAGAGCTTGTGCACAGTGATGTGTTTGGGCCTGTGAAGGTTCCATCACTGGGTAAGTCTGTGTACTATGTATAATTTATAGATGACTTCTCAAGGAATACATGGATATATTTCCTCAAGAAGAAATCTGAAGTCTTTGACAGGTTTAAATAATTTAAGGCTCTGGTGGAAAACTAGGTGGAGAAGAAGATAAAGGTGCTGAGAACAGATAACGGTGGAGAGTTTTGCAGCAAGGAAATTGAAGAATTCTGTAAGAAGTGTGGTATAGCATGACAAAAGACTACTCCATACACACCTGAGAAAAATGGAGTTGCATAAAGAATGAACAAGATGTTGACAGAAAGGGCAAGAAGCATGCTCAGTGGTGCCAGGTTAGGACAAGAATTTTGGGCAGAGGCGATGGAGACAACATGTTACCTGGTCAATGGATCACCTTCATCGGCATTGGATGATAATACTCCACAAGAGGTATGGACTGGTAAGAAACCCTCTCTTTCACATCTGAGGGTATTTGGATGTGATGCATATGTACATGTTCCAAAGGAGAAAAGAACAAAGTTGGATAGTAAATCAGAAAAGTGCATCTTTATTGGGTATAAGGATGTTTTAAAGGGTTATAAGCTTTGGAACCCAGTAACAAGGAAGGTTGTGTATAGCCGAGATGTGGTGTTCAGAGAGGTGAAAAATGTTATTAAACATGAAGTCCCATTAAAGGAACCTGAGAAGATAGAGTTTGAGCTAAAGGAGGAAGAATCAGACTCTACAACAGAAGAGGAATCAGATGATGAAGAGCCACAAACTTCGATTGTGAGAAGATCAATCCGAGAAAGAAGGTAGCCAGAAAGGTATAGTCCATCTACTTTCTATTCAAATTTTTCTTTATCTATTACTGATGATGATCCCAGAACTATGAAGGAACCGATAGATTCATAGGATGGAAAACTCCAAAAAGAGGCCATGGTTGATGAAATGACATCTTTGCACAAAAATGAGGCATGGGATCTGGTGGAGTTACCGGCTGGAAGGTAACCCATTGGCAGTAAATGGGTTTTCAAGAAGAAGACAAATGCAGAAGGAAAGGTGGAGAAATACAAAGCTCGGTTGGTAGAAAAAGGTTATTCCCAGGTGTCGGGAATTGATTTTGGTGATATTTTTTCTCCTGTTTCCAAGGTAGCTTCTATTAGATTACTTTTATCTGTTGTTGTTGCCTTTGATTTTGAGGTAGAATAGATGGATGTGAAGATAGCATTTCTTCACAGGGATCTGGAAGAAGAAATATACATGAAGCAACCTGAAGGCTTTGCGGTGAAGGGTAAGAAAGCACTGGTATGCAAGTTAAAGAAGTCTCTGTATGGGCTAAAACAGTCACCAAGGATGTGGTATCATAAATTTTGATACATTTATATGGGGACTTGGCTTCACCAGAAGTAAAGCAGATCACTGTGTGTATTTTAAATTACTTGGTGACCATTTTATTTATCTAGTCTTGTATGTGGATGACATGTTGCTGGTTGGACATGACAAAGAAATTATCTAGGATTTGAAGACCCAATTGTCCTCCAAATTCGACATGAAAGATCTTGGTGCTGCAAACTATATTTTGGGCATGGAAATTAAAAGAGATCGAGCAAAGAGGAATATCTAGTTAAACTAGAGGAAGTATGTCGAGACAATATTGTAGAGGTTTAATATGCAGGATAGTAAACCGGTGAAGGTTACTATTCCTGTAGGTGTAAATTTATCTGTTGAATAGTGTCCCAAGACACAAGAAGAAGAAGAAGACATGTCCCGTGTTCCATATGTAAGTATAGTCAGTAACCTAATGCATGCAATGATTTGTACTAGACCAAAAATTGTACATGTAGTGCGAGTATTGAGTAGGTTTATGTCAAAACAAGGGAAGGAGCATTGGACATCAGTGAAGTGGGTTTTCAGTTATTTGCGTGGCATTAGTGATTATGGTTTGTGCTACCAAGGAAGACGAAGATTGGATAGAGTTTTGGATATTCGTGTCTTTGTTGATGAAGACTAGGCTGGAGATCTGGATCAGAGAAGATATACAAGTGGATATGTGTTTAACCTATTTGGAGGTGCAGTCAGTTGGATGAGTAAGAAACAATCTGTAGTGGCATTATCAACTACATAGGTAGAATACATGACAACCACTCATGCAAGCAAGGAAGCAGTTTGGTTGCAATGATTGTGTTCAAGTATGGGGTTAGTACAGGGAGCTATAAGGATAGACTGTGACAACCAAAGTGCAATTTTCTTGGCAGAGAACCCTGCTTACCATTCAAAGACAAAGCACATTGATGTTTAGTATCACTTTGTGAGGGATATGATAGAAGACAAAAAGGTGTTGCTGGTAAAGGTGGACACTTTGAAGAATACTGTAGATGCATTGACAAAATATGTGGGCACAGGGGGGGTCAGAGGGGGTTTGAGGGGGATGGGTAGACCCCCTCTATGGAGTCCAGGGCAGCACCTCAGGGAAAATTGTTTTGGACCCTATATTAGGTGGGCAAACCTACCTATGGTTTTGTGCATGGTTTTCGCACATGGTTTTGGGAGCGATGGTTTTTGGTCCATGGTATTGGATGCTTCGGCATGTATATATATGTATTGTAACATTGAAATGAACATAATGAAAAATCATGCTGGTAGTCCCGATTTTGGGATCCAGAGAAAAATATTTGTGTATATGTGTTTTATGTGTTATGCTCTCGCATTGTTTATTTTCTGTTCTTAGAATTTGTATGCAGGTAATTTCTGTACGGGGTTAAAACCTACAAAACCATCCAAATGGGTGGACTACCAATATTTGGTAGAGTTTTCATATAATAAAATATATCGAGCTTTGTTAAATATTAGTCTATTTGAAGCATTATATGACAAGATGTGTCATACTCCTATAAGTTGGAGCAATATGGTAGATATAATCATGGTTGGAGTAGAATTTTTTAGAGATAGGGAACAACGGGTTGTAAAAATTAGGAAGAATCTAAAATATGCCAAGGAAAAGAATAAAATTTATGCAAATAAGTAGATAATTCATAGATAAATACAATGTGGGGATCATGTGTTCTGAAAAGTTAAATTGGTGAAGAGTTAAATGAAACTAGGCAGTTGTACAAAACTTGTAGCACGTTACTGTGGACCATTTGAGATCCTTAAGATGATCGACTTTATTGCATATAGGCTTACATTTCTTGCATCCACGCATATTCATGATGCATTTCATACATCTTTTCTTAAAAGGTATATTCCTAGTACTAATCTTGTGATTATTGGAATATGATTCAGGTGAAACCAGAAGGAGATTTTCAAGTCAACCCGATACATATTTTGGACAAGATGGTCAAATTTCTTTGGAATCAAACCGTCGACATGGTAAAAGTATAATGGCCATTTCTTGGTGCTAATGAGGGTACATGGGAGCAAGAGGATGTAATGAGAGATGAATACCCTAATATTTTTTATTGGTGTGCTATATATACATGTATATAGCATGCATTGAGGACAATGCATAAAATAAGGGAGGGAGGAATGTAATACCCCTACCCATCTATGATAATGTAAAATATGTACAGTTGTATTTAGGCTAGTGAGCCAAATGTATGTGACTAACAAGTTGGTGAGCTAGAGTTATTTTTTGGGCCTGCATGCCTATGTATTTATGTTTGTAGATTTTGGAGCTAGCATGCCCAAGTAGATATATGTCATTTTGGTTATGTGGTTAGAGGGTTGAGATTGTAAATACAATGTAACTTTTGCACGTATATCATAATAATAAAATAAGTTGGTTGTGGAGCCCAGTCCATGCTAAAAGAGTATGTGGGGCAGTATTGAGAAATGGAAACAAGAAATTCTAGTTTAATTTGTCCTTGAATTAAAATGTGAATTAAATTTGAATCCTATTCTCATAGCAACTTAAAATAGTAAATTAAGTTTATTAAACTTATTTAACTTAGGAAATTCAAGTTGGAAGGTCTTTTGGAAGTCATGTATATGTTATCCAAACTTTGTAGGAGTCTAGTGTGAGTTAATTATGAGTTGTAAAATAGAAGACTCGGTTTCATGAGTCAGTTCAGTTAAATTAGTTCTCAAACTGATTGAGATAACTAATAGTGAGTTAACAGTCAGTGGTGTCATTAATGAACTCCACCAGTACTACTCTAGTTAACTGAATATTTACTCATCAGAAACTCATGCATGTCAATTCTGAGAAAGACCCAGTTGAGACTAGAGTGCAAGGACAGTGTACTATTTGTTTTAGATTTTTCTGAGTTGCATTGATAGTGCATGCAATCAAGAACCGATCCTTGATGGATTGCATAGTTTTTAGAGGCTTTATTTCCCTTTAAATACATGTTATCCTTCATAGGAATTACACATTGGAATAGAGACTTGGAGAGCTTGTGAATTGGCTAAGCTTTCTTATGAGTTGGAGATTGAATTAGAGAGAAAAATCATTGCAATTTCATCTTGATTTTCCGGATTAATACTAAACAGATAGTGGGGTTTTGAGTTGTGGCTTTCCCTTATTGTGTTATGTGATTTTTATTCTCTTCCTCTATTGATTATTGTTTGCTCGATATTTATGGGCTTCCGCTGTAAAGAGTAGAAGTAGATTCCTGTCTCTTGCTTTAGAAAATTGCATTAGCTTACGAATTTATAGGATTTTCTACATGGTATAAGAGCAAGATTGTTTTTTTGGGCCAAGATTTTGTAGAGAATATCTGATAATTTATGTGCAAAATTTTTAGAAAAAAAAGTGTAGATATGGATTCCTTGGGAAAAGATACCCAAATTCAAAAACAAAATAATCCGAATGGAGTTCAGATGAGGGAGATATCATTGATTTACAATCAGCTCTCTAGAGGAGATTTCGAAGTTTTGAGTTTCTAGGTTACAAGTGAAAGTAAAATTTGCAATACATACTTCAAGATCGGCAAATGGCATTCCATGGGTTAAGGCTTGAGTATGCCTTGGAAAGTTACTTGAATTTAATAGCCTGGAGGGACAGGATGGAGGCCATGCTAGAGGAAAATGGCTTGAAGGAATTTGTTGAAGAAGCAATTCCTAAGCCAGTAGCTAATGATGCACATAACTTGGTCGAGTGGAAGAAGTGTGTGGCAAAGGCAAGGGAGATAATCCTTTAGGGAGTTTGAGATCATATTGTCTCGAGTCTCCATGGAAAGTAAACCCTGCATTCTATGTGGAAAACATTAACAGACTTGTATCAGAATAGAAGTGATCAAAGGAAGTTGGAACTGAAGGATAAAATTCGTAGAATCAAGATGGAGAAAGGCGAGACGATTCCAAATTAGTTGACCAAGTTCACTCAATGTCAAGATGAACTTGGAAGTGTTGGAATCATGGTTTCTGAGGAGGATATGGTGAGCCTTGCTCTTTTTGGACTCCCAAATAGTTGCCATAGTTATCAAGACTCTGTCAATGGTCAGGAGAAGCTTCCAGATTGGGAACGACTATGGTCGAATTTGATCCAAGATGAGATCAAGAGGAACACCAGGGATGGCTCTTCATCAAAGACTGATGATGAAGAGAACTGTGCCTTAGCAATTAAGGTGAGGAAGGGGAAAGGTAAAATTTCTCGTTCCAAATCAGATTCTTATCATGGAGGTAAGAAGAAGGAAATCACAAAAGTTAAATGCTTTCATTGTCACAAAATAGGTCACTTTGCTACAAATTGTCCATTGAAGAAGTCCAAGGATAAGCCCTAAGGAGGGGGAGTGGGTGAGGCTTTGACCTCCCAATTTGAATTGGACTTTTCCCTCATTGCATGCACGGTGTTTTCAATTATGGGAAGTGTTTGGTACTTAGACAGTGGAGTTTCTTTCCACATGACTGGTGAAAAAGAGTTATTTAGTGGATTGTAGGAGAAAGATCTCAAGATGCATATCAATATGGGTTATGACGGTAAGTATAGTGTTATTGGTGTGGGCACTATTACTTTTCAAAGGGAGCATGAGGCTCCACTCACCTTAAAGAATGTTATACATGTACGCGGACTAATGAAGAACTTGGTATATGTTACCATGCTTGAGGATAGAGGCTATGTTGTCATGTTTTTGAAACGAAAGGAGTTCCTTCAACACATAGCCACGGGTCAAGTAAAGAAGATAGGGATTCGAGTTCAGAATCTATATAAGATAGAGGTAGAGGATTGTGTTACTTTGAGTTCAAAAGCAGAAAAGATGTTGAGTTGAGACGTCGGCGAGTTGTGGCACAAGAGATTGGGCCATTTGCATCACGGGGCTTTGAAGATATTGTAGCAAATATCTACCGGTATTCCCAAAGGTACACTTGTGAAAGTTGATACATGCAAGGGTTATACTTTGGGAAAATACACCAAGTATTCCTTTGGAGACAAAGACAGTCGAGCAGAGTCTATTCTGGAGAGAGTCCATTCAGATGTGTGTGGACCATTCTTGACAGCATCCATGGCCAAACACATGTATTATGTTATATTTGTTGATGACTATTCTCGTTAATTCTCGGTATTTTTTATGCAGAAAAAAGCATCAAACTTTCACAAATTTTTGTGAGTTCAAAGCATTGGTAGAGAAAGAGTCTGGCAAGAAGGTTAAATCTCTATGGAGTGATAAACGTGGTGAGTATGTATCCAATAAGTTTAAGAACTTCTATGCAACGAAAGGGAATAAACGAGAGTTGATGGCACCCCATAACCCTCAACAGAATGGGGTTTCCGAGAGGAAGAACATGAGCATAGTAGGGGCAGCAAGGGTGATGTTTCATGATTTGGGCCTACCACTACACCTATGCACTTAGGCATGCAACACAACGGTTTATGTTGATAACCATAGCCCACATCAGATACTTGAGATGAAGACACCAGAGGAGGCTTATTCTGATAAGAGGCTAGATGTTGGTCACTTTAGGATTTTGGGTCATCGATTTATTTCCATGTGACCAAAGATGCATGGAAGAAGCTTGACCCAACAACATAGTTGTGGATCTTTGTGGGGTACACTGGTACACCCCACAACTATCAGGTGTACATGTCGACCAGTTAGATGGCAGTGGTTCACAGGGATATCAGGTTCGATGAGGAGAAGGCCATGTGAGTATCCCTTGAGAGGGATCTTGAGCTATAGGTGGATGAGGAGATTTTAGCTCCTAAGGTTGAGGGGCCTCATATTGATGTGGAGCAGCCACATGCAGAGGTTTAGAGAGTGGAGACATCCACTCGGGCAGAGTCTTCCAGAGAGGGAAGAAAGTGCACTAGAGAGGCTGACAGATTGTTGGATGATGCACAGGAGAATGTGGGAGCACCCTCTTCTCAACGCAAACAAAGGAGGTCACCAGACAGGTACAAAGGATACATGGAAATTATGGGTGCATGTGTTGTGACAAATCCATCTTCTTTTCAGGAAGCAGTGCAGCAGCCGGTTTGTGTTGATGTGATGGTGGAGAAGTATGACTCCATAGTTCAAAACAGTGTTTGGGATGTAGTCCCAAGACCGGAGGACAAGTCATTTATGAGCTCCCATTGGCTTTACAAAGGTAAAACAAGCTACTGATGGTAGTGTGGAAAAGCATAAGGCTAGATTTGTGGTCAGTGGCTTTTCACAGGTAGAGGGAATTGACTATGATGAGGCCTTTTCTCCTGTTGCAAGGTACTCATCAATCATATCTATTTTGGCACTATCAGCAAAGATGGGTTGGAAGATCCATCAGATGGATGTGAAGATTGCCTTCCTCAACCGCATGATTGAGTAAGACGTGTACATAGTAGCCCAAAGGTTTTGAAACCTTGGACCATGAGTCGCATGTGTGTCGACTCAAGAGAGCGTTGTATGGGTTGAAGCAAGCACCCCGTGCTTGGTGCACCAAGATAGATAGCCACTTCACTGGGTTTGGCTTCATGAAGAGTGAAGTGGATGCAAACCTATATTGCATAGTGGTGGAAGCTAAGCTATTGATCATTGTAATTTATGTAGATGATATCAAACTGACAGGTGATGAGAAGCTCATCAAATATTGTCAGGAGGACCTTGCAAGAGAGTTTGAGATGAAGGACATGGGGCTCATGCATTAATTTCTTGGCATGGAGGTATGGCAGGGAGATGGGGAGTTGTTCGTATCTCAGGGAAATTATGCCAACAAGATACTTAGGAGATTCTGCATGGAGAGCAGTAAACCCATGGAGACTTCTCTAGATGGTAACTAGAGGAAGGAGGATGCTAATTCAGGGGAAGTAGTGGAAGCTACTATTTACAGGCAGTTTTTGGGTTCACTCATATACTTGGTGAACACATGAATAGATATGTGCTTTGCATTTAACCAGCTTAGTCAAGTGATGGTTAGTCCTACCAAGCTTTATTGGAAGGCGACAAATAATGTATTGAGATACCTCAGAGGCACTACTCAATTTGGGTTATGGTATAGATAGACAAAGGGAATGGAGCTTCAAGGCATCACCAATGCATATTGGGCAGGGAGTCCATCCAATAGGAAGAGCACATTAGGAGGGATCTTTAGTATTGGGTCAGCGACAATTTCTTGGTATAGCAGGAAACAAAGATCAGTTGCACTCAGTTCGGTAGAGGCAGAGTACATGGCTGCAAGTTAGGAAGCATGTGAGGCTATCTGGATGAGGAAGATCCTGGTTGATTTGTTTGGTCGGCAGATGGATCCGACAGTGATTTATTGTGATAATTAGAGTTGTATCAAACTCTTTGAAAATCTAGTCTTTGATGATCGGTCCAAGCACATTGATATCCAGTATGATCATCTCAGATATCGTGTATTGAGGCGGATGATGTTGTTAGATTACATTCCCACAGAGGAGCAAGACAATGACATCTTGACAAAGGCATTGTCAAGATGTAAATTCTAGTTTCACAGAGACAGGATCGAGGTAGTTGATAATTCATTTCTTGTTGAGAGGGAGTGTTAAGAAATGGAAACAAGAAATTCCATTTTAATTTTTCCTTGAATTAAATTTGAATTCTATTCTCATAGCAACTTAAAATAGTTGAATTAATTTTATTAAACTTACTTAACTTAGGAAATTCGAGTTGGAAGTCTTTTGGAAGTCATGTATATGTTCTCCCTACTTTGTAGGAGTCTAGTGTGAGTTAATTGTGGGTTGTAAAATAGAAGACTCAGTTTCATGAGTCATTTCAATTAAATTAGTTCTCAAACTAATTGAGAGAACTAATAGTGAGTTAACAAACAGTGGTGCCACTAATGAACTCCACCAATGCTACTCTAGTTAACTGAATATTTACTCATCAGAAACTCATGCATGGAGATTCTAAGAAAGGTCCTGTTGAGACTAGAGTGTAGGGACAGTGTACTATTTGTTTTATATTTTTATGAGTTGCACTCATAGTGCATGCAATCAAGAACTGATCCTTGAGGGGTTGCGCAGTTTTTAGAGGCTTTACTTCCTTTTAAATACAAGCTATCCTTCATAGGAATTACAAATTGGAATAGAGACTTGGAGAGCTTGTGACTTGGATAAGCTTTGGCCTTGAGCTTGCTTATGAGTTGGAGATTGAATTTTTTGAGTGTTGGGATTGTTCTAGAGAGAACAAGCATTGTAACTTCATCTTGATTTTCTAGATTAATACAAACAGATAATGGGGTTTTGAGTTGTGGCTTTCCTCAGATATTTATTATGTTATGTGCCTTTGATTCTCTTCCTCTATTGATTATTGTTTTCTCGATGTTTATGGGCTTCCTCTATAAAGAGTAGAAGTATATTCTTGTCTCTTGCTTTAGCAAATTGCATTAGCTTATGAATCTATAGGATTTTCTACAGGAAGTGCAACTCCATGGTGACCAGTAACGGGATGATGTAATAGGTGTTTGGTGAATATGACACTTGGGACCAATGTGGTATCAAGTTGTGCCACATGGTAGAGAGAGGCCATGCAATTGTAAAAAATATATGGTTTCCTAAGATGAAAAAGAGGAGGCAATGATGGATCTTTCAAGGATACCCTAATCTCATTCTAGAGAGCATTCACTCATTCTATCCTGTTGAATTCAGTTTTATGCAACATATTAGTGAGTCATGTGCTTGGGATTTGGACTAGCTGGAAGCTATTTCAGTTTACGCCTGGAAATGTTCCTAGAGAGTAGTAGGAGCTCCTGCAAGACCATAGTTGAGACCATATTGGATGATCATAAGGTGCCCTAAAGAGGTGGGAATCAAGGAGGGACTAGTAGGGTGTAGAGAATGGGTATGCCACTTCGGTGCAGGTTCGGGAGAGTGGAAGCATATGGTTGGAATCGTATTTGCTGGGAAGGTACCTTATATAATGATATGTGTGTGTAATCTGGTTTACATTGTGTTGATAGGCAAAAAAATCCCCCCTGCAACGTAGAGAATGGGTATGCCACTTCGGTGCAGGTTCGAGAGAGTGGAAGCATATGGTTGGAGTTGTATTTGCTGGGAAGGTACCTTATATAATGATATGTGTGTGTAATCTGGTTTACATTGTGTTGATAGGCAAAAAAATCCCCCCTTCAACTAGTGAGTATTGGCCCGATCAGTGTTCCAATTAGACCAATATTCATTTAGTTTGGTTGTATACTCTCTAGAACAAAGGCCCATTCGTCTATTCTATTCTAACATAAGTAAATGCTAAAAAATTAAACTAAATTATGGGAAATATATGGCATAAAATAATATTTACAAGTAACTATAAACAAATATACAATTTTGTGTGTGTGTGTTTGTGTTCTAGTGGGGCTTTTATAGTTTTAACAACAAGGGAAGCGGGGAATCACGCAAGTGAAAAAATTGAACAATGTTGTCGATTGCTTGAAATGGTGATTAAATTAGACTAAAATGTGGGTTTAGTCTACCACTTGATTGATTTTTTGGGCTCTGTTTAAGGAGAATATGAAAAGTTGGGGTTTATTTTTTATGATTTTATATTTTAGTTTACATGCAATTGACTAAGTTTAAATGATAGAAAATAAAGCTATCTTGATAACGAGATCAAGATAGTCAAACTATCCTTTTGAATATCATAAATGAATGTTGATTTACTCAAATAAAACAAATAATAAATTTGGATTAATAAAACAACTCGATAATGCATATAATTTAACGTTTGAAAAGAAAGCGCAAGAGTATATTCCAACATTCAACAAGTATCAATATAAAAGAAAAACAATATAGGAAAATACCATCAATGTTTTTTAAGTAATTAAAAGATCATACAGTTTCACATCACGTCATTCAATAAACATCAATTCTCGATTGGTCTTCAAAAAATTGACTATAAAATGCTTATTACAAAATTGGAGTCTTAAAGTGCAATAGTTTCCAACCCTTACTCCAATGTAAAGGGTTGTATAAATAAATAAAATAAAATAAAGATAAGATTTGGTTTCTTGAAAATAGAAAATTTGAATGATTTTCTCTTAAATCAAAAACAATAAAAACAAATCTTATCAGTTCATTACATTCATCCTATCTTTTGGGTGGACCATTTAGTTTTCCTCTTATGGTTTCACAACTTCTGTTAAGTCCTCTATCATCTTTCTTGGGGAATTTTTCTTAATTTGTTGACACCATTTTGCGAACCTTTCAGATATTTGTGAAAAATGGATAAGCATGAAATTCTAAATGTTGAAATGGAACTTAGACACAATCCTTCGATGTATCTCTTTTAACATTGTAATCAAATGAAAATTTAGATATTATATTTATTTGTTCATAATGAAATTGTAGAGCTGTAACAAGGGTCGTTTTCACCTCTAGTTATCTCACATTACAAGTCAATCCGGGAGCGTTTTGTTATTGTAAAGGGTATCTCAATTTGAGGCTATTTGTCAGAGTAATGCTTAGTAGTATAGGTCTAAGAAAATACAAGAGTAAACGGATGCTAAGCTATGGCTAAATTACTTTTTCATAAAGAAATCACACTCAGCAATTTTATCAGTCAAGGGTACGGAAGCAATAACCCATCCCTCTAGAAACTGATGAAGGAAAAGGAATTAGAGTATGGATCATGGATCTGGGAGCATAATAGCGTCTGCTGTGTCTCACAACAGCCTTGATCCTCCTCTCACACCAAACCAATGAATGCAAGTAAAAAGGAACAGCAAGAAAGCAGAATGGAACGACAATTCAGAAATGGAACAGCAGTAAAAGGAACAGCAGTAAAGAAACTAAATCTCGCGAGTTCAACACTCTCAGTTCTTGGCATCAACTTTCATACAAAGAAAGAGCAATCTTTTGTACAAGTAGACAACTTAATCAAATGGAACAACAAATCACCATAAACAGGAAACGTCAATCATATATACACATAATCTGAAATAGTCACTAGTAGTCCACACACGACATTAATTCCATCTTCTTGTGATCATCACTCCAACCATATGTAGCTAGAACGTTCCACTTATAAATTCTGTAACAGAAGTGAACAGCTCAGAACGATGTTATGTGATCAATTCTGGAAATATGATGTGAACTTGTTACAAAGATTTACAAAAGGAAAACTACTGATGAACGAGTATGGAACAACATGTAAGTATATCAGATTATTAAAAACAATAAACAAACCACACAAAGCCAAACTGTAAATGATACAATCAGCCAGTGTCCGTTGGAGCCGGGCCCTTAGCTTCCAATGGCACACCGCCGTAACTTACTTCAGATGCAGGGAGAAAGTAACACCAAATATATTATATTAACGCATCAATGATAGTACAGCAAAACTAAGTCTCAAAGAGACTCGATAGTCTGAGTTTAAACCAACTGTGAAGTCTGTAAACAGAAAGTAAAGATACAAGATAATCCAAAAAGTCCCTTAAGTCTTCGATGCTGCCCCTTTTTATACAAGTAATGGCGGAGTTAACAATACAACAAAATAATTGAAAGTAACGATCCCTCAGGATCAAAGATCCTGAGGGATCTGTTAAACTGTTAACTCCTCTCTTTTCTCTGCCTAGCCTTCCGAACTGACAGTCCTTTATCTCGTCCCGGATTGATCTTCCTTGATTTACTCGCCCTGGTCTGGATTTTATTTGGTTTTGGAGGGACAACCGTTATCTCCTCATGGAATTCTCGTTTTGCACCGCGCTTTCCTACTTTTGTCCTTTCCTGCATAGAGAAGATAACTTTTAGTAATTGGGTCATTCATGCTTATTCTCATTACATTCTCCCTATTTTATAACAAAGAAAAGGTTACAACTATTGCTTGAAACACCACTAAGTTATTCGTTAAAACATACCTTTCCAATGCTCAACACACCCCCCAGCTTACTCTGTTTCATGGCCTCATGAAAACATTATAATTAACATGGAGAGCGGTAAGAGAATAGGCGGGAGAGGGCACCTCGTGAGGAGGTCTGCAACCATGGTGAGCAACCAGATTATCAAAGAATTGATTCAATTGATCTGCAGGCATATTATACAAGGCCTGGTACCCAGGTGCAGGGTGCCAAATAATCGGGCTACGGAACCGGTATCCTAACCAAGACGGCCCAGCTTTCAAAATGCGCTGGCCATAAAGGCTCAACCGTTCAGCAGCCAGCTCAAAATTCTCATATTTGAATGGCTCCCTGAGCTGGATGCTTGGGGTAGAAATCCGATAGCGGAATTTGGCAGCATCTAGGGCAAAATCCTTAATAGCCAGAAAATATTCCAAGCTACTTCGGATCAAATCCTCATGCATGGGTCCTAGCAGTTCTATGACGCCCGGGGTTCTCATAAGGCTTTTGTGTAATTGCCATAGGTGAACTGGGTCTCTAGGCTCGGCCCTGACCCATAGATCTAGGCTGTTCTCCTGCCTCTGAAAGGCATTGTAAGCCCTGAGCCACTTTAACTGATTGACCCCAAATGAAACAAAGGCTTGTAGCTGTATATCTCCCACAAAAGGGCCAGGGTTTAAATCAGTTTCCTGCTCAAGCACCATATTGTGCAAATAGAATTCACATAGTAACCGTTGGACCTTAACCCCATAATGTTTGCAACAATCAATAAAATCGTTAACAGTATTAATCTGAATAGGGGCACCTGCCCTGACAACTTTTATTTTCAATCTTAAGTATCTTTCAAGGAGAAATAAAGCATAATTCTTTGCAGGGGCCCTGCAAGTCAAAACATCATCATACAGCGAACATACAGTGTCCAATTGTTTAATAACAACATCTAGTCGACGCGTTACCTTGTCAACCTTTTCCTATTCCTTCTGCCATCCTTCAAAGGCCTGACTCTCTGATTGACTCATGTTCCGCAGTTGCTGCTGCAATTCTTCATGTTTTTCCCGAGGGATCATTTGTTCTTTTAACTGCTCAGCTTCCTGCTGCAACTCCTCGTATTTTTCCCGAGGGATCATTTGTTCCCTTAGCTGGTCAGCCTCCTGTCAGGCTTGCTTTATCTCTTGGTGCAAGGCCTTGGTTTTTGGATCCTTTTTCCATGATTTCTCAGAGGCAGGGAGTCTTACCTGGACCTTCACGTTTCGCTACCTGGAATTCGTATCCCGAATTATCCCTAAAGGTGGTGCCTCAGTTTGGACTGCTTTGTTTTCCCTTTCTTTCTTAACATGAATAAAGGGGTACGATGGCCCCTCTGTAAATGGAATGTCGTCTTGCGGCTCGGTTTTGATTGGAACGGCAGTTGGTTCCAATGGCCTATTTGGAACGACAGTCTGTTCCTCAGCGTCAATAGGAACGGCATTCTGATGTTCCATATCAGATGGAACGGCATTTTGATGTTCCATATTAGATGGAATGGCATTTTGTTCCTCCGTGCCGGTTGGAACAGTCGTAGGTCTATCAGCAGAGTATTGACCTACGAGACGTCTATAAGCCCTTTTCCTTCTCATCTGACAGGACCCTGCTACATTTGTCCTTCTTTTTCTCCTTACGGTCCTTCTTATTCTCAGACTGGCTTTCAAACTTCGAATTTTCTGCCGAAGCTGGGCTATAATGTTCAGCAGTCTCTGCTGTTTCTTTCTCAATTTCTTAATTTCTCTTGCCTCGGCAGTGGGTGCATGAGTGGCCCTCAGTTCTGCTCCTCTTTCGTCGAGGGTTTCTTCTGGCATTCTGGGAACGAACTGTTCCCGACAAGCATTTTCATTTTCCACGTCATCAGCAGGTGGGTTTTCTTCTGGTGTCTTGGGAACAGATTGTTCCTGGTTGGTATTTACATTTTCTTCGTTGACAACAGGGGGGTTTTCTCCCCCTGCCATTTCTTCATGCAATTCTTCATGCGTCTCTTCCCCAGAGGGTCCTTCAGGAGGGTCTGATGGACTGGAAGGTAAAGCATAATCTCCCAGGCTGGCCAAGATGGTGGCCAGCTCTTCTTCCTCCACGTGGTCCTGTGGCGGGCTGTCCCTCAATTGTTCCATTTCCTCTTCCTGAATTGGCTGCTCAGTGGCTCCCCCCGGATAGTCGGCCTCGGCCTCAGGGTTAGAATGTTCATTTCCTTCCTCGGCTTCTGCTTCGTTCTCAACTTGTTCCACATTTTCCCTCGAAGGTTCCTGTTCTGGCGCTGGTGGCTCATCTGTTATCTCGATCGGCTGGTCAATGCTTGGCTGGATTTTCTCCAGCCTGCCTTTTATCCTTGCCAACCGGGCTGACTTCCTAGGCCTTTCGGGCTGTTCGGGTGTGCTGGCCCTCTGTTCTTCCACCACCACCTTTCTGCGTTTTTCAGATTGTTCTGGCGTGCCAGAGGAATGCCTTCGTTTCGAGGCAGCACGCTCTTCTGTGGCCAGTTCCTTATGTTTTTCTGCATGTCCAGATGCTCTGGAGGAACGTTTTCGTTTTACTGACTCCGTGCGTTTCTCGGGTTGCTCGGGTGTATCCGAGGGATGCTTGGGTTTTGGCGATTCTCTGGGCTTTTTGGGAGTTTCAGAGGTACTAGCAGGATGCTTAGCCTTTGGGGATGGTGATGCCACTCCCCCTCCAATTGCTGTAATAAGCTCCCCCCAGCTACTCTGCTGCTGAGTGAGACTGTGGCTCACTATCAGGCGGATCAACCCATGGTGGCTAACCACTGCGTCTTCATGGTGTGCCTTTTTCAGGCTCTGAGAGGCATCATGCAGTACTGAATTTAACAATGCAGGGAGGTTCACAGAACATTTTCCTTTTAACACAGCCAGGAGCTTAAGGTGACGCGGTCTTACCACATCTTTTCGCCCCTCGCAGGTGATGTAGCTCTGCACCACCTTTGCCAATTCGCTCCAGGGTTCTCCTAGCGTTGCCAGCAGCACTCCTTTCCCTTTCACTGTTAGATTCTGTCCTTCGTCTTGGAAACTTTCTATGATCTTTTGCAACCTCTCTTTCTTTGTCGTCCATATTGGTCCTGAGGCTGGTAATCCTGTTACTTCCGCGATTATTTCCTTCGTGACCATTATCTGCTTCCCTCCCACTACGGAGTGTTCTTCCTGCAAATTCTGCAGGAATTCCATGGCCACAGCTTCATTTGATTCACGCAGGTGGCTAAAATAAGTTAGCCACCCTGCCCTTTCTAGGATCTCCCGAGCAGCTTTGGAGACTACTAGCTCACTAGGCTCGCTTCTGATAGCCTTACCTCCCATGGTTCTGTTTCGGGATCCTAGATGGAATAGCAGTTATCTGTCGCAAAAAACGTAATCGCAGCCGAGAGAGAAAAAAAACACAGAGCATGCATGCATGAAAATAAATTGTAAATAACAACTTTTTGCAAAAAATAGCATTGTCATGCCGTTAACCCATATCGTACCTTCGTACCATATCATTTCCGAATGATGTGCTAACACGTGGCCGACGGAGTAATGAGGTCACCTCCCCCCTCGCAATCTGATAGGCTGTCCCAGCCGTCAAATGGAGGAGGAGCCGCCATCCCGTCACCAAGTCATAAAGGAACAGCATATAGAATTTTGCCATGTTTCAGATTAGACAAGGAAATACCGAGATCGAGGCAAAAGGTAGATCGCGTTTTGCATAAGCCTGCGTGATGTGATGCAAGACAGGAGGATAGGACGTCTGGCACTCATATAAAGTCTAAGGTGGTCATAGTCAATACCTTTGCCATGATTGGTGGTGATAGATATTCATGCGACGTATCCATCAAAGTGTAAGATAGAATTATTACGAGGATAGGAAGAAGTATTTAATATGATCCAAATTGGTGTATATATTACGACTCCGATACCATTAACAGAGCTCTGCTGCCGACAGGTGTTCATAACCTTGGCAGAGTTGTTTATTTCACCCTGGAACCATGGTCCTTTGTGTATTTTTGAAGAGCAATTCTTGTCAAAATGCAGGCCACCATGCTGGCTTGGTAACCAGATAACCATGATGCCATTCACCAGAGAGGCGCGAAACGTGGGCAGGCCGGCTCGTGATGAGACCCCCTGTTCCAAGGTTTGTTTATGCAGTGAACCCGTTGGACCATATCCATGGTGTGGTGGCCATGATGGGAATGCCACTTCGCTTCCAATCTTATGATCATAGTAGGCTGGTTCTTTAATGAAACCCCCTATCCTGCATTTGACAAATAATTTCTTTTTATTTTGCTTTTGCTCTTTTTTTTTTGAAACTGACTTTGCTCTTGTGTAATTACACATAAGGGTGGTTCAGCCCTCCTTAAGAGTGGGAATGGCGGAAGAAGTCTTGTCATCCCAATAGGAAGATATAAATCTTCTGTTCTTATTTCCAAGTAATAATAGAGAAAATTGTAGGAACTCAACATGATAAAATTTTCCAACAAGGCAGAGGAGGTACGACCATGACAGCAAAAATGATGAGTGTGTGGATCCTTCCTTTGTTGTTGCATCAATACTAGGGCTGTTAAAGATAGCGATTTATGATATTCTGATCTCGAGATATCCTGGCTTTTATATTTATTGCATAAATGTATAGCTGCTACTTATGGCCTTGGAAAGAGGATGGACAACACATCCTTTATATGAAAGGGACAAGAGCATACCACTCCTTCTTGAAAAGGAGGGTGAGGAGGAGTTCATCTGATGCATTGCCTTAAAAAGGCAGTAGAAGCACACAAATGTTGCTTCCTTTGAAAAAGGAACGGCCAAAAAAACACACAAGTGTTGTTCCTTTTGAAAAGGAACAGCAAAAACACGCAAGTGATGTTCCTTTTGAAAAGGAACAGCAAAAACACACAAATGCTGTTCCTTTTGAAAAGGAACAGCAAAAACACACAAATGCTGTTCCTTTTGAAAAGGAACAGCAAAAACACACAAGTGCTGTTCCTTTTGAAAAGGAACAGCAAGGACACGCAAGTGCTGTTCCTTTTGAAAAGGAACAGCAAAAACACACAAGTGTTGTTCCTTTTGAAAAGGAACAACAAGGACACGCAAGTGCTGTTCCTTTTGAAAAGGAACAGCAAGGACACGCAAGTGTTGTTCCTTTTGAAAAGGAACAACAAAAACACGCAAGTGCTGTTCCTTTTGAAAAGGAGCAGCAAAAACACGCAAGTGCTGTTCCTTTTGAAAAGGAACAGCAAAAACACGCAAGTGCTGTTCCTTTTGAAAAGGAACAGCAAAAACACACAAGTGCTGTTCCTTTTTGAAAAGGAACAGCAAAAACACGCAAGTGCTGTTCCTTTTGAAAAGGAACAGCAAAAACACACAAGTGCTGTTCCTTTTTGAAAAGGAACAACAAAAACACGCAAGTGCTGTTCCTTTTGAAAAGGAACAGCAAAAACACGCAAGTGCTGTTGCTTTTGAAAAGGAACAGCAAAAACACGCAAGTGCTGTTGCTTTTGAAAAGGAACAGCAAAAACACGCAAGTGCTGTTCCTTTTGAAAAGGAACAACAAAAACACACAAATGCTGTTCCTTTTGAAAAGGAACAACAAAAACACACAAATGCTGTTCCTTTTGAAAAGGAACAACAAAAACACTCAAATGCTGTTCCTTTTGAAAAGGAACAGCAAAAACACACAAATGCTGTTCCTTTTGAAAAGGAACAGCACGCACAAGTGCTAAAAACATATATACAAAGTTTACAATCTTATATACAAGATGTGGTAATAAAAGATGAACTTTTTTTACTGATCTATAGGTGAGGAAGTTTTTGCTTCCTCGCCCATAATCTCAATGTTAGTATCTTGGCGTAGCTGCTGACAAAAAGATTCCCGAGTGAGCGGTTTACGATACAGACAAACTCGGTGTCCGTTTACCTTAAATGTATATCCAGACCCGTCGATTGTGATCAGAGTAAGGGTCCCATTGTCATGGACTTTTTGAATCTCGTATGGTCCCAACCAACGAGTCTGAAGCTTCCCCGGGAAATCCTGAAATCTAGAATCATATAACAGAGCCCAGTCTCCTTCATGAAATATCTTGTTTTTGATGAGCGCATCATGCCATTTGGCTCGCTGCTGTTGAATCAGTGCTGTATTCTGTAATGCAGAGAGCCTTATTTCATCTAATTCATTAATTTGGTGTAATCGACTTTTTTGTGCTTCGCTTAAATCCAATCCGACTTCTTGGGCAGTTCGCAGCGTTTGGATCTCGAATTCTATAGGAAAAATGGGCTGCTTTCCAAACACTACGTGATATGGTGAATAGCCGGTGGTGCTTCTCCATGTGGTTCGATAAGCCCACAGTGCCTCGGGTAGTCGGGTGGCCCAATCACGCCGATGTGAGGCAACGGTTTTTGTCAAAATAGACTCTATTACCTTATTGCTGCTCTCGACTTGCCCATTTGCCTGCGGATGGTATGGGGTAGTAATTTTATGCTGGACACTATAGTTATTAAGTGTTGCAGCTAATTTATGTCCCACAAATTGTGGTCCACCGTCTGTAATTACCTCTCTTGGAAGACCATAATGTACAAACAAATGGAACAAGAACTGTATTACCGAATCTTCTGTAGCTCTAGGCAATGCCTCCGCTTCCACCCATTTGGTAACATATTCAGTTGCCACCAAAATGTAAGTTCTTTGGTTTGATGGCGGGCTGATGGGTCCGACAAAGTCCAGAGCCCAGCGTTCGAAAGGTTCGATCACTAATTGAGGCTGCAAAGGCATTTCGTCGGCTGGACCAGGTCGTCCTGCACGCTGACAGCTATCACAGGCCTGGACAAATTTTTTCGCATCCTTGAAAATTGTAGGCCAGTAATACCCCGTTTGTAATACTTTATGTGCTGTTCTTCGGTCAGCAAAATGTCCTCCACATGGCCCATCATGGCAGGCTTTCAAGATGTCAAAGATTTCGTCCTCTCGAATACATCTTCTGATTTCCATATCTGCGCCTGTGTGAAACAAATAGCCCCCAACCCACGAAAATCGAGTGCTTTTCTGAACAATCTGCTTCCGTTCATTGGGGGTTAAATGTTTTGGAAGCTTACCTACTGCAAGGTAGTTAGCAACATCAGCGTACCAGGGAGTCTGAACAGCGACAGCAAATAAGTGTTCGTCTGGAAATTGGTCCTCGACTGCTGCTGCTTCAACTGATTTTGGTATTCGTGAGAGGAAATCAGCTACAAGGTTTTCTTTCCCCGGTCGATCTCTGATTGTAATATCAAACTCCTGCAACAAGATCAACCGCCTGGTTATTCTTCCATTTGTAACGGGCTTATTTGCTAAATACTTAATAGCAGAATGGTCTGTATACAAAATAACGGGATAGCCTGTAATATAGTGTCTAAATTTATTAACAGCGTGTATCACAGCTAAAAATTCTTTTTCGGTGACAGTATAATTTAATTCAGCCGGAGTCAAATTTTTGCTGATGTAATAGATGGCGTATGGTCTTTTATCCTCTTCTTGACCCAAAACTGCACCGATTGCTGTGTCTGAGGCATCAGTTGAAATTTGGAATGGTAAATTCCAATCAGGTCCTCGGAGAACTGGAGCTGTAGATACCAGCTTCTTTAATTCTTTGAAAGCTCGATCACATTTCTCTGTCCATAAGAAGTCAACATTTCTAGTTAATGCATGTAAAGGTGCGGCAATATGTGAATAATGTTGTATGAATCGTCTATAATACCCAGAAAAACCAAGAAAACTGCGTACCTCTGTTTGATTAGTGGGGGTCGGAATAAGCAAAAGTATTTGAATTTTAGCCGGGTCTACCTGAATACCAGCTGCTGAAATATAGTTTCCCAAAATGAGTCCTTCGGTCATCATCATGTAACACTTTTCATGACTCAGGCAAAGTATGGTAGCGATGCAGCGCTGTAGGACTTTTTCGAGAGTATCTAGAGCTGGATCAAAGTCATCTCCATATGGTGTGAAGTCATCCATGTAGACTTCCAGTCCATCATTAATTAAATCTGCAAAGATGCTAAGAACAACCCTTTGGAAGGTGGCTGGAGCATTACATAAACCAAAAGGTAAGACTCGATAAGCGAACGTTCCCCAGGGACAAGTAAAGGTAGTCTTATCCTGGTCTTCAGGGGCAATCTGAATCTGATTGTATCCGCTGAAGCCCTCCAAGAAAGAAAATAATTTCTTGCTTGCTAAGGTGTCCAGTACCTGATCTATGAATGGGAGAGGGAAGTGATCTTTTTGTGTGGCTTTGTTTAATTCTCTATAATCCACACAGATCCTCCATTTCCCGTTCTTTTTAGGTACTACCACAAGTGGAGAGACCCATTTGCTGTCAGAGATAGGATAAATAAAATTAACATCTAACAGTTTTTGAAGCTTGGCTTTTACAACATCTTTTAAATGGGGGTTGAGTCTTCTTTGCGGTTGACGAACAGGTCTTGCATCTTTTTCGATATAAATATGATGTGTGCATAGCTGGGGATCAATCCCTTTCATATCGGGATAGTCCCATGCAAATGCCTCCTGATACTTTCGTAACAGCTGGATGAGTTTTGTCTCTTGATCTGGTGTCAGATTAGCGTTAATATTTAAAGTTTTCCCCGGTTCAATTTGCACTACTTTGCTATTAGCGACAGAAGTCACAGGTATAATTTGGTCATGTTCGTCTTTCAGAGGATCCTCCTCTAATTCATTTTCAAATGCCGCTTTTATCATAAAACATTGTGTATACGATGTGGATTCTGTTTGATTAATGAATTTATTGATGGCATCGTCTTCCGTTTGATCTTTGAAATCTAGCGCTTCCTGGACTGTTAATGGTGGTCTAATATTGTCGGTTATATATGAGGCAGGGCGCAGGTTGGTTCTCATCATCGTGATACTTGGCTGCGCTGGAGGGTACAAGATTAAATTTTTGATATCCGGCCCTCTGGTTATGGTCATGTTTCCCTGCCGGCAACCAATGTAGGCGTCAGCAGTAGCGAGCCATGGTCTACCTAGAATTAGCGGATGTCCATCTAGTCGGGTTCTTGGATTAATTATCAGGAAATTGGTCGGGTATTCCCAGGAGTCGACTGAAACCATGACATCATACAAGGTGCCTTCTGGTCTAATTACTGATCGGTCAGCTAGTTCTAGCAAAGTGGAAGTAGGTTCTACCGATGTAATTCCAAGCTTCTGGCAAGTTGATGTTGTCAGGATGTTAATTGCGGCCCCTAGATCAACTAAGACGTTGGTCAAGGTCTGCCCATAGATTTGAACAGTGACAATTGGGTTTCCAGGGTCCTCGTATTTAACTGGTGTTTCTTTTCCTGATAGGAGGTCGGATAAGGTGCCGACTACCTGGACTCTAGGGTTAGAGGTTACATTTCTTTTTGATTTTCTGTTGCACAGGTCTTTTATGGTTTTTGCATATATGGGGATATCCTGTATAGCTTGAAGGAATGGAATTCTTATATACAAGTTTTGTAGTTCTCCCAGAATATCAAAATCTGGATATTGCGTTGGTCGCGGAATGGCCAATCGTTCTGGGAAAGGTGGAGGAGATGTAATTACTTGCTGATGAGGCTGGTCTTTATTTACATCTTCCTATTGTGACGGCTGTTCTGTAGGTAACTGATCTTCAATGTGAGTTGTTCTATGTCCCTCAGTTTCTATTATTCGCCCAGATCTTAACTGAAGATCATTGCACTCCCGCAGATCAGGTTCAATCTCTGAGGATTCTATAATTTGAAGAGATTGAACTGGTCTATTATTTGGGTTGGGGTTGGGTTGGGCTGGGAGCTGCGGTCTCAGATTAGGCTGGGGATTTTGTTGTAAGGCTAGCAGAGTTGGTTGAGGGAGTGGAATTGATCGTGCTGGCTGATATGTCGATTTTGGCCAGTTTGTCTGCCAGGGTGAACCTTGCGAAGTAGAAGGGGTCCATTGCGGAGGATATGAATTATTCTGCCAATATGGTGGGGGATAAGGGAAGTTTGGCCAACCAAATTGGTTCGTCCAAGGATTCGGAGTAGGAAACATTTGAGGTGACCAATTCGAAAACGGGGGCTGAGACTGATTTTGCCACATATTCTGTTGCTGAGCATTGAACGGCGGAGGTTGAAAAGAAGAGGAGGGGTCTGAAAACATACCAGATTGCCTTGGCGGCCATTGACGACGCTGGTTAATAAAATATGCTGATTCTGGCTCCTCTTCTGCTTCTTTATATACTGCCTTCAAGCCAGAAAGTGAGGGGCAGCTTTCGGTCAGGTGGTCCTTGGTGCAGATAGCACATGTTTGGACTGTATCCAGCGGGCATTCCTTATGGCTATGTTTCTTCCTGCATCGAGGGCAGAAGATCGCTAAATTCCGTTCCGCCTCTGCTTGCTTCTGTTTAGCCTGCACAATATCAAGCTGTGTAGTTAATGTCCCCAGGATATCAGTTTTAAAATTTTCTAGCAAATTTCCAAGTTCCACACGGGTTACTCCCTCTGTTGATGTTCTGTTATCTCTGGTAAAGCGATCATATTCTGCAGGTTTTATCCTCGTACTGCCTCTTGAGCTCCTGATACACAGATCAATGATATCAGCAAAATTTTCCTGATAAATGTCTCCTTTCCCCATAATATTCAACGTTTCAATCCATTGCTCTTTCATACCTCTAATTAATGCTGTTTTCAACACGTTATCAGGCAGAGGTAACGATGCATAGGGAGATCTTTGCAAGTTATATTGGAAACGTTCTACATATTCTTCTAGAGTTTCGTTTGGTCTGGCTGACATTTGAAAGATTTCATCTTTTAGTTCTCTTGACCTACAGTAATCCTGATATTTCTTTAAAAAGGCTTCTTTCATTTGATCCCAATTGTTAATAACCCCACCACCTAAGCCCATAAACCATATTAAAGCAGCCCCTTTTAATGTGGAGGGGAACAATTTTAATTTCTGGGGATCGGTGGTGTAATCGTATCCTCTACATAATACATCAAATTCGAACAAGAATGCATCCGGATCTTCTGATGTAAGGCCATGAAATGTGGGGATATGCTGGAGAGGGATAGATTTCATGGGCGCATTTGCTGCAGAATCTACTATAGGATATTGCAATGTGGAGGTCTGGGTGTTTGGCTGATTCTGCGCCATGGGATTGAATATATGCCAGTAATCTTCAGGAATTTCCAAAAGGGTGTTCCTTGGTTGAGAAGGGGTAGTATTAACAGGGATTGTTTTGACAACACTCCCTTTATCAGGGATAATGATGGTCCCAACTGTCTGAGGTGAATGAATTCCTTCAACGAAGATTTTTGCAGCGCTTCCTTTATCCGGGCTATTTAAAGGCTGGTTTGGTTCAATAGGAGATCTAGGTTCCCCGATTTCCCCTGTTTCTCCTCCTCCTTCGCAAAGGTTACTAAGATTCCCTTCGTGCAATAGTCCAGGAGTCAAATTTTCAATTTCTTGAAAGTCCTGCTCCTCTGTTTGACTGTGCACTTCAGCAAAGGCTTCAGATGGTGATCCCGAGGCCTGAAGGGAGCTAGTAGGCTGTTTAGAATTGATTTTCCTATAACCTACTGATGGCTGAGATTCGGCTTTCTTATAGATTTCGTCGATGAAGGTCGTTCGTCCAAGGGTCACCGACCCCTTGGCTTTGGGTGGAGGCTTTTGATCTTTTTCTGGCTTTTTCTGCTTAGTCATGCACTCCAACTAAGCTGCTAAATCCTATTTAACCAATCAATTCTACTAGGAAAGTGGACGGTGGAGCAGGGCTTTTACGTGCTCCGTACGCAGGTTCTTACCTTCCGTTTTTAAAATCCAACCCTCCCCTAGCAGATTCGTACACTACCCTGTTTAAAAGACAAATGGCTATACCCTTTCCCCGGCAACGGCGCCAAAATGTAGAGCTGTAACAAGGGTCTTTTTCACCTCTAGTTATCTCACATTACAAGTCAATCCGGGAGCGTTTTGTTATTGTAAAGGGTATCTCAATTTGAGGCTATTTGTCAGAGTAATGCTTAGTAGTATAGGTCTAAGAAAATACAAGAGTAAACGGATGCTAAGCTATGGCTAAATTACTTTTGCATAAAGAAATCACACTCGGCAATTTTATCAGTCAAGGGTACGGAAGCAATAACCCATCCCTCTAGAAACTGATGAAGGAAAAGGAATTAGAGTATGGATCATGGATCTGGGAGCATAATAGCGTCTGCTGTGTCTCACGACAGCCTTGATCCTCCTCTCACACCAAACCAATGAATGCAAGTAAAAAGGAACAGCAAGAAAGCAGAATGGAACGGCAATTCAGAAATGGAACAGCAGTAAAAGGAACGGCAGTAAAGAAACTAAATCTCGCGAGTTCAACACTCTCAGTTCTTGGCATCAACTTTCATACAAAGAAAGAGCAATCTTTTGTACAAGTAGACAGCTTAATCAAATGGAACAGCAAATCACCATAAACAGGAAACGTCAATCATATATACACATAATCTGAAATAATCACTAGTAGTCCACACACGACATTAATTCCATCTTCTTGTGATCATCACTCCAACCATATGTAGCTAGAACGTTCCACTTATAAATTCTGTAACAGAAGTGAACAGCTCAGAACGATGTTATGTGATCAATTCTGGAAATATGATGTGAACTTGTTACAAAGATTTACAAAAGGAAAACTACTGATGAACGAGTATGGAACAACATGTAAGTATATCAGATTATTAAAAACAATAAACAAACCACACAAAGCCAAACTGTAAATGATACAATCAGCCAGTGTCCGTTGGAGTCGGGCCCTTAGCTTCCAATGGCACACCGCCATAACTTACTTCAGATGCAGGGAGAAAGTAACACCAAATATATTATATTAACGCATCAATGATAGTATAGCAAAACTAAGTCTCAAAGAGACTCGATAGTCTGAGTTTAAACCAACTGTGAAGTCTGTAAATAGAAGTAAAGATACAAGATAATCCAAAAAGTCCCTTAAGTCTTCGATGCTGCCCCTTTTTATACAAATAATGGCGGAGTTAACAATACAACAAAATAATTGAAAGTAACGATCCCTCAGGATCAAAGATCCTGAGGGATCTGTTAAACTGTTAACTCCTCTCTTTTCTCTGCCTAGCCTTCCGAACTGACAGTCCTTTATCTCGTCCCGGATTGATCTTCCTTGATTTACTCGCCCTGGTCTGGATTTTATTTGGTTTTGGAGGGACAGCCGTTATCTCCTCATGGAATTCTCGTTTTGCACCGCGCTTTCCTACTTTTGTCCTTTCCTGCATAGAGAAGATAACTTTTAGTAATTGGGTCATTCATGCTTATTCTCATTACATTCTCCCTATTTTATAACAAAGAAAAGGTTACAACTATTGCTTGAAACACCACTAAGTTATTCGTTAAAACATACCTTTCCAATGCTCAACAGAAATTTAAAGAGCCTTTGAACACTTTGCATAGTCCACACACTGATTTCTTTGATAAACTTTTCATCTCATTCTCTTTCTTCTTCAACTTCCAACTGATTGATTTCTACTGGAACTACTTCTCAAAGAGCTTAGGCTCAAGAATATCAAACTAATCTATTATCTCGAGACCAAGATCCAAAATAACATCACAAATTTTAGTATATTGAGTAATTCATTCCTTTGTTTGATTACAATTTGAATCCCTTTAATCCAATGATGCCCATATTATTTTTTTATCATTCTTGGATAACTTCTAAATATTTTTTACAATGAATTGTTTCTCCTAATCAGAAATCAAACCAAACATGTGCTTTATAAACTTGTCATCTTCATTTAATGAATTGATTTAATCTAAAAGAGATACTAACTCCTGAAATAATTTGAAAATCTTTCCCATCTGTTTGAAAAACTTAATTTGTAGTCCTTTAAGTTGTTCATTTACCTTCAAAGCATGTTCCTTAAGAGCATTGATACTTACAAAAACCTCTTTAATTTGATTCAATTTTTGTTGCAAGGCTTGAATCTATTCTTGGTTATTTGAGGAGATTGTTTGGAGTTTGATATTTGTTTCTTGTTTGAGAACTCTGATTTCATTATCGTGAAGTTCTCCAAATTGAAATTTTTTAAGCATGTAAGTAATTTGATCCTATCAATCTTTATTGCTATTGTTGTTCCAAATTATATTTTGTCTCCATTTGTTTCATCGCCAAAGTAAATCCCTCTCTGATTTTTTTGGAATCAATTTACCATTGTTACTCACCAAAAAATTTATTATTTTCCAATTTTTCTTCAGGCTCCTTAATCATGTCGATATTTTTATTAAATTCTTCAGTTAACTCCTTAACTTAGCTCTAAGTATAAGTAACAAAAGCTCCAAGTGTTGATGTTGACTCATTTTCTCTTTCCTTAAAGTATCTTGTAGTTTTCCAACTTAACTTAGAAATTGTTTCAATAGAGTCATGTTTTCTGACTACTAACCTAGTTTAGGAGTTGAGATAATAATCATTCAAAGAGGGTACAGTTTCAGCCACATGATAACCTTCTGAAATAGGTTTGAGAATTAAATAAGTAAAAGGAATATTGGTGGATATGGGAGTAATTGATGCTTGTGGAGAAACATCCTTTGTAACCTGCATTCATAAATCTGGAATTTGTACAATGTCCTAAATTAGTTGTTTTTTGAACTCTAAGAAGCATTTATCACAATTAAAGTAGTTTGTAGAGAAATATATTGAATCTCCTGAGATGGTGATATTGGATTCTCTTCAATAACTTTATCGATTCCGTGGATAATTTCTTGGAATGTGGTTTGTGCTTCAATTGTCTCTTTATCTTTACTTACTTCAGCAAAATCATTCTTCATGTGGTCTTTGAGTTTAGTTATTTGTTCGAGAGACTTAACATCTATTATCATCATTTCCTGCAAAGAGGTACTTTGTGTTTGTACTATTGTCTTCTTTGTTTCCTGGGACTGTACTAATATCCATGTTTGAGTAACTCCTTGATCTAACTTATTTGAAACTAATTGAATAGGGGTTTTATTACTGGAGTAAACAAAATAGGAAAATTGGTCGAACTTAAAATATGAACATTTTCCTCTTGTGTGAATTGAAACCCAAAATTTGAAGGGATGTCGATAAAACATGAACTTCACAAAGTTTTAATTTTTCCAATGGTATACCAAAATTCATAGTTATACGACTAATGTATACTTTATAATTACTTTCTCTAAACTCCTACAAGTTATCCTTCTCGTCCATGCTCATGAAATGAGCCTTTGATACAGCTTGATAAAAATTATCATGATGAATAAAAACATAATCAAAATGAGGTTATTGATAAGAATATACTTTGGATAAACTAATTGATATGTAATGATTAACAATAACATTCCTAGGATCATATTTACAAATGGTGGCAAATGTAACTAGGCCTCCTATAGATTCCATGCTTCCTTGGAAACATGCCCTTTGTCCTTTAGTATCATTTGGCCAACTTTAATAGGGAAAGTAGGCCATAATTTATTTTGAATTTTGTGCATAAATATGGTTACTCCATTGAACATTGTCTGGTTAGAAAATTCCCTAATCGTCAATCTATCTGGAATGTAACGTAGCAATACATGAGGTCCTACCTTACTTCCATAAATTTTGATATCAAAAAACATATCTTCAATAACTAGTCTCATATTTCAGATAAGGCATACTGGAATTATTTTTTTATCCTTGATGGGCTCTTTACAAACAAAAATTCATGAAAGTAAAGCAGAATTTTGTTACAAATGTCATAAAACTGGTCTTTATATCTGCTTTCCCACAATATGGAATAGAAATTATGTATAGTTTCTTCATGATTTAAAGGGTGGTTCCATTCCATTAAAGGGAAAGAAATTAATACAACAAACACATCCATGATATAGAAAGACATAAAAAAACCTTGGTAAAACACTAGAGGAGAGTCTAGGGATAATTTAAATGCTTCTCATAAATTATGGGACAGAATGTCTGCCAAGTTAAACCTCTTTGATTGCTTAAAACTTCTTATGGGTCCCTCTTATGACAACAATTTTTCCATAAATTCCTTCAATTTTAGCTTAAGAACCTTATCATTCCCTACTCCTGACTTGCCTTACCTATTCCAAGCACAAGTATATTTGCATTTCTTTTCAAACCGTATCTTTTCTATTTATAAATGAATAAATAAGGGAGTTGATTATTAACCTATGTGTGTATGGCTTGCATAAGATCATAGTGTGTGTGTGTGTCTATATATATATATATATATATATATATATATATATATATATATATATATATATATATATATATATATATATATATATATATCTATATATATATATATATATATATATATATATATATATATATACGAGTGTGATTTAAATAAAAGGCTCAAGCTAGTAACTCAAAGTTAAAGTTGTCCTGACTATAGGGTTGCATATGGTTTCACGTCTTAGTTGTACTGACAGGATGTCCTATGGTCAACTATTTTGATAAACCTATGTTATATTGCAAGAGTATCCAGAGATTGAAACCTATTGTTAAAGCATTTTAGTTAGCTCCAAGTTGGCATATCGACAAGGTTTTGTTTGCAAAACTTATTGATCAGGACTACGAATTTTGGGCATGGATTAACTATAAATTGAGCCTACATATGAACTAGCCCAAGTGGCATATTAGCTATCCCTTATTGACCATATTGACTATAATAATGTGGAATTGGATGAATTTGGTTCTTCGATTGTCCAAATGGCACCATTGTAGCATTCTATTTATAAGACTTATGACAATGGTTGCGGTCAGATTGCCTACTAAGCAATTCAATTGTATGGAAACTCTAATTTTGTGTGCAAGTTACACATACAATTATAATTCAACTAAAGACTCATTAATTGGTTTGTGAATGTTTCATGTGATTGTTCTATTTCATAGAAACTCCTTACACAAGTTGAAGCCTATTCATAGGAAGTCATTCACTTGGAAATGGACAGAATATTAGAAGAACCCGACAACAAGCAACTCTCTCAAACCAATTGTAGTCAAAGATGCTCATTTCAAAACACTCATAGGATATGTGTGCCGGTTGATATAATATATACCAATTATAGGGTTTAGAAATTTAAACGAGATATTCATAGTTCATAAGTCCTAGGACTAAAAATAGAATGGTCTAATTGAGTCCCAACTAAGTTTAATTATACCTGTAACAATTTAATTTCTTTATCCCTCAGACAGTTAGCCAAGATAAGCCCAAACTTCAGCTTGGTTAATTTTTCTTTTCATAGATATTATAAAAGGAGAAGCACTCAAAGCGTAAACATAAATTTTTTCATCCTTTTGATCTCTGAAATTAATCAATATTGTGCTTAGGTGGTTGGCAGGGTTCTTTGTCTATATTTGTAATGTGCTCTGGTATGTTTTTCTATGTTGTCTATCTCTATCAAATTGTGTTGAGTAGTTAACGATTTAGGAAATTTACCAAGACTTGACTTGGGCCTGCTCAAGGCACAACAAGTGCCAAACCTTTTGTGTTATTTAAATTAGTTAGTTAGCTTGTCTTATTTTCCAAGTCGAATTGTTGTATTCACCGAAGTGGTTTGTTTTATATGTTGGGGTAGCTTGTCGTATTCATTCGAGTGGTTTTTTTTATTTACATTGTTGTTTCATTTATGTGTCTAACACTTTTATTTACTATTTATGATCATGTTTCTCGATTTATGTGTGATTACATGAAATGAAAACAATGTGTTGATTATTTATGTTTGTTATATAAAAGTTACTGTATATGCTTATTGGTTTGAAATCTTTGGTTTTGTAAAGGATCAGTGGTGTTTCATTTTAAAGGAATCATAATATACCAACTGCTATGAAATTGTTGATTTTATAGTATTTTTGTAACTCGGGGACCATTTTGTGCTTACCCTTTGGAGATTGTTGGGTAATTGAAGAGCCATTGAGTCTAAGGTTAAGAAGTAAGTCCTTTTGAGTGAAACAACCAACTTCCATGCACTTAGAATAAGTCATTTAATATTTGAAAAGTATTGTCCTCTTTGTATATTGCACTAATCCCTCGTCTGTTTACTAACCTGGTTGACAACTAAAGGACTATGTATAACTTATAATATTAAAACATCATTAAAAGAACTTGTCATTTTTGGTGTCATTTCCAGGGAGGCACTCAAGGATTCAGGACATTTCTCATAAATAATCCAAAAGATATTAGGGCTACAAGTGACCAAAGGAATTATTACTTTCAACAACTTAGGTACTCCTTTTTTTTTCTTTATGTTATATCATTCTAAATTCATTTAGAACATCATAGGTAGGAAAAAGAAAAAATCTCTTAAAACCCTAACATGTGGTATGGTGGGGACCACTCCTGATAAAGTGTTGGCAAGTCCAAAAGGGATTCCTATAAAAGTTACTTTTCTAGTATGGCAACCATTAGGAGGAGGTGTAATATCAAAAAGGGAAGAGACCCATTTTGAGGAATAATTTGAGAGTTCCTCAGAATATAATTAGATTCAAACTCCTTAAACAACACAAGAATAAAAGATGGGAGATGAATAAGTTAATAAAACTAAACAACAAAAATCAGTTACTTTTGAATTTCCCACTCAAGACCCTAATGTTGTAGTACAAATAAAAAAATATTTCTTTCTCTTCTCTTCCAAATTTTCATGGCCTATCTAAAGAGAATCCTGATACCCTTTTGTTTGAGTTTGGTGTGCTTTGTCAAAGTTATGATTATTCAATAGATCCTCAAAAATTAAATTATTTCCTGCCAACTTGAAAGACGCAGCCCTCCAATCGTTTATGGAATTAGGGGGAAACACTATCCAATGTTGGGATGATATGAAAAAAAAAATTGAGTAACCATGAAGATTATTCCAAAGTTAGGGAAAGGAGGAAGAAATTTTTAAGATGTCTCAGTCAAAGGATGAGAGTGTAGAAGACTATATGAAGAGATTCCAATATAGCTTGCAAAGAACTAATCAAATCTCCTTAGATCCTGAAAATTTATCAATCCTCTTTCTTAAAGGACTATGAGAGGATTGTTTGGATACCTTGAATTTGATGAGTGCAGGATATGTTTCTCAACTAACATATGAGGAAATTTGTGAATTATGTGAATGATATTCTAGAGGAAGTGAAAAATATCGGAAAAATTATTGAGATATTTTATCATGGGTCAGTAGATCAGGTGGAATAGGGATGTCCAAATCTGAACTAGGAAATCTTTTAGATAATTTTAAAACTGATATTTTAAGTACGCTCAGTTTGTAAATGGATACCCTACAAGCCAAAAGGAAGAAGGAGGAAGCTAAGTTATCCTTGGTTATATTTTGTTCAAAATGTTAGAAAAAACTTCCACTTAGAGAATGTCCTTAAATAATATAGAAGCATGTGGCATCTGTGAACAAAATCATTCCACTCAGGAATTCCCTTCTCTACCCAAAATTAAAGAAATGTTTCAAGAGGTATATGGGGATACTGAACAAAATTGTTTCATGACCCAAAAGAAACCTTGGCCACCTAAAACATCTATGCCTCCTAATCCTTCCAAATAATTTACTTTCCCTTTTGGATGATATCTTCCTATGTCATGGCCTCAATGGCCCCCTCAAGTGCAAGGGCAAGGGTGGAAATCTCGATGGAGAGGACCTCCATCCTTCGGGAATGTAATACCTCCTCAATCAAATTCACAAAAACCTCAATTTCATTCAATTCATTCCATACAAGAATAACCAAGACCTCGTTTTCTTTCCAACCCAATTCCAAATCCAAATAATAATAAGATTGTTCAAGCCACTTATAATACTAACTTGTCATATTTTTCTACCTACCCCCTTTCAGTTGTGGACTATAAAGACATTCACTTATGTTCCGGGAAAGTTATCCAAAATAAAATTGCTCCTATTATTCAAGAGCACGATGAAGATGACAACCTACCCAAACTAATATTTCCTTCTTCTGATCATGAACAAACTCCTAAAAAGGAGTCTGAATCCATCCCTTATCTAGAGAGGTTATGTCTTGAGAAAACCCCTATTCAACCAGAATTTGATTTTTTGGGGGAATTAAGGAATGTTTTTACAAAAATTTAATTATTCCAAGCTATCAAAGATGTTCCCATTTATGCAAAATATGTTCAGGAACTTTGTTTGAGGAAACCAGGGAGAAAGAAAAGAGATCCAAAAACAATGAAAGTAGTTGGGAAGCTGGCTGACTTGATGTTGGGCAAGGTCCTGACATCAAAATATGGTGATCCGAGAACTCCTATTGTCACTGTATATATAAAAAAACATTACTATACCTAACACTTTGATAGATTTAGGGGCAAATATTAATGTGATGACTAAAGAAACCCTAGATAAAGTAGGAATAATTTGTCTTCGACCCACTTCGATTGTCCTACATATTGTTGATAGATCCACGGTAAAACCAAAAGGGGTGTTAGAAGATATTGTGGTATCAATAGATTCATTTGAATATCTAGTTGACTTCATACTCATACAACCTAAGGCCAACCTTGGGGATTATCCATTGATTCTTAGGAGGCCTTTGTTGGCCACAACAGATGCTTATATTAACTGTAGATATGGGGACATAACTATTTCCCATGGAAACTATACTAAGAGACTTTCCCTTTACCCTCCAGCAAAACCTTCTTCCTACATAAATAGTCCTTTATGGTTCGAAGATTGTGATGAATAGGTTTCTCAATCTCTTCTAGCCATTTATCAAGTCTCAATTTTTAAGGAACATGAGGAGGGTGACCTACTCTACATATTTTTCACACATCCAAAAATCAACAACAATCCCTTAATTAATATGACTCTAAAAAAAAAAATACTTGAAAAATTCTCAACCATAGATCTTACCCGACAAATGAAATTGATAGTTATGCCTAATGCCTTAGAAGATAAAACTAAAACTTTTGAAATTTACCCTAGAAATATCCTAAACATTAATTCTGGATTGGAACCATTTTAGCAAGAGTTATTGATGGAGATGCTTAAAAATAATAATAAAGCTTTTGCATGGAATTATAATGACATGAAGTAGATTTCTCCTAACATGTGCACACATTATATTTACATAAAGGAGGATTCTCGACCTATCATGAAGCCACAATGGAGAATGAACCCAACACTCAAAGACATTTAAAAAATAATTGTAATTATTTTTGAATGCAAGTTTATTTACCCTATTTATGATAGTAAGTGGATGTTTGTATATTTATATGGAGGGAATCTTGAGATTGTTTAGTGCTCGGAACTAATCCCATAGTAGCCATTTATGAGTCGAAATTTCGAGTCTATAACAAGACTCAACATTAGGAGAATACCTACAGAGAAGAGCGTGAAATGTGGGAGATTAATATTGAATAAAAGGAAATAAATGAATGAAAAATCTGACCAGTAAATAAATTTATTTATTTCTAATTTTATTTTTAGGAGGAATTCCATTATGTTAAATCGGTTATACATTTTATGTTCAATGTAGGTGAAGGAAGGAATAAGATTGGAGTCATGAAAGAAGTGAAGATCTGCAGCTCTTCTCTTAATTTTTACCCTAATTTTCTTGACATTATGAACCTTTATCCATAAGTCCCTCTCATACAAGGTGCAAATGATTGTTTGAAGATTACTGTGGAGGGAATCTTGAGATTGTTTAGTGTTCGAAACTAATCACACATTAGCCATTTATGAATCGATGTTTTGAGTCTATAATTAGACTCATCATCAGGAAAATACCTGCAGAAAAGAGTGTGAAATGCAGGAGATTAATATGGAATAGAAGGAAATAAATGAATGAAAAAGTTGACCAGTTAATAAATTTATTTATTTTTAATTTTATTTTTAGGAGGAATTCCCTTATGTTAAATTGGTTATATAATTTATGTTTAATGGAGGTGAAGGAAGGAATGAGATTGGAGTCACAAGAAAAGTGAAGATCTACAACTCTTCTCTGAAATATTCAAACAATAATTTGCACCCTGTACGGAAGGGACTTATGGATAGACGTTCGTAACTTCGAGAAAAATAGGGTAAAAATTTAGAGAAGAGTTGTAGATCTTCACTTATTTCATGACTCCAATCTTATTCCTTCGTTCGCCCGCATTAAACATAAATTATATCCTCCTAAAAATAAATAAATTTATTTATTGGTCCGCTTTTGCATTCATTTATTTCCTTCTACTCCATATTAATCTCATGCATTTCACACTCTTCTCTATAGGTATTGCCCTGATGATGAGTCTTTTTATAGAATCGAAACTTCAACTCATAAATGGATACTATGGGATTAGTTTCGAGCGGTATACAATCTCAAGATTCCCTCCACAGAAATATTCAAACAATCTTTTGCACCCTGTATGGAAGGGATTTATGGATAGAAGTTCGTAACCTCGAGAAAATTAGAGTAAAATTTAGAGAAGAGATGTAGATCATCACTTCTTTCGTGACTCCAATCTTATTCCCTCCTTCGCCTGCATTAAACAATAATTATATAACCAATTTAACATAAGGACATTCCTCCTAAAATTAAAATTGAAAATAAATAAATTTATTAAATGGTCAACTTTTTAATTCATTTATTTCCTTCTATTCCATATTAATATCCTGCACTTCACACACTTCTCTGTAGGTATTTTCCTGATGATGAGTCTTATTATAGACTCGAAACATTGACTCATAAATGGCTAATGTGCGATTAGTTCCAAGCACTAAAAAATCTCAAGATGCCCTCCATAGAAATATTCAAACAATATTTTGCAACATGTATGGAAGGGACTTATGGATAGAGGTTCATAACCTCGAGGAAATTAGGGTAAAAATTCATATAAGAGTTGCATATCTTCACTTCTTTCGTGACTCCAATCTTATTCCTTCCTTCGCCTACATTAAACATAAACTATATAACCAGTTTAACATAAGGGCATTCCTCCTAAAAATAAAATTAAAAATAAATAAATTTATTAACTGTTTGGCTTTTTCATTCATTTATTTCCTTCTATTCCATATTAACCTCCTTCATTTCACGATCTTCTCTGTAGGTATTTTCCTGATGATGAGTCTTGTTATAGACTCGAAACATAACCTCATAAATGGCTACTGTGGAATTAGTTCCGAGCACTAAATACTATCAAAATAGTAAATGGCTTTCTACCTTAGTAATTGTTCCAAAGAAAAAATGTTAAATGGATAGTATGTGTCGGTTATCGAGAATTAAATAAAGCTACCTTGAAATATTACTTCCTTGTTCCCTTTATCTACCAAGTGTTCAACACCTTGGCTAGAAAGAAATTTTTCTCTTTTATTGATGGGTTTAGTGGCTATAACCAAATACAAGTTTCCCATGAAGATCAAGATAAAAAAAACCTTTAACTATCCATGGGGGACTTTCACCTATCGAGTACACCCCTTTGGTTTATGTAATGCTCCAACAACATTTCAACGAGTTTTTCTTGCAATATTTTTTGATATAATGAATGATTGCGTTGAAGTATATATAGATGACTTTATAGTGTATTGAGAAATCTTTGATGAAGCCTTAAAGAATCTTGAGAAATTACTAATTTGGTGCCAAGAAACAAACCTTTTCATTAGTAATTAAAAGTGTAAGATTCTTTTTTACAAAGGGAATTATATTAGGACACTGCATTTCATCTAAGAATTTAAGTAGATCTTGCTAAGATCTTTCAATCCCTTATTGATCATCTTAACTATAAGAATGTGGACTTGGCTGAAGTTGGTTATTCAATTGTCCAAATGGAACCTTTTAGCATTCTATTTACAAGACTTATGACAATCATTGCATTCGAATTGTCTACTAAGCAATTTGGTTATATGGAAGCTCTAATTTTGTGTGCAACTTACACAAATAATTGTAATTCAACAAAAAACTCATTAATTGATTTGTAAAGGTTTCATGTGGTTGTTCTATTTCATAGAATCACCTTGCACAAGTTGAAGCATATTCATAGGAATTCATTCACTTCGCGATCAACAAAATGTTGGAAGAACCTGACAACAACAAACTATCTCAGACCAATTGCAGTCAAAGACGCTCATTTGAAAGCACTCATAGGATATGTGTGACAATTGATGTAAGAGATACTAAGTATAGGGATTAAAAACTTAAATGAGTTATCCACAATTCATAAGTCCTAGGAGTGAAAATAGAATGGGTCGACTAAGTCAGAACTAAGTTTAATTGTGCCTGTAACAATTTACTTTGTTTATCCTTAAGACAGTTGGCTAAGATAAGCCTAAACTTTGGCTTGGTTATTTTTAGTTTTAATAGATATTATAAAAGGAGAAGTGCCAAGCGCAAAAAAATATATGTTGTCATCATTTTGATCTGTGAAATTAATCAATATTGTGCTTCGATGATTAGCTAGGTTCTTCATATTTATTTGTAGCATTCTCTAGTATGTTTTCTTAAGTTGTTTATCTCTATCGAGTTGCACTAAGTAGTTAATTATTCAGGGCACTGACCAAGCCTTGAGTTCGACTTGCTCAAGGCATGGTCAAGTGTCAAACCTTTTATGTTATTTTGATTGGTTAGTTACATTTTCTTAATTTCCAAGTCGGAATATCGTATTTATTGAAGCAGTTTATTTTATTTGTTGTAGTTTTTCATATTCATTTGAGGGGTTTGTCATAATCACATTGTTGTTTCATTTATGTGTGACCATTTTAATAAGTTATATGAGAATCACTAATGCTTGTATTTACTATTTATGATCGTGTTTCTCGGCTAATGTGTGATTACATGAAATGTGAAAAACATGTTGATTATTTCTTTTTGTTATATCAAAATTTAGTGTATGTCCTTATTGGTTTGAAATATTTGGTTTTGTAAAGGATCAGAGGTGTTTCATGTTAAAGGATCCAGAATATACCAACTATTATGGAATTGGCGATTTTATAGTACTTTTGTAACCTAGGGACCATTCTAAGATTACCCTTTGGAGATTGTTGGGTAATTGAAGAGCCACTTAGTCTAAAGTTAATAAGTAAGCCCTTTTGAGTGAAACAACCAACCTCCATGCACTTAGAATAAGTAATTTAATAATTGAAAAGTCATGTGTAACAACCTCCTCCCACATCTACCCAAGTAACCGGCCAACTGAGGTAAACATGTGATGAGAAGTTACTGTGATATGATTCAACCTCGTAAGTCACATTAAGGAAGTGGAACCAACAGAAACACACCATATAGACCTTCAACATTAGCAATAGGACCCCTAGGAATCATCCCAATCTTTCTGCTAACCATACCCTCGGTCCCACTAAGTTTTTAGGTTATTAAACCTCTGGAAAATCCCATGTTGTGGGAATGCCAGCGTCTAGAGAGATTTGGATGCTCCGACAAGCCTACATGCCTATGTCCAAGGACTATTTCCAGCAGACCCATGCCACAGTCCAAGGAATTTAAGGCTCTTTTCAAGCCTAGAATTATGGCCATTGCTCGGAACTTGTTGTAACTTTCAGAATCCATTAAACATATGATGATAAGACTAATAAACAAAAAACTAACTCCAATACTAGGTCTGATGTTGCGGGTGGGAACATCCTCAGGTCTTGGGTTGAAAACCCCAACAAAGCAGAAGGAAAACAGCAACAAGAAATGCTCATACAAACAATCTAAATTCTTATACCACTGAACTGGGAAGAAGTGACCTTACCCGGAGGTCCTACATTTGGGTAGATCCCGTAGGGTTCAAACCCTCTGCTTCCTCCAATGCCTTTGAAACCTGTAAATTATCCAAGAAAAGCATATACAACAGCAGTAACATAAAGCATATTCATGATATATATGTTAGATCATATAAGAAAATGAACGATTACGCATTAATATAAGATTTATAAACAAATCACAACATGTATCAATGCATAAACATGATAAATATCAGGAATAGAACAACATTTCTTTATTGATGTAAGCTACAAGAAAGGTGGAAAACTAAAACCTGAGTCTTCCTCCAGCTCCAAGCGGAACCGTCCTCTGGATCCGTCCTTTCCCGGCCTCAACAGTCTTCCTCCATCATCATACACAAGGATATCACAAGAGGGATGAAGGATATCTCAAAAGAGGAAAGGAGGCACAGGGATTTCATCAGACTCAATCAAGGATCAATTAACTATAATATCAATATCTCATTTTCTTCTCCCCTTTAGGCCTTCCCATGGAGGTTTATTTATACTTCTCCAAATTAGTTTTTTAGTTGGGAAACAATTGGGCCATGGGCTATAGTAGGTGAGTAACAAGTAAAACTCGTAAAATCCACCCGAAATTAAGGAGATTTATTATTTTTAAGTGTTTTAACACATGAATGCGAGTTGGTTATATGCTGACCTGCATGTACACACTTTTAACATAGGGAAAAGTAGCGTATAGGAAATAAAACACTGTTTTTTAGATTTTGGACCAAGTCTAGAAAGGAAGGGTTGCCCTAGGCCACAACCAGAGAATCAAATCTACCAAGAGTGTTAAATGGTGCTATAACAAATGCCCCCTAATATATGAGGTCAGAAGGGATACATGATGGTCGGAATGTATTAAGTGTATAGAAGGAATCATGCCGAGATCGAGGAGGAGTTCACCAAAATTCAGCCTACCAAGCTAGTGAAAGAGATCAGAAAGAAATTGTTCTCTGAGGTGGGCATACCCATGCTCATAGATAGTAAATCATGTCCGCATGTCAAGTACAAAAGTAGATCCAATATGCATACAAGTGTAAAGGAACTGAAAATACATAATGGATCATCTGATCATATCCAAGTAAGTACATGTCTAAATATCGCATGTAAAGAGCTGATCAATGATGCTAAAGTATGAAGCTGATCACTAAAGTCATAAAGCTGATACAAAAAGTACCAAGTCAAATGGTGGAATAAATGGTACTACACTGCAACTCAAGTGCCAACATATAGGATGTCGTTGTAAGGAAATGCAACATATAAGGTGGATGGTGTCAACTAGTAGGAACATGAGCAACTGACAAGTGAACCAAGAAATGTTGATGCAAACCCGAGGTCTTCACCGACCGACGTGGTACATTTTTACACAATGGGAATAAATGATATGAATTCGACCATGTGAGAAATCATTTGATTATGGGTCATTGATGTACACCGTTAACAAATGCAAGGCTACTCACTGATAATGATGATGAGAGTCAAGGTACCCAGTACAATCTAACAAGTGCGAATAAATGAGTTGTAGTCGAACACTTGGAAGAATCTATCAATCAGGAGACAATGATGTTTCCCACTGTCGATAGTGAAGGAATCTGCCACTAATGACTGCAAACCCTAAGGTAATGCAAAATGGACTCTAGATCTCGTTCCCAGAGCAATAAGCTGAAGTTGATGGGAAAATATCTGCTAGAAGGAAGGCATTAAGGCATCCTTCATCAATCTAGCGCGAGTGTAACCCATAGGCCAATAATGTGGAAGGAATCAGATGAATAAAGATGTAGTAACCCAACCAAAGCACGTTTCCGGTGTACACAAGATGTAGCTAGTGCATGATAGAAACCCTCTAAACCAACCAATAATGAAAGCTAACACAGAGGTGAGGAATCCACCAATAGGGTCAAATTGAAACCAAGGTACTGCATGAATCCCAATGTGTGATAATGAAAGCTGATGCTGAACACAAGGGAAACCACTCAGTCAAAGACCCATGATACTAATCGATCCTGAGCACAAGGTGACCTATCAATAATGAAAATAGGGCCAGGGTGTGGCTCTAGATCTACCCTCAGAGCAATTTTTCATAGTTGATAAGAGAAAGACCAACCAGCAAGAAGTCAATGTAGACCTTCTCAAACCAGCATGAGCAAAGGACCAAATAGCTGATGTGATAATGAAAATGACTTTGACAAGTAGGTATGGCCGATAGAAAAATAGGTCAAGAGACACCGCAGAGAAGCCAACTCAGGTTTAATTCCCTTGAACAAAAGTATGACTCAATTGTGACTTCATGGCAGCACATGATATCTTTGTATAAGTTTGGCATGCAGGAGGCACAAGAAAAATCTCCATATGATTGGAAGAGATAACCAATCGGAGGAGTACTAACTCAATAACAAGGTTAAGGCTCTCCTAAGTCAAACTAAAGCCCATCCCAATGGAGGAAAGACTTATTTTTTGAGTGCTTTGTTCAAGGGCGACACAACTGACTCGCGTTGCCATCAAATATGGAAATAATGTCTCGTTCCCACTCTTTTTTTGGATATATAATTTTTTTGTCTTTTTCATATTTATGAAGCTTGGAAAAATAATAAAATAATTCTATAGTACAGTGGAAAGAACGAGTGTCAAAAAAGCAGATGCTCTAGTTCCTGGGAGGGGAACATTCCTATGCATAATGCAAGGTGGCGAAACTGGTCAATGACACTCAAAGGAATGTTCTTTCCATGACTAAAACATGATGTAAAGTTGCAGAGGCTAAGCGATTGCAAGGTTGATTTCACAGAAGACATGGTCAAAAAGTGACTTAAATACAAGTCCAAGTGAAGTTAGCTCAAGGCCAAAAAGTGCGAATGGTCAATATGCAATGCAGTAGTACAACTCAACGCAAAGGAGCCTCTAAGTTATAAAGCCAGAAAATAGTAAAGAAGAAGGAGAATGAGTCTTCAACGCACATGTCATGGTGGGAATAAAGAGGAGTCCCAAGCCTAAGAACAAAAGTTTAGCATGGGTGCCAAGTGACAATAAGGTACTATCTAGGGTGCCCATGATAAAGTAGGCTCTACCACACAAGTTATGACACTTCTAAGCAATGAGAAGGTTTTACATCATATCTTGGTGGGGTCGATCCTAAGGCCAAAATGGGAAAGGAAACTGATAAATGCACAATGCAGGTGAAGAACCTAACCTATATGCCAGTTTCGAGAACCAATACCTGTCAAAATGGATCAACCATAAAAATGTCCAAAGGAGAAATCTTCCAAGTTTTGTAGACATAAATAGGAACACTAGACAAGAAGTTAATACATCCCATATATAAACTTCAGATAAAATCTTGTGTTATATAATACAAAACTTGAAAATTCATACCTTATATGTACAATATGGTACAGGGAATCATGCAACCTTGCGGCTTACACATAATAGTTCTTCAAGACAATCCCCTCGCAGGGCTCAGGCCAAGGACTCCTTTGGTAGTTAAAACTCATGGCTTCAAAATGTTCCTCCTGTGAAGGCAAATAAAACTCCAAGAAATCATGAAGACTATAAGGATCAAAAGAGGAAATTAAGGGGTCCCATGTCCCCATAGGAGTAATCACTCGGTCAACCGTCGGGACCAAGTCCCATGAAGGAAAATAATAGTTCAAAGCATCCTTCTCAGAAGCAATTGAACATTGAGGATTCAATGCCACATAGTTCACCCGTGGTGCGGTAGAGTCTGTTGGTGTCTAGGTATGAACAAATTATTCACCCCCTTTTCTACATTAACTTATCAATCCGGGTTTGTATTCTTCTCAAGGTAACACGCAAGGTATATGCAGGGGAAAGGTTACAATCTGTCATCGACCAAGGATTCACGATTACAAAATCAAATAATTGTTGTAACAGGGATAAAAACTAAACTGCAAAACTTAAAAAGGCATTCACAATAATCTAAAGAAATCTGTAACAATAATCAAGAAATACACACAGCAATGACAACACACATAACAAGAAAACATGCAGCACCTGATCAGAAGAGCAGGCCCAGCTCTCTAATCATGGTTGCATTACTCACAGTGAAAGATAGAACAACAAAAAGGGTTGTATTTTACTAATCTGAAAAATGCTATTGCAATACAGATCGGGGTCTGGCTAACCCCTCGTATAGGAATGACCCATCTTTTATACAGTACAAATGGGAATAACATCTCTCTCCTAAAACCTGAAAACTATATGCCCAAAGATATACATCACTTCAACACAGCACCAGCGCCAAGAGAGCAAGAACATAAATGATCCAAAACGGGTTGAGAATAGCTGCAAATCGGTTATGTTGTTTCATCATGATCAATCAGCTATTGTGAATCGCGGAACTGCTGCGATATGCTGTGAGGTCAACACCTGTGCTACAGAATCTGAAGTCATAACATGTTTTAGTGGTTCACATAGGCAAAACCCTCATGACTCTACTTCATTAATTAAATATTCCAAGAGATGAAGAAAGGGGAATCACCTCATAGTTTTAGCATAGTAAATATTTGTGAATGAATACAAAAAGGATGAAAAGAGGAGTGGAAATGCAGGAAAAAGATAGGCCAATTTGGTGCCCAACATCTCCCCCCAACTAGCCTTCTACATGCCCTCATGCAGCTCGCCGCCTCTGCAGGTCTGGATTGGATAGGTTGTGGACTTCATGAAGCCAGGAAAGATCATATTCCCCGACCATTTCTATTCCTGAAACCTTAAACCCCTCTGAGAGAAGAACTTCCTTCCACCAATCATTTGGTACATTATATTTTGGGGTGTAGTGCTCAATTGGCAACCAAATGATAGGGTATTGAAACTGAATTCCCATCCACCAGACCCCACATGTTTGGATGCATGCCACATACCTTGGCACCCTACTGAGTGCTCATGCAAAATTTGGTGCTCCAAACAGTTCTCTATTCTGGACAGACGTGGGTGACATCATCCACCTTTTCTGGAAACTATCAAGGGCCTCATCTTGAAACGTGACTAATTGCTTGACACAGAGATCAATGCACCACTTTTGTGTCTTCAACATTCATTCCCTGTTCCCCACAATTTCTAAAAAAGTGTTGTGCTTATTGTACATAGTCACTGACCGCTCGTGCTCTCCTCTTACCATAAAAGGCTTCATGACCTGATTTGGATCAAACATATTAGAAGCCTTCTGCCAACCTATCTGATTGAAAGCGTAAGAGGTGAGGGCCCTCAAATGAATGTCCCCCACATATGGGACTGAATTAAATTCTCTATCAACACGTAGGAGATACCCATGCATGTAAAGCTCACACATCAAATGTTGAGTTGGAAAATCATGGGCCCTCAATATTCGGAGGAACTATACACCATCCTCAATCTCGTGACTGATTTCTTTCTTGATGCTTTCCAAACAGAATTAAAGAAAACATTCATGCAAAAATAAAGAATAACTCAAAGCAGGAGGGTGACATGCCATCACCTCCTGTGCTAAATTGAGCATATGTTCTTTGTTGGCTTTCAATTCTGCCACTTGCCCTTCCAGCCACTCCACCTTGAGTTGTTGCTTTGCATACCTCAATCGCATTATATCTATGCACTCCACATATTTGAAGATAGTTGTGGCTGCTCATTCCTGGGCTCTCTTCACTTCATTCTGATATCGCACCGCAGTGGATTTCTAGGTTTGTACTTTAGCCATCAAGGAAAGCTCACGACCTTCGAACAAATACTCAATAGGGTCTATCTGAGTGGCAACAGAGGTTGTTGCCACTTCGTCTACCTATGTCTCTGCTTCGGCCATTGTGGCTTTGGGCTTCTTAGCCCGCCGCTTATATTTCTTCACCTGTTTCTTCAATTGGTGTACCTGCCTTCTCAGCCTCTTGACCTCTGTTTTGAGCCGCATTGTTTCCCTGAATTGCAGCTGATATTTCTTCTTAACAGGTAGCCTCCATTTCTCACACAACTCTATCCATTCTTGTTTGACCACCACCTCATCTAGTACTGTAGCCGGTTCAGAAGGTGGTGGATTACTCGAGGGAGTATCCACAAGTTTAATCGACGGGGCTGCTCTACTTGGCCCCTCTTCCTTGGGAGAAATTGCTTCCTTATTGACCCCTACCTGGACCTACTGTGAAGCTTTCTCGGTAGGTTTTGGACTCACTTGATGGGTATCCATCAATATTTCAGCCAACATTTCCACTCCAGGTTCCCTTGTTTCAGAAACACCTGGCTCTTCCTCTCTTCTGGGTTCCTGGAAAAGGTCTCTCTGGAAGTCTCCAACCAACAGACCTGTGGCAACTGGCCCCTTGATCGACCCATAAAACTTAAAAATAGGCGGAATGGAAATGTCCTCCTCTGCCCGTCGGGGAGAGAGAGACACCCTCGCCCCTCTCGGAATGGAGAAATAAGAGGGGAATTGAAAAAAAATTCTACCTGGTCTATCCTGGCCCCGGATGTGACCTCAAGCTCTTTCCCTCTATCTGAAACATCTCTACTCTGGGTTGAGACCCCTGTCTGTGCAGTCCCCCATTCCGAGGTTAACGGTGGTTCTTGTGGAGCAGTGTCAGCCTCAGGATGTAATTCCTCTGCAATTTCAAGAGATGGATGGGTTGATAATGGTTCTTGTGTAACACCACCCTCCGTATCTAGAAATTCTCAAGCAGATGATGCTAGCACTGTTTCTTCCAGCACAACATTGATAAAAATGGACTCTTGTATCATTATGTCAACTCCATCCATTATACCTATAGCCTCTCCTTTTGTTGGCCCCACGGTTCTTTCAGCTTTGGGCCCCTCTCGTCCTGGTTCATCTTCCTCTATTGGTTCCACAGTCGAGGGTGGTTCTTGTGGGACACCCCTAGCCACAACTCTTGTTACAGTGTTGCCAATTTATTCCACTGGCTCCATAGTTGATGTTGGTTCTTGTGGGACAGCCTCAACCATGGTGCTGGTGACCCTTTCTATATTGGCTCCTTGCTGCAGCACTTCTTCTTCCATCGGTTCTACATTCGAGGCTGGTTCTTATGGAGCAGCCTCGACTATCCTCTCTGGTTCAAGCTCCCTATTTTTTTCTAGCTCCTCGGGTTCCATATCCATTTCTTCTGGTTCTTCTTGGTCTACGTATTCTTCCTCTGCCCCGAGCTCTTCCTCTATCACTTCCGAATATTCTTCTCTAGTAGCTATAGTAGTTGCTATATCTTCCTCTGTAGAATCCCAGAATGTTTCCCACGGGATTTAAAATCGATTGATTGCATGCATGACTAACAGCCAAACCAACCCATGGTTGGTAATGACTGCCACAACTTGTCGTGAACGCCGAGCAGATTGCGCCATTAGCTAGAGACTTTTTAACAGGAAGAAAGGCATATTCAATGAGAAAGCTTCCGGCTGTGGAAACTGGAGGTTAGCCAATAATCTGAAATGATATTTAAACATAGTGGCATACCTCCCCTTGCAGGTTATGTATCTTATTACAAAACCTACTATCTCACCCCATGGGTGTGGTAATGAATTCCGATCATACCCCCGACCTTTCTGAACAACATTCTCTCTGGCTTACAAAAATGCTTCGGGAAACTCTGGGAGGGAGGTTCTTCGTGAAAACCATCTCTGTCCTTGCTGGGGTAGCCCGCTGACCTCTGCAATGGCTTCCTCTGTAACAAGGATTTCTATCCCTCGGACCCGAGAGCTCCCTTCCTCTAAATTGAGTGCAAATTCAATCACAATTGCTTCGTTAAACCCCTACAACCTATCAAGATAGACATTCCAACTTTCATTTTCAAAAACCTGCCATACTTCCCAATTATTTTGGACCATTGTCGTATACTTCGGCTCATGGCGCACAACCAACCCACCCATCACTGTAGAAACGGGATCAACACGATGGATATAGTCGGCTAGTAGGGGAAGACTAACAGCAATCCAAACTGACGATGGCAATAATAGCAGCATGGTGACCACGGGATAAAAAACACAGCAAATAGTGGCGGGTTATGGCAGTACAGCTGAATGATTACACTGAATGAATGCGGCGTACTAGGGAAATCACTGATAAGTTTTTTGGCATGCGATTTCAAATTCCAATGCGTTGGAATCATGATTACAAAATCGTAATATTTTTGGTTTCTGTTTGCATTAGATTTGGTAATGATGTGATATAAATACAACTTTTGGTACATCGCCGTTTATTTGTGACAGGATCCCCCCAAATTAAATGTGGTCGTCTGAAGCAAGTACTAGTCTCTTTTTCTTTTGGAATATTTTAATTAAATCTGTAAGATTCAATGAAGGCATCCATGGCAACCTACCTGGTGGTGGAGTAATAGAAAAAATAACCGGCGGAGTTACAGCAACGGCGGAGTAACAGCACCGACAGAGTAACAGCAATGGTGGAGTAACAACACCGACGGAGTAACAGCAACGACGGAGTAATAGCACTAGCAGAGTAACAACAACGACGAATTAACAGCACTAGCAGAGTAACAGCACCAGCAGAGTAATAGCATCGACGGAGTGACAGCAACGACGAAGTAACAACACCGGTGGAGTAACAACAGCGGCGGAGTAACAACACCGGTGGATTAACAGCATTGCGGAGTAAAAGCACCGACGGAGTAATAGCAATGGCGAAGTAACAGCACCGGCGGAGTAACATCACCAGCGAAGTAACAACAACAATGGAGTAACAGCACTAGTGGAGTAATAGCAACGACAGAGTAAAAACACCGGCGGAGTAACAACACCGACGGAGTAACAGTACCGACGGAGTAATAGCGACGGTGGAGTAATAGCACCGATGGAGTAACAACAATGATGGAGTACTTGGAAAATTTCTCAGTTTCTCCTTGTCATAATTCGATTCTTATTCCTGCAAAAGACAAATAATTAAGTAGTAACAACATATTATTATTATTATTATTATATTATTTTTTTTTAGAAGGAAGAGAGAGTATTCTCTGCACCAACAACCATCAAACCAAATGTATCAGAAAAATGTTTGATGAAGGCATCCTTAGAAGTTGGATAGTGATATAACTTCAGACAGTGTCGATTCACTAGGAAGGAAGTATGATTTTCATCTACTGTAACCAATCTTAATGTTCCATTGTCAAATATAGTGTCCACTTCATAGGGTCCCATCCAACAAGTGCAAAGCTTTCCTTTAAAATATTTGAACCGGGAGTCATAGAGTAATGCCCAGTCTCCTATATGAAACACTTTACTCTTGATAAATTTATCATGCCATTTCATTCTCTACTATTGGATAGCAATAGTTTTCTGGACAGCTACTGAATGAATCTCGTCTAACTCATTGAGTTGTTCCAGTCGATGTTTCTAGGGCTCTGATAAGTCTAACCCCACTTCCAAAGCCGTTTTGAGCGTACTGATCTCAAACTCTAGTGGAAACAATGGGGTTTTCCCATAGACTATCTCAAATGGTGAAAACCCGGTTGTATTCCACCATGTCGTCCTATACACCCAAAGAGCTTCTGGAAGTTTCTGTGACCAATTCCGGCGATGAATTGCTATAGTTTTTGTCAAGATATTTTACAATACCTTGTTTTTACTTTCCACCTCTCCATTCTCTTAGGGATGGTAAGGAGTTGTCACTCTGTGTTTAATCCTGTGTTTCTGCACAGGCCTTCCTATCAAGTGGGATGTGAATTGTGCTCCTCCATCTAAAACAATTTCTCTTGGGGTACCATATCAGGCAAAAATCTCTTCAAAAAGGAAATCTACAACCACCTGTTACGCTGCTTTCGCAACAGCTCTGGCTTCCACCCATGTAGTCACATAAGTAGTGTAGACCAGGATGTGAACCTTCTGGTGAGAAGGTGGGTTGAAGGGCTGAACGAAATTGATGGCCCACTTCTCAAAAGGTTCAAGGACTATCTGGGGTTGTAATGGAATTTCATCTGATTTCCCAGGTTGTCCCATCCATTGACATTTGTCACATCTTCGTACATAATCTCGAGCATTGCAAAAGATAGAAGGCCAATAGTATCCCATTTGCAGCACCTTGTGGCCTGTTCTTTTATCTACAAAATGTCCTCCACAAGGTCCATCATGGGTGGCCTTCAATATCTCATAGATATCATCCTCTGATACACAGCGCTAAATCTGTTGATCAACCCCTATATGAAAGAGGTACCTTGCCATCCATGAATATCGGGTACTATGATGAATAATTTTCCATTGATCCTTATATGACAAATGATGAGGTACCTTCCCTGTAGCAAGATAGTTAGCAATATCTGCATACCAAAAAGTGTTAGTAGAAATTGCAAAGAGATATTCATCTGGAAAGCTATCTTCAATAGGTGTACCTTTGACATTATTTTCTAACCTAGACAGAAAATCAGCAACCACATTGTCCTTCCTTGGTTTATCTACTATAGTAATGTCAAATTCTTGAAGTAGAAAAATCCATCTTGTAATACGACCAGGAGTAACGGGTTTATTCATCAGATACCTTATGGCTGCATGATCAATATGTACAAAGGTGGGGTAACCAGTAATATAGTGTCGAAACTTGTTGATGGTGTAGATGACAGCAAGGAATTCTTTTTCAGTCACTGTGTAGTTTAACTCAACAGGAGCCAAATTCTTACTAACATAGTAAACTGCATATGGTATCTTGTCCACTTTCTGCCCCAAAACTGCCCCAACTGTTGTCTGGGAAGCATCAACATGAATATGGAATGGTAATTCCCAGTCTGGCCCTCTAAGGATCGGAGCGCTACAGACCAAGTCCTTGATCTGAAATGGGGTAGATAAATCCCACGTCTAGTAGCTTTTGAAGCTCTTCCTTGACAATGTTTTTCAGAGCAGGGTTCATTCTCCTATGGGGTTGCCTCACAGGACGACAGTCCTCCTTAATGTATATATCATGGGTACATTAATTAGCAAGAATCCCCTTCATATCTGAGTAGTCCCAGGCGAAGGCTTCTTTGTGTTTCTGAAGAACATCCAAGAATTGTTTCTTCTGGGACTCTCACAGATCTGGATTGATATTCAGGGTTTTTCCTGGTTCTATTTCCAAGGAAATAATGTCATGGGGCATAGTTGTAAATAGCTCATCAAATCCATCTGTTGTTCCAATACTTTCCTACGTCTCACATCTCAATATAGACTCCAAGATTTGTTGATTCAAATCTGAAATAGAATAGGGATCTGTTAGCTCTGCTACACAATTTGGTTTTTGCCGGGTCAAAGGCACTGTTACCGTGTGTTTTTTGCAAAAAGGGAAGCTTACAATAGTTCATTTAATCTTTCCCCCTTCATTTGCTTTATACCCTTATAACTCCCACCACTTCCATTTCCACCTCCTCTTTCGTTCTCCTTATTCTCCCTTCACCCATTATTTCCATTTTCCTCTATAATCCTTTGTAAAACCCGCATAAACCCTTTTTCCCCCGGCTCCCGGGCGTTTTTTGTTTAAACATTATAAAACCTGATAACCCATCCAAACCCTCTCGCAATCCTTTTTCACATCATTTCATTCAACAAACTTGCGCGATTAACCTGGACCATCTGATCATTTCCCGCGGATTTGACGGTATTTGCAGTTCCCGCCCCGCGAACCTGCACGTACGATAGCCCGCGGGGAAAGCGGTTTCCCACCGGACCCACTAGCCACACATCGCCATTAGACTGGATCGCGCCCCCGCATACGGAAACCACTGCACATCAAAAGCGATGTGATAATTACCGCCATCCACCCAAAACCGCTTTCCCAGCTGTTAAATTCCCCGCAGATTCCACACCCGTCCACCGTCCGATTGTCCATCTATCGATTCGACGGCCCGTGCTTCTCCAATCACGCTTTCTCTCGATACCCTTTGTGAGCTGATCGTAGCCATTCATCCACACGATCTGACGGCTGATGTAGTCCCAGTATTGCCTATTCCTCTGCCATGAAGTCTACGTCACCCTGGAATGCGCTGCACTGCCAAAGGAAGAAGGCAATTACCTAAAAGCTTTCGGCACAGTTAAGCTTCAACCACTGCATTCAACACATTGTACACCCGAAGGATGAGAAGGACAGCCTTGAGCAGATAAACACGGCATTCCACCAGTTCTTGAAGTACAACAAAGTAGCAGAAAGGCCGATTTTGTTCATTAAAACACACAGTTTGCAGCAGAAACCCATATCTGATTGTAAATGTGGTTGGTGGTCCATTATGACCCCTCCATGCATAGAACAACAAAGCAATTTTGTAAACAAAGTCGATATATACCAAGAAACAAGGGGTAATCAGGTTGATGAATGTTATTTTGATGTAAAGTTCAACTTCTAGAGACTATAACTACTGTGACACCTGCAGCGTCTGTCTTCATTTTCAGCTAATGCAAGCTTCTTTTGCTGTTAATTGCTCACTTTCCACTTCTTCTTCTTTGTTCCAGGTTGTGCCTGTTATACATTTTTCATGTGCTCTTGGTGTTTAGCATTAGAGGGGATGTCATCCCACCTCTGTATTAGAATCTAGTTAGTATCATTGAATTTGTATGCAGGTTTCTATTATTTTAATGCTAGAGAGTTGTCATCCTGTCTGTGCATTAGGAAATAGATTTGTAGACCTCCTTACTGGTTGTAGCTAGCCATCATAGGGTCCTGTGCATCTGCTGGTGTGATCAGTATTCTTCATCTTCACCTGTTCCCCAAACTATGAGTGATTGGTGGTCTAAAGCCTTGTATTCTGGGGGTGTTCACCCATGTCTGGGGTTAAGCATAGTAGAAGTAGTTATCTGGCTTGAATATGCATCATTCCTTCCATTCATCCACCATTTTCCAACATTTGTTTTTGAGTTTATAATGTTCCCGAGCATCTCTGATATACAACCTAGGAGAGTTTCTTGGGGTGATAACATAAATTGGCGTCGTTGCCGGGGAGAGGAGAATTGAAGCTCAGCTTCCCTAGGAGAATGACATAGTTCCAGATTTTGATGATAGACAAGATCTGGGCACATATTTTGGTTGTAATCATCTATCTGGTGACTCCACTAGAGGAAGACCATCCTTTGGTGACTCCACATTGAAGTTTTGGCTCAGTTTGTGAGACATACTCAAAGATATCCTCAAAAATCACCAGCTGAACCAGTGCCTGACCCTGAGAGGACTGTCAAATCGAATAAAGCATCACATAAAGGGGCATCAGGATCAAGTAAGCCTAAGAAATATCATGCATCTCTGAAAGATAAAGTTATAGTTGAAGATTTACAATTTGAAGATTTAGAGCCCAGCACTGTTAATAAAGAAATTCCTTCAGAGATTAATTCAACCCCTTGTTCAGTTAGTTCCCCTTTGAATCTCAATCCAAAGAAAGCTTCCCATATAGTCCAAAACATCCCTTTGTCTCTGCCATCCATCACATTACTTCCTACCATCCAATCTGCTAGTATCACTCCACATATCCCAATCATGGCAGGCCAGCAAGCACCCACGAAGATAGAAAGAATTGTTGCTGCTAGATATGGACCTTTAGTCTTGCCTATTCCTTTAAATCCTATGCCTGTGGGAGAATATAATAAATATATGCCTAAATTCACTAGAACAGAGGGAGTAACAATAGAAGAACACCTTGAAGCTTTTTACAGTTATGCTGATAATTTAGATATAAGCGAAAATGATGTATGGATGAGAGTTTTTGTTCAAAGCCTTGATGGAGAGGCCAGGAAGTGGTTCAGAGAATTACCCCAAAGATCTATAACAGATATTGAAGCCTTAGATGATGCATTTTTGAAGCACTGGGGAGATAAAAAAGACTTGTTGTATTATCATACTGAGTTTGGTAACCTGAAGAGGGAAAATGGGGAATCATTGCCTGATTTTAATAAAAGATTCAACCGTATGTATAGTAAGATACCAACTGAGGTAAAGCCTACCCCCACCTCTGCCAAACTCACTTATGCCAATGCTTTTGACTCTGATTTCTGCCTATTTTTGAGAGAAAGGAGATGTGATACTTTGGCAGACATGTAGGATGCAGCACTAGAGGTAGAGCCTAATATCATGGCTACAGAAAAGCTAAAAAGTCAAGCTGACAGAAGGAGGCAGAGAGGTCAGGCTTCCACTTCCTCTGCATCATCTTCAGAGCCTAAATTAGATAAAATGACTAAGATGATAGAGTCATTGGCTGCTGAAATTTCTAAGCTAAAGGTTGAGCAGAATTCAGGAAAAACAAGGCAGCAGAACACATTTGCTCCAAGAAATCTAAATCCATTCAGAAGAGCAAATGAGCAGTTACAAATAATCCAGAGGGGAGAAGAATCAAAAGAAGAACAGAAATTTAAAGCTCCTTTCCAAAATGTAGTCATGGAGGAGCAACAATTTGAAGATGAGGATGAAATTCATTGCATGGAAGATAAAGGCAGTGTAGCCTTTTTGACATTGGCTGCTTATGAAGAATCATTGCTGCAGGAACAAGACAATCAAGAATGGGATAGAGAAGCTGTCCTACAAGCTGAAGAGCAGCGAAGATATAACCTGAGGTCAAATGCAAAAAATGTCAAAGACAATCTTGCCCAAAGAGCCGCTGTCCAAACAGAGTCACAGAATATCAGGCAGAGAAGACCAGCAACTGATCTAGTCTTCCTCAAAGCTCTAGTTCAAGAGGTAAAAGGTTCTAATAAGTTGTCTTCTTCTTTCAACTTTGAGTTAGAAGTTCAAAAGTTGAAAATATTTGTGCCTCTGGTAGAGTTGGTAAGGAGTGAAGTATTTAGAAAGCCTATCATTGAAGCCCTTGAGCTAGAAACCACACAGACCTCCACTAACTCTGTCAATTTGAAAGATGACAAACCTTCCATTGTGCTCAGCCCTATGATTGAACCTGCTGATAAAAATTATCCATATTTTTATGTCTCATTGACCATTCATGACAAAATCCTCCACAACTGCCTACTAGACATAGGGGCCAGCCACAATTTAATGCCTAAAGCTGTCATGGAAGAGTTAGGCCTTTATATCACCAGACCCTATCATGATTTATTCTCTTTTGATTCAAGGAAAGTGAAATGTCTTGGATTGATTAAAGATCCGGCCATTACCCTAACTCAGCTGCCCATGAAGAGTATGATGATGGATATTGTGGTAGCAGATATCCCTCCTAAGTTTGGCATGCTGTTGTCTAGAGGATGGATTAAGAGACTAGGTGGGACCTTACAGAATGATCTTTCTTATGCCACTGTC